>VXBB01014817.1:306892-623157 GCA_013399915.1 Illadopsis cleaveri
TTATGGAGTATTTTGTGGAAGAACTTAAAAGCTACTGAAAATTAATTTGCTGACTAGATACATGGAAGAGATGGGAGTGAAGGAAGACTTTCTGAACATGTCAGAAACAACCCAAAAACCTGGTGGGAGGATGTTAGGTCAATAGCAAATTCTGAGAAATAATAAAAGTGTCAGCCTTTCTGCTGACATCTGACAGTGCAGATTTTTCCCTCTCAGATGTAGGCAGGCTCTCCTGCACAGAGAGGAGGCAGAGGGTGGAGCTCGGCATCTGTATAAATTATATGTGTCCTTCAGGTTATTTCAGCACAACAAGCTGCCAGCGTGTTTGTCAGCTGACAGATCTGTTACCCAAATTGGGGTTTCGGTCGCTGCCGCCATCTTTCGTGCCATGGGGAGCCCACCAGCCAAGGTAAGAGAGTGACAGCCCCGCGCTCCGCTGTGGCATTTTATGTCAACCTTGCTCTTGGACCTCTCTGCACCAGCTCTCCCGAGAAAACTCCCTCCTCTGTGCATCTGCTGGGAGGCAGAGGCTGCTATGATGTGGCAGGGGCATCCTGAACTTTGCAGGCTGACTGCTCTCCTCTTTTACCTCACAGTAACGAATGTGTAAGTGAGTTTCAGTGAGAACACAGAGAAAATGGGGCACTTTGCTTTTATAGTGTGGTGTACATGCCAGAGTGAAGCCTGTGAAGGAAGAGGAGGCTGGTCTTGAAGACTTTACCTCCCGTAAAATGAAAGTGCTTTAGCCCTCCTGCGTGCTTTTCTCTGGATAGCACATGTTCATTGCTCGCCCCAGTTGAAATAAACCGACTGCTTTATCTAGCAACAAAGCATAATCTGTATTACTTTAGCTGCAGGGGAGACATCTAATGAGCTCTTTGGCTTGTTAGATCTAGCTATTTTTAAGGTAATGTTTACAGCACTTGCAATTCTATTGGAAGTATTTCGTGTCTGGACTTGAGTTTTCTAAAATCTCCATTCAGAGATTTTAACTGGTGACTTTTAGTATAAATCAACAGAACTATTAGCTGAAAATTCTTTTTTCATGTATATCTAAAAAAAATAATGGACACGGTGTCTGAATGCAAGGCATGAATTATTTACAGATAATTCTTTATGTATCAAACCCTTTGTCAAATTTTGCAACAAATAAAAGAAATATGGGCATTTATGGACTTAAAATATAGTGAGAAACAATGTTACATGCTACAGCCTGTAGATATCATTAATTGTGCCATGGTAATATTTGCAGGCAAAGGTAAAGATTAGAAAAATACCAGTAGCTGGAAGGGATGACATAAGGGATAGATTAAAAATATTCAAATATTCAGGCAAAGAAAATAAATAGTAAATGTCATGTACTTTCTGGATAAAACTTGTATCTGGTCCATCTACCAGTTAGATTCAGAGTTATCGCTCTATTGTAGATATGAATATTATCTATCTGTTTTAAAGATCAAAGTTGTATCTAACAAGACAGTTCTGGAGCTGGCAGATAGCTCAGGTATCTAGAAAATCTTATCTAGAAAGTTTCAATGACAAACTTCTTGCATTTCATCCCAATACTGCAACTGTTGTTCCGTGAGTACAGACAGACTCCTGGTTAGTAGGCACCACTGCCAGAAGGTTTGAGTGCAAGCATCAGGTCAGAAAGCTTCTGTTCCCAAGGAAAGAGATCAATTCAATACGGCAGGTAGCTCTGCTGTTGTGTCAGTCAAGTGCGTGTTTCAGTGTGTATAACCTGGTAAATAGATATGGAAATAAGAACAGAGTGGTTTTGTGGATTTTTTTTTCTTTTACATTAAAAAACCCACATCTTTGAAATGTGTGGATACTTCAAACTATCTAGGAAAATCTCCTAAAGGTCTAAAGTTAGTTTTAAGAAAGCTACCAAATTGACACAGAAGTGTATTGTCCATATTAATTTACAACATCTTATATTTGTAACAAGGTCTTTTCTTCTGCTCCAACAAGAATAATCCCCCTTTAGAAGTTTTTTTTTTGTGGACTATGGAATAGTTTTCATCTGGTAAAATATTCAGAAATTTTGTCAATACAAAGCCCTGAGGGACCCACTCATACCTGTGAAGAGGTCACTGATAAATATGAACAGGAGATAGATCCCAAATCCACAATGATTCTTGAAGTAATCCATCTGTGATTACATGAAATTACAGTATATGTTTGTAAGGTGAATTAGATTTCCTCACAAACTGTTCTACTTCCAAAGATAAAATTTGGGACAATTGTGATTTCCAAGCAAAATGAAACTCTCATAGTTTTCTGTATTTTTTCAGTCAGTCCCTTTTTCCACTAGAACTTTTAATCCCTTTAGTTTTAATGAAAGTAGGCAGCTGGTTGAAAAGACAAATTTCTAGCAGTATTCTCACTGATGGAAGGGCTAATAGCCCATACTAGATGTTGGAGGATCTGTGTGGAAGAGAGTGCTTTAGAACCAGGCTGATAATGAAGCTTTCTTATAGTTTATACATTTATAGATTTAATCTCAATTTGGTAAACTGCCAAGTTGTAGTTGGACAAAACCTTCAGTATCTAACAGAAAATAATGGTAAGAATATGCCAAATAATTACATTTGGTATGAGATCTTGTAAGCAAGATATTGTACAGCTTCTAGTACACCCCTGGAGAAAGAAGTAATCCATGAAAGAAAGTAATTATTCATGTCTGAAACATATGTATAAAGCTGAGTGACAAATCCTACAGCTATTTTCAAAATGTCAGAAGACAGCAAAATCCTCATCTGAAGCTTAATATAATTTGGCATTATCCCATGGTGATAACTCTGCTCAGAGAGCTGCTTAAACTTGGTGCAGGGAGAGTGAAACACTGACCTTCCAATCAGCCTTCCAACATGTACAAACCAAAGACTTATTTAAAAAAAAAAAAAACCAACCAGAAAAAGAGAACAGGTAGTTATTGGATCAGGTTCCCAGGCTGCAGAAACTTCCCTAGAATACTGACTTTCTAGTGAAGGTAACCATGAGATCTTATTCTAGTAACAACATGGAGGGGCAATAAGGACTGAAATCAAATGTATGAGCTCTTGGTAGGTTTTTTTGTCTTTTACTGCCATCCACAGACTGGTAGGCTCCTCAGTATTTATGAGCTTTGAAGAGATTTTATATGCTCAAAGTTGTCTTTTTGGAATGAAACCTTAAGTGACTAACTGCTTGTAAACAAGAGGATTATGTGTCCTTCCAAAGCTGATCAACATTCCTATGGAAGGAAGTCAGTGACTGTGTATTATTACAATCGATGAGATGGTGACAACAGATGTGAATTTTCAATCTGTTAAGTTTTGATAGAGCTGTGGCAATTCTGACATGCTAGTTTTATCTCCTGATTGCTGACTCTCCTGTATTTTAAACAGAAATTACTCTCTCAAAGTTTGGTTTGAGAGTACAGAAATATAGTTTAATGCTAAATACTGTCAAGTGAAAAGAAGTTTGTTGGTTTCCTTTTTTCCCCCCCAAGTTTTAGCCTTCTCTTTGGTACTCTGGAGATGCTATTATTTATTGGCCTGGAGTGTTATTGCTTAGCAGCAATACACAGGTAGCTGAACCCTGCACTCTGTTGTTGGCCTCAGAGTAACATTGGTAATTTCCCAGCAAAAATAGAATGATGTGCTTCTGGGAAAACTGGCTTTGACTCTGGATGTTTACAGAGGAGTTTTGTTACTCTCTGCATGCCTGTACAAGAAACCATGTTTCTCCCAAGGAAGTGAACTAAAATCAGCAAGACCAATACAGCTGCAAGTCTGTCAAGGGATGTCTAGATAGGGTGTCTGTGTTCATCAAGTTGTATTAATTGTGTAGTTACATGTTGCTTTTCATGTTATAAAAATAGCAAATGGTACCTCTAACGGTAATTATTTTTTGTAGAAGGGTATTCTGGAGTACCAGCACTTTCAGGCAAAGATGTTATTTTAGACCATCTCAATCAGACCCTAGGAGTCTGCTCTGGACTGTTGTTGAAGAAAATTAGCTCTGCTTTTATCTGATGAAAAAAGGAATTAGCCCACTTCTGAATGGTTATCACAGGTTGGAGTGACTGAAGTCTTGGGAGAAGGATCGTTTCTGGCTTCCTTGTGGGATTTACAGAGCCCTCAGGGTTTATTATGGCCACACTTTCCCATCTCAATCTGTTTGCCTTTTATCCTGCAACAACAGCAGGACTAAGCTGCACTGAATCAGGAGGAGTGAAAAGTCATCTTTGATAATGTTTCCATCGTTTGGCAAATGTTGACCTGTTTAAGGAAAGTGATTGCTGTCGGAAGAGGAAGAGAGGAGGAGTGAGACGCTCTGGCTGTAGTGGCAGAGGATGAAAACATGACCTGTCACATCTGAGAGTATTCTGAAGATAACCTGCAGATGCACCATTTTTATAAGCAGTTAGGAAATTTTCATCACAAAGCAAATTTTATGTCAACATCTGTTTTTTCAGTGAAGGCAGATTCCGTGAATGGTTTGGGCTTCTGTTGAGCTAGGGAGAAGTTGATTACAAAATGACAAAGAATTAACATACTAATTAAAACTAGTCACCTCTGTAATTGTCTACATAATCCAATAATTCACGTAAGTGAAAACCACTAGGAATGCTTTGTGAGCGTTCCAGCTGGTAGTTCTATGTTAAATAACTATTTGCACAGGAAAATTAAAGTCAAATTCTTTCAGCGGGCAACTGGAATAATATGGGAGTGTCGCAATTGGAACTTGTAATGTTCACAATGCATTAAACTAAGAGTTTTAAATATGTTAGTTTTAAATTTGGAGGAAGACATACTAAAAATAATTCTTGTCACACAAGAACAAATTTGCTTTGCATTTTTATATGAGCCAAGACACAGACTGATGTGATTTTATAGGTTTAACAAGGGTTTCTCTGATCAAGGCAGCTCTTAAATATTAATCTGAATTTTAAAAGTATGTAATTTCTAAGTGACATAATAAAATTTAATATTAAGCCTTTATTTGAACAATTCACAGTTCAGATGATATCCATCTTATGTAATGTAATTTACCCTTAAGCATGCCTGAATGAAACTGAATTGAGGCTATTCTCCTCTCTAATAAGCATGTCCAATAGTCTCCACTTCATTTTAAAAGAGTTTCAGATTAATTGTAGTGCGTGATTCTTTCTGTACAGAGGTTCCTCCTTCCCCAACAGTTTGTATCTACAGAATTAATCATTTCCTTGTCAGGAAAATTAGTCATGCTGCTAACTTTCAAAATAAAATTGTCAAATTATTTAGTGACAGTGTAATGAGATTTCCTGTTTAGGCAAAAAGAGATAATATTTCAGTTGGTAGTTTAAGTTTTAAGTTTTAATTTATTAGTGGTAGTGGGATTGTAATAACTGCATGTTATTATTACTTAATATTGCTGACAAGCCATGCTCGTATGGCATGCAAAAACCCAACCAACCAGCCAACCAACCAAAAAAACCCCACTACCAGAAAATTAAAAGGAAATTTAAGTGTATTAATTTGAGAAAAGATTTAAGGATTTTCCCTGCTTCTGTTATTAAGATTGTTACATTTAGATATGTGTTCATTCATGCTTATCAGAACATCATTTGAAAATGGGAAGTATTTTCAAAATATCTTAGCCTGGAAAGCTTAACTGTTAAGAGTTAGGGACAAGTAACTTGAAATAGTGTTAAAATGATAGCCTGCCTGTGATAGAAATAAATCTCATGTCTGGAAGGGAAGTGCTTCTGTTGCCAGTAGGTATTTTCAGCATACATAATGATATGGGATTCTGTGATACCATACCTGCAAAGCAGGGCAGTTTTTATTTTGTCTGAAGGGTCTCTGCTGGGGCTGTGGTCTGTTCCTTCAAAGTCAGCAGGGCCATTTGTGAAGCTTGCCCTATTTACAAGCATCACGGAGATTTATTCTTAGTTCAGATACAAGGTCAGAAGTTTATAGCACATTTTGGTAAGTGCCATGTCCTAGCCTAGGTAGGTCAGCTGTGCCATGACCTGGGCAGGCAGCTGCAATTCCTAATATCCCCTTCCAAAGGCCCCATTCTGCCCTAAGGGTGGCACAGGGCTCTTGGGGTGTGTTGGCAGTACAACTATCACTGTGGCCATACATGTTGCCTGAAAACAAGTGCCTCTGCAGTGAGTAAGAAAGCTTTCCATATTGTCTGAGCCTGTGTTTTCTCTCTCTGTTTTCATTTACTCCTTAGCAAACAGCCCAGTGTGCCATTGTGTTTTCATCTCAGCGTGGTGTACTTCCATTTGAAGGTGATCACCTCACTTCGAACAGACATGGGCAGACTGGCCCCTGTACTGTTCAAAATACTTCTTGTTTTTGTATTCTGAGCTGATCAAATTATTGCATTTGTTTTCTCTGCAGATGAAGCTTTGCCCCATCCACATGCTTTCTGTAAGAATCATACAAGCTAAGAACATCAAGTCAAGAGACCTGTGTGAGTTGTGGTTTGATTGTGCTTTTAGTCACCTCCAGAGTTTACACAGTGAGCAATATTCTTAAGTTCTGAGGGTATGCAAGAAATGTACAGCACAGTAGTAGAATACTAATGCCAGGGCTATAATTAGATCAAATGTCTCAGGTATCATTAGATTGGAGTACATCTCTAGTGGCATTTCAGGGAACTGGTAAAAACCAAGACATCCAGATTAATTTTCTGGGCCAAGAAGGGAAGGTAGACTTCACTAGGACACCTCAATCCATGAATCTGCTTGGGCAGGAATTTTGCCACACAGGCTGTGAGTTTAGGGACCTGTTATTGAAACGCACCAATTATATATATATAATCAAAAGTAAACTAGAGAATTTAAAGCCTTCTAAAATACCTTATCCTTCAGGGCATTTGCTGTTCTCAGATGACCAGTCACAATAAATTAGATTGATAGTTTTGGTAAAGGAGGACCCCTGCAGATCCAGTTCCAAGCCCATGCTGAACATGTAGGCAACACAGACTTCTCTGTGTACTTTTGTGTTCAAGTGTCTTTAACTCATCATCTCCCCTTCACAGCCTCCTATGTCTCCTTCTCCAGGTGTGCTGTGGACCAGCCATTCAGCTGCCATTTTTGCAGATGTCTCCAATGAGTTCCTCAGTTAGGACAGAGGCAGTGAGCTGCCTTGTGTCAGTTTTGAAACTTCTGGCCTGTGTATTCTTCTAGCGAAAAATTACTCACTCAGCAAAAAAAAAAAAAAGCTGCACTTTGCAATGATTTACTCAAGTTACAGCTGAGACCATCTGTGCCTTGCCATTCAGGGCTTAGCCTGGATGTGAGGGAGACCAGAGGGAGTGAATCCCCTGTTGGTTTAACTCCCTGCCAAAGACTTCCTGTTCTACAGTGGCAAATGCCACGTAGCACTATCCAGAGGTGGACACTAGAAAGGTGTTACTGTGACAAGGCCTGTATTTCTGAGTTTCAATGATCTCTTCTATCTACTCTATTGAAGGGACAGTTCCACTTTCGTGCCAAAACCTTGCGGGGCAATGTTATTCACTGCTTGATACCAGTCTGAAGTATTTAGGCATCTCGGGCTGCAGTAGAAATCTTCCATCAAGTCCCAACTCCAGCTCTGAAAGACATCACCTTGGAGATTTCCTTTCACACCGTTGTCAAGCTTCACAAAGTAAATGCGCTTCCCCACCCTGGCTCTCCCCAAAGGATGTCCGCTTGAGCCACTGACCACACTAACCATAAGGAATAGATATAGGATGGAAGTGAAATGAAGATTTCCAACTTGCTTGTGCCCTCCAGTTCTTGGGCCCACGCTGGCCTTGAGCTGCAACAGATCATCTTGCCTAGTGCCTAACACCTCTAGACAGCCATTAGGTCCCCTCTGCATGCTTGTGTGACTCAACTGAGCAAGCCAGACTCTGATCTTTGCTGTAATATGCATTCTCCTTTCCTGTAATCATCCTAACAGCCTTTTGTGGAACCAGCTGTAGTTTCAGTTTAACTTTTTAACATCATTGACCGGAATTGTAAGGACTATGCCTGAGGAACGGTCAGTGGGCATAGTCCGCTTGCCTCTTTCTCTTCACATGGCAAACATGGCTCTTAGTGTACTTTGTGTGTGCATGTGTACATTTGCAGTTTGTAGTTACTCAAAATTAGATAGCTTTCCTTGGTTGTTTCCAAATGGTGATCTCTTCACTAATTAGAAAAAAAAGGTAGTAATATTTATTAATCTCCAGGATTATGGCCTAGCCCTATGATCATCTATAACACTGGCATCAGCTTTTTAATTTTTCTCTGCTGCAGTGACTGCATCAGACTGCTATGTACGTTTGTGGCTGCCGTCTGCTTCACCTGGAAAGCTTCAGACCAAAACCATCAAGAATTCTGACAACCCTGTCTGGAATGAGACTTTCTACTTCAGGATCCAGAGAGACATTGAGGTAGTAAAAAAAAAAAAATGAAATTTTCACCAATTTGAATAGCTGGGAATTCTCAGTAGACACCATATTGATCAACTGTGCTAAATTACTTAAGAAAATGCTTGCTTAACAGACTGGTTTGCACAGAGCAGTAGATGTAAGAAATGATGTTTTTCTCAGCTGTTTACAGATGTTGGTGATGTAAATGCCTGTATCTAAGCTAGTCCAGAATCCCTTTGTTGTCACCGAGTGAAATAAGCACTGTTGTAGCATACTTCTGTGCTATTTTGGCATGGCTAACTTCAAAAGAGCTTTTCCTCCACTGCTTCTAAGGGAAGAGTAGAGAAGTTGCTGTGGTGTAGACAACAAATTTAATCCTTCCGTAAATTGTGGAGTTTGGAGAACTTTGGGAATAAAGAAACTGTGTTCTTTGGGTGGGTTATCAGTGGGGTGCAGAGCACTGACATCTTTTCTTTCTCAGGAGAGTGGGAATCACTGTTATAGGTAGTTGTTTTCCATTTCACAAATTTTCCAAAACTGGATGTTATAATGTTCTACATTTGCAGACTCTTGAAGGAAAGGACATGCTTCTTTATTCTTATTGCTCTGCTAGTGAAACAGTTGCAAAAATCTATAATAATTTTTTTGTTTGTTTTTTGTTTTTGCCTAATAGAAGCTCAGTAACTGTTCTTACTTATTTTTTCTACTACCAGAACATTTTAGAATTGGCAGTGTGTGATGAAGATCCATTCACCAAAGATGACATGCATTTCACAGTTCTTTTTAATGTTGCTAGAATCAGACCTGGGGAGACAATCCGGGAGACATTTGCTTTGAAATCAGAGGTAAGGGCTGAAAACACAGGGAGAGATCAACAAGACCCCATTGTCCACATTTTCTTCCATGTTAAGTAGGGTTTGGATCTTCATGAACAGGTAGTCTAATATATCATTATCAATACCTCATCAAAACAGATATAATTGTGCTGTATTTTTGTGACTTCATGAATCTCTTTTTACAAATTCAGAAAATGAAGCAGCTTCTCTCTCATGCTCTCTGAGGACAACATATTTTAACAGGAAACATCTGTAAATTATAATTTTTATCTTTTAGAATCCAAATAAATACTTCCTTACCTTTTGGCTTTATTCCACTTTTTCCGTGCTTAGGGGAAATTTCCTCTTAAATGGCAACTTATTTATTAAAAACATGAAAACAGTTCGCTCATCACTTGAATTAAATGATTCTTTCAGCCTTTTTTCCCTGTGGGTGTTCATGCCGAGTTTCCTTCTAGTTGATTCAGATTTCTCTAGCCCATAGTAAAGGAACGTTTGTCCTGCTAACATCTTTGGTATTTTATTAAGGAGCCCATGAAAGAGAGTTGCCCAGTAAACAAAGCTGGGATAGGTCTGTGACAGCTCCTGAGCTGTTGCTACACACTCATTACAGGAAGGAGCATCCATAAAAGCAGCTATTTCCCACGTGCTGAAAGCTGTTAACATGGATTTTCCTTGTGACCCTGCTGGCTGGTGCTGTGCCCTTCTCAGCCAGTGGATGTGTCACTGGGAAATACAATGATTCAATAACCACTTCAGTCACTTGCCTAATTCATCTGTTCTGGATTCAGTTCAAATGTGATTCAAATGTTTTGTATGTGGAAATGTCTCTGGCCTTAGTGACATTTGTTGCTGGGCTTCAATGCCTTTCCCCCATGCACATTATCTTGCAGAGAGCCATTGTATTTCCTTTTCAATCAAGATCTCCCTCTCTGATTGTATCTTTGCAAATATGTATAATTCTACACACAATGGGAGATTATTATCTTACGTGCCTTTCACAAGTCTGTGGTTTCTGTTGCAATTTCAACTTTGGAAAGACACAGCAACGAACTTTTATCGGTATTATTAGCAGAAGAGATGTCAGGCCTTGAACTGCTTTTTAGGTGTGTCTGTGCGGCCAAATTCTTGCAGCCTTCATTAATTTATATTTTTTTTACCTTTTTTTTTTTTAGACAGAGAGGTGCTCTAAGAAATGGGAAAGTTTGGAAGTGGAATTCTGGATGGAAAGAGTGTGAGTAAAATTCCAAAGCTAAAAGGTATCACTCTGCCAGGGAGTAATGATACCTCAGAGGATGAGAAACTTCTTCCAGCTCTTTGTTCCAGCACTGAACCCAAATTACAGTTTCGAACTGGTTTTTAACCTTTAATTTCTCTAGCCAATGCCACCTTTCAGTATATTTCATACAAATCTTAAACTTCTGTTGAACATGTATATCTAGATCCTGGAAATGTAATAAAGTTGTCACAATGTGATAACTTTTACACAAAATGCATGTTAAACTTAATGTGAGTGCTTTTCTAAGTGTTGATATTAATTGAGCAATGCCTAGAACATTGTGGAATTTCTCAGAGACCATAAAACCTGTCTTGTATTATTATAACAATGTATACATGGAGTTATGTAGGTAGTACTAGAAAAGTCACCCATTAAGCAATAGCTTAGTTAAACTGAAAAAACATACAATCAACAAATAATGAAAATAAGACCATCTCCCTCCAAGTGGTAATCAGCATTGTCTGGAGGAAAACAGGTCCCGTAAGATGAACTCCATCTGTCTTTTAAATCCTGTCACAGGCTTGGTTGAAGAGAATCCCCTAAACTACACATTCTGGAATATATGCATTTAGCATAAGCAAAAACAAACAAACAAACAAACAAAGTCCAGTGAAAACTGGATAACTGCATGATCAGGAGAAGGAACTGTAAATAAGACTTCTTATTCTTAAACATGAGTAAACACATTAAAAAAGTCACTTGTGTTCTTAGTAATTTCTCCCACAGTGAAACTCAAGAACATGTATTTAATTTACCTGTGAGAGGTACCATCAGAGATGGTATCACGTATGATGATGGTAATCATCTCCTGCAAATGTGGAAGCAGTCATAGTCAGATATATAAAAGGAAAAGCAGTACTTGGGAACTGGATTCAGACTAGAAATAAGAGGAACATCTTTCACCATTTAAGGTATAAGGCATTTGGGCAATGTCCGTCCTTGGAAATCAAACCTAGTTATTTAAATACATTTTACAGCTGAAATAGAAGTTTTAAGCCTGGAAATGGTGTTTGGTAAAATACCCTGGACATACAAAGGTTATATACTACATAATTTCAATGATCCTTTCAGGTATATGAAAGCATTTATGAATGTGTGTAACATAGGGGTGTTGGAATATTTGCTTTAGTGAAAGATGCTGTTAGTAGACTCTACTCATATTATTAAATAACCACATCCATTCAGTGACAGACCAAGGCATTACAAGGTAAAATATCTGGGACAAAGAATTTTTATTGTTTACCTCTGTGTTTTGCAGTCATACATATAGCACAGTGGGAGCTAATTCTTATTTGCCATTCATTTGTGATCAGCCATAAATTATAACTTGAACTAGTCAGAAATGTCTTTCCTTATAAATGTTTGCAGAACACATTAATAGTAGTCTTTGCTTTCCACAAGTCATATGGACATTTTTTAATAGCAGGTCATGATTCCACATATACCAATATGCCTTTGTTCTGCTGTAACTTAGCACATAGTTTTAAGCATTAGTATTTTTATGGGCTTTCCTGTCTTTCTTTTTGTTTGGCTGCTGTATTTTGGTTCACATGCTTAGTAGGAGATCATGTATTTTGCCTTTTAGAAAACAAATTGTGATAACTTACCTATATTCAGTTTTAAGCGGGAAAGGTCATAAAACTGCTTTTTAAAAAACTAAATGAAACACACCAAAATCCAGCTATTCACACGTCTTTTTTTGTTTGTTACTTGTTTTTGTGTTTTCAGTCCTGGCCCTCCGGAGCGTCTCATTACCAATGATGTCCTAGTGGTAAGGTTCACATGAGAATTTATCTTGAAGTGACATCTGCTTCATTTTGATCCTCTCCTCTTCCCCCGTGTTTTATAGAGAGAACACAACCTACCATGATAGATAAGAGCATGGTGTGCATTTTAAAGTCAGAGATATGAGACAGTGCCCTTTTGTAACAGCTCAACTGTTGCACTCTCCATAAAAAAACAGAAGCTGTATTTCTTGAAGTCCTCAGCTGTTATGGATGTCAATGTGTTGCCAAGCTGTGGTTTGGTACTCTTGCAGAACCCCGTATTTATTGGTGTTCAAAGTGAAAACTGATTGTGTTTCTCTTAACACAGCATGGCACTAGGCAGGAAAAGCAAAGGTTATAAAAGGTCTGTAAAAGACAATAGTAGGTATTCAGTGTGCTCATGACTGGAAAGGTATCTAATGTAACAGCTTTTTTGGGAAATGAGTTTTTTAATAAAGAGTTATTATAGTTGTGGAAACACAGATCGCTGTTTTGGTGTTAGTCAGCATGTGGTACATTGCCTGTCTCCTCAGGCTGGCCCAGCAGCTAAGGAGTACCAGCTACTTCATTCCAACTCCTCCAAGCCTGTGCATGGTTCCCAGATGCTAGCCCTTGATACCCCTGAGGCAAAATAACACCTATTCTATTCTTTCCCCCTCATTTTCTGTGTGAGGCATAAGAGTTGCAATGATTTGCATGCATTGTTCCTGAAATGACTTGAAAAACTGTCCTGGCATGAGGTGAACTGGAGTGATTCAGGTGGAGGGTAGGGTGGAATAAATCCATGATTTCCCTATGTCAGGGCAAATAAGAAGATGCTTTGTAGACTAATCACTGCCACAATACACAGAAAGTCATCATCAGGTATTTTGCCTCACCCTTCCTAAATAGTTATTAGATATATATGTTTGGGCACCAGTGTTTTGTACAGAGTTTCCTGATTTTGAGATAGTTTGAATGTGTTAACAATCTCTGACAGTGCACCACTGTATTGACACTCTGAAGCAGTGCAACTTGAGCTACTGTCCTGGAACAATGAGCTCTGAATTTTCTCTTGGATTGCTCCTAGCACTGAGACCAGTTCAGTTGGCTCTGTATTATAGGTGGTGGTTGTCTGTATGATGTTTCATTATTTGCAGCAGATATGTTATTTGCTTCCTTCACGCTTTTCCATTCCTGCCTTTTACAGTCCCGTGAGGTTTGCTGCTTGGAAGTGCATGTGGACATTAATGAAAGCAGGAAATACTTGAAAGGTATGGCAGTTTCTCTGTGAACTGAGGACATGACCAAACCAACCCTATAATAGTCATTCAGACCCAGATTGGAGGCATTTTACTGTACAAAGACAACGAAGAATGTTCTAAATTATATACAGGTAGTGACATATGATCTAAATAATAAAAAGCAATGCATTGAAATGCCCTGACCTGCCCTGAACTGATCTCTGTGTCTTTTCCTTGGAGCTATCAAGTTTAGACGCAGTAGACTTTGCTGGTAGAAGTAAGAGAGAGTGCTAACTCTGGGACTACTCTGAGCTTTGGGGGTAAAGGCAGGAGTACCAGGTCCTGTGCTGTAGGAGACTTGCTAGTGGGATAGCTTAAAATAGGAGCTGCCATAGAAAATTACTCCAGCAGAAAGTTTGCCATCTTTGTTAGCTCTTTTGCCTGAACAGCAATATTGTTCTCTAAACAAACCTGTTTTTACTAGAGGGTAAAAATCTTGTGCTTACGGTGCCTGCATCTCATGAGAGAACACAGAAGACGACAGAGGACATCGATACTTTCTACTTCCATTGTGTGAAGGCTTGGGAACCAGTTCTAAAAGTCAGGCTGCAGGTAACAGGCACTACACAGTGCTACGGTTCATACTGTTTGCTTACTTCCAGTGTGATCAAAACAGCAAAGAACTGCATTGTTTCTGTTCTGTGAATACAACCCATGCTTTTTGTTTTGTATAGAAAGTTTCTGATAAGGAAGATGACAACAGCAATTTAAGTGACACCTTAACAATACCACTGAAATTTCTCCCTGTTGGACATAAAGTGAAAGTAACCCTTCCTGTAAGACATGTAAGTGTTTCATAATTTATGTCTGGAAAGAAGAGTAGAATAACCCTCACTATTTAACATATTAATATTTTAAAAAAATCCCCAAAACGACAACCAGAAAGTATGCAGGGTGGCAGTGGTGGGACTTTTCAGGAGGCACTGAAAATCTGGATTCAAAACTTCTCTTTTTCCCGCCGTTCATATTCCTGCTGTTGTCTCTTTGTTTACAGAATGTGCCACTACAGTTGTACCTCCAACTAAATGATTGGTAAGACAACTGGTTTGGTTTTTTTCTCTAGAGGTTTTATTGCTCTTTGAACTGTGAAATCTAGATATCCTTTATTTAGATATAAGGAATACACAAGACTAGGGGCAAAATGTAGCAATATTTAAGTCATCATCTAAGAGTCACCACAACAGTTCAAAGCTAAATGTTCTCGGGGCAAAGGAGTCCCACCAAGATGCAAAAAAATTATGAGAGTTTCAAACGGTGAAGGATTTAGTCACTGAATGTCCTTTGTATCAAAGAACCAAAGACTAAGACTGGAGGCTTCTTCAAAAAGGGCATAAAAGGAAGGCAGAGGCAAAAGAGAATTTGAAATAACAAAACATCAAGGTCCATACATTACCTGAACGATACATGTTCTCTTAAGAAAACATACTTGTGGCTCTGTTGATCTCAAGAGAAAGAAGTGTAAACTAGGGAAGACAAAATGTTGCATTGTAGAATAATGTATCAGATAAGAAACAAATAAAAATTATTTGAATATCTTTTTCACTGTACAGTTTCTGTATAAATCTGCAGTACAAATGCCCATGAAAGACTTTGTTAGGCTTAAGTTGTCCTTTGCTCAGAAATCATATGAAGCAGAAATAGAAAGGATTCAGCTTACAAAGCTACTGAAAGTCATGGAAGCCCTTCTTTGTTTTTCATATTTATTATCCTTAGCTGAGAGTAAATCTTATACTGAAACAATAAAGAGATGATGTAGAAGCAAAGAAGTTGATTTCTTTGCATATGAAATATACATTTCTGTATAAATTGGAACAAGGAATCAGGAGTTCTTTTGAATTCATTAGATTGCAGTTGCTGAAAATAGATCCACATACATTTTAAACATCAGCCCTGTGCCTCTGGATTTATTTATGTTTCAGCAAAGAAAAACTAGATGTGCGCTTAGGGTATGATCTGTGCCAAGGAGAGCAAGAGTTCCTGCATAAGAGGAAGAGAGTCGTTGCTGGTGCTCTGAAAAGAGTTCTTCATCTGGAAAGAGATTTACATGGACATGAGGTCTGTGGTTTGGAACCCAAGCATGGGGTGTGGGTCTATTGAAGTAGGATTGGCACAACTCTCCTCAAAATTTCTAGTAATATTTGCATGTTGATTACAAACCCATTGATTTGAATGGCAGCAGAGCAGAGGCTCTCAGTGTGGCATACCCCATACTCATGTAAAATTTCAGCTCAAGTATTCATCCCTCCAATCTTTGCAATGGGCAAAATTACTAAGGATGTAATAATACCACTCTTCAGACAAAGTTTCCAATAGTATGGTGCTGCAAGTCCGCAAGATATGAGGCATTGTGTTAGATACAGCCTAGTGAGGCAACCCAAACCAACAGGAAAACAGGAGTATTGAAATTAGCCTCACATAAATATGTATTAAATCAGTGTAATGTCACTTCTTTGGGCTTACTTTTTTCTTTCTTCATTCTCAGAGTGCTTCTTACAAAAAGTAAAAATCTTTTGTGGTGCAGAAAGAACATTAGAATATTTTATAACAAGCTGAAGTATGTTTTGTTGCCAAGATTCAGGGTGACTTTTTAAGGGAAAACTTATTTTCTTACTGGAATGATGTTTGTTAAATGAATGCTGTCCAAAGAATCAGCAGAGTTCAAAAAACTTCCTTGATCCATTTTAATTGCATTTATTGCAATTTGTTGTTGTTTATAATAAAATCACATCATTATATATTCTTAATCATTGCAATTCCAATTACAGAGAGCAAAGGTAGGAAGGAAGGTTAAAATTCAAACTCATTCAGGCATTGAGGTTAAGAGTCTCTGGAGGCTAATTTCAATAAGGTACTGGTAAAGATTGGCTAAGTGGTAATATAATTCATTCTCCTACAATGAATCTGCTGAAGAAATTCTGAGAGCTGCAATTAGACTTTTCCAAGTAACAAGGGAGTAACTTCCTGAGGATAACACTTGTGTTTTGGACAGGTCCCAGTAATAGCTGTTATGGCAACAGGCGGAGGTCTCAGAGCAATGTCAGCTATGTTTGGCCACCTCTTAGCTCTTCAGAAGCTAAATCTGTTGGACTGTGTCACCTATCTCACTGGGGCGTCTGGCTCAACATGGTGCGTATAGAAAATGAGATTGGATTTGGAAGGACTGTGACTCCTTTTCCACACAGTGAGAGATGCATCTCTTTCAAAGACTTACACTGTTAACAAGTGAACATAGTTCCCTCATGAAGCTCTTACTGTTGGCTCTCAATTATAACTTCAGCTTAGGCTCACTGATTCTCTTTCATTGATTAAAGTGATTGTATAAATGTATCAATTTTCCAAAATCATCTAAATAAATGGATGATTTTCTAACATTTCTGCTCCTTAGGACCCTAGCAGACCTGTATGAGCATGCTGACTGGTCACAGAAGTCTCTGGAGGGGCCACTTAAAGCAGTAAAAGAGCAAGTTACAAAATGCAAACTCAACCTTATGTCTATGGACCATCTGAAGTATTACCACAAGGAACTTGCTGAAAGGGCAAAAGCAGGACATGTGCCATCTTTTACAACTCTGTGGTCACTTGTTCAGGAGATGTTCTTACATGGACAGGTAGGTACATGGTCCTGCCATACATTTGGGAAGCAGCCACTTACTTTCTTTAGAGCTTTACTCTTTGAGGGCACAATGTAATGTGTGTAACAAATCCAAAGAGACTGAGCCATCCCAATGTGGTTTGTAAACTATGACAGAGCATCCCCTAGCCAGGATTTTCCAGCATAGATAATAATTTGAAGGTGCCTCTGTCCTAGGGTTCCCCACCGCTAGCAACTTCAGTAGGCAAACTTCTAAAAAGAACTGAGGAGTTCCCACCCCCCACTCTCCCTGAAAAGTCAGATTTTTAAAGTCTGTTTCTAGTTTGGCATTTAAAAGTTAGAGTAATCTGCCCTCATGTCAATATTTATCTCAGCTTTAGTAAAGATCTGTGGGATGCAGGCAGTCAAGGCACGTAGATACTCTAATGAAGAAGTTACTAGGTACCCAAAAGGCGACCAGGAAGGAAAGTGCAGGAATGTGAAGGAAAAGGTCTCTTACAAAAACATGACTTACAGATTCCTCTGTGTTGTAAAATATCTATTATCAAGCTTTAAATCTTTGCTTGGCTGAATTGTGCAAGTACTATGCTGTTGAAGAGGCTTACTGTGATTTTTTTATCTCACTGATTAGCCAAGAAAATACAAACTCACAGACCAGCGCAAGGCATTGGAGCATGGACAAAATCCACTGCCGTTCTATGCAGTCCTCAATGTGAAAGAGGAGAAGTTTGGTACTTTCAAATTTAGAGGTAAGTGTTCCTGGAGTTTCTTCTGATTCTAAGTATGGATTAAAGGGGATTTGGAGGGAGGTGTGTATGTGTGGAGAAAAAAAGGAGAATACATCTGTTGCTTGCCCTGACTCAGTATTCATCTTTTAATAAAATGTTTGTCTTTTTTGCAAACTTCTGGGTGTTGGTTAGGAAGAGCACATCTGCTGGATAACATCCTCAGTCATAAACAGGACATAATTAAAAATCTGTGATGAAGTTCTATTTTTGCAACACACATTTTGAGTGAGTGTGGGCAAATCATCTGACCTTCTCCTGCCACATCTATAAAATGGCTCTGATGCTTCCTTAGTTTCTAGGGGTGCTGTGAATTGTAATTGTCACTTCCTAAATATGACACTGATGAGGGTATGAAAATGGAGTGGAGTATGACTGCTGTGAATGGGTGTGATATGATCTCCTTTGAATGGACACAGGCTACATTCAACAAAAGGTGTTAAAAGCAGTAGATACTGGAAAGAAAAGCAATTAGTCCTTATGCTTATTTATGTTTATAGCTACTGTTCTACTGTAATGCCTGTGCAGGACAGCTTGAGCCAGGAAACTACACATCCATGCCACACTGATAATTTCTAATGTGTCTTCAGGCTGCTTTGTTATATCTTGTAGACTGGCAGTTTTGGGTTAATAGAGGTTTCATGCCAGTCACTCCTTGCAATTCACACCACTCTTGCATGAAGTACTGTTGATGCTCCTGATTTAGAGAGGCAAGTGCAATCCCGGAATCCTTATATAGAAATAGCTGTCTAAGCATTTGAACCTGATGTTAGAGCTTTTCTGAGTAGAAAAAGCTGGTTCTTTTTGGTTGAAAATAATCTCTCAGTTTGTATGGGAGTAGACGGTGCAGCTTGCAGTACAAATGTGCGGATAGTGCAGAGCTGCTGAGACAAGCAAGAACCTTGGGAAGGTTTTGGGGTTTTATTTTTATTGCAGCAAACATGCCTCATGTAAATTCCTTGTAGAGTGGACAGATTTCTCTCCTTATGAAGTGGCCATACCTAAATATGGAGTCTCCATTCCTTCAGAATATTTTGACAGCGAGTTCTTCATGGGAAGGCGAGTGAAGAAGCTGCCAGAATCTCGGATCTGCTATCTGGAAGGTGACATAGCAGCACTATAGAGTTAATCACAGCATCGTAGAAACCGTGATATTTGCTAGCCACAGGCACAACACTCCTTGCCAGCACGTCTGCTTTAGGTCTTAAATCAATGGGCTTTTTACCCCTTCCTTACACTTTTGCTCTTTGTATATCTTCTTTCCTCCTGTCCTCCCATTTCACCTGGTAGATTTGGCAAAGTTGCAGCATGCTTCCTGTTCTATTGTCTAAACCAAACTGGATGGTGGAAGAGGCAAGTTGAGGAAATAGTAAGCATTCCTTCCCTGATCAGTCTCCAACTCTTCAACTTCAAAAACTGTATTTCTAGACAAAGCATTACTGGGGTAGAATTGGAAGGAGCTGAGAATAAAATATGTCATCTAGAACAAGCCACAAAGCCAGGAGCTACCTGAGCTTTGTGGCTTGAGGATGGCGTCACTAATCTTCTCTGCTCATAAGGTTGAAGGAAGGCCTTTTGACCTCCAACAACTACTTTGACTGGCCATTTTGCCACCAAAGGTGAAGAAAAGGAAAAAACAGCCAGTCAGAGGAACCCATCTGTCCCAGGCAGATTTTAAATCCTTGTAAGTGTTTTAGTTTTGATACCAAAAACAAGGGTAGAGGAGAAAAAAGCCCATATTTCTCTCACTGTGGAGTCTGCTAGAGATTCAATTTGTTCCTCGTATAAGTACCTGGCATAGAGCTTAATGAGGAAGGATAGTTCCTACTTTTCCAAAAACAGACTCATATATGGAACCAATTCTATTTTGAACCTGAACCAGCTGCACTCCAGAGAAACAAAACATGCCTAGAAGGAAAAAATGAGTCTTAGATCAATTTAAATAATAAATCAGTTTAAAAAATGCCTTTATGCTTACATGGCTTCACCATGCTTTCAAAGCCTACTTTCTCTCACAGGTACACAGGAAACATTCTACAACATCATTTGGGTGACTGAAACCTCTTACTTTGTTACTCTGTACTATGCAGTGAATGTTCTGTATGTAGTTACCTCCTGAGAAAGAGCACTGAAATGCTTACACCTCTATGTTTGAGCTCTGTGAGACCTGCTGCTTAAGTTGTGTCATGATGGGGTCAGGTTGGTTGGGCTAATAGTGTGTAGCGTGGATATTTGCAATAGTCAGTGGTTAACGTGGTAGTGCAGTACTTTTCCCATGTGGTTTGACTTGCAGGTCTTTGGACAAACATCTTCACTAGGAATTTGCTGGATGGCTTATACTGGTCCTCAAATTCAAATGAATTCTGGGAACGGTGGTCCCAAGATATGGTAGATATAGGTAAGAGTTTCTAAAGTGTTGCCTCACTGTGGATCTTCCAGCATGATTTTAATCTGTAACAGAATCATTGCTATGTCTTTTTCTCTTCTCTCTTTTCCCCAGAGGCATGCTTCATGTTACTACAAATGTTTTTCATTTAAAGTTTCCTCATGGTCTGTTAAATGACTCTGCCTGTAACTGCAGATGAGAAGGTTGGCTTTTACTTGTGGGCAAAAGTACAAAGCCAGTATGTCATTTGAAAGAGTAAAACACAAAGGCTGTGCCTGCTTTAAAGAAAACTAAATATCTCTTTGGTAAATGACATGGGTCGTGTGCACATGTTTTCTAGCAGCTTGCAAGAAACAGGGATTAGAGGGACCCACAGGAAGACAACAACGGCAGCTGGCCAGCAGAGGTACTGGCAGGGCAGATTGCTGTTGGTTTTTTCTCTATTTCATGGTTTCTTCTCTATTTCAGAGAAACATTCTCCTGAGGAAGACATTACTGCTATCGAGCCTCCATCTTGTTTGTCAGGAAAGTTGTATGAAATGTTTCAGGACATTATGACCAAGCGCCCACTCCTGGGAAAGTCACATAACTTCCTGAGAGGCTTAGAGTTTCATAAGGATTATATCCATCAGAAAAAATTTATTGAATGGAAAGGTAACTGCAACAAAGAGTTAGCTGCACTTTGCAGGTAACATCTCAGATTTTGTTTTTAAGACTTTGGAAAACTCCTATTTGTTTCAGGGTTTGGAAATCGGCTGAGTTGGACCTATGTTCATGGTGTCTGTTTCTTTAGGGTAACAAGTTAAAATGAATTAGTCCATGGACTGCTCCTTCAGTTCCAGATGATACCTATAATTTGTGTCAAAAAATGCTTTTCTACAGGAAGTTTGTCACTCTGCATAGGTGCAGTAGTCAAAAGATTTAGGAAGGGCAGAATCTTTTGAGGTCAAGAAACAAAGGTAACAGCAGAAGCATAAAATAGCAGGTTATTATGTGGATCAGATGAAGGAAAGGACTAGCTGCAAGGATGTGGTTGCCCATATGTCTGGTGTTTCTGCCTGATGAATTATCCATCCAGAGACCTCTCTTTAACCCCTCTGAACAGAAATACAAAATCCAACTACAGAAAATTAAAATCACAAAGGTTTAGACTGTAAATATTAAACAGACAGATACACAGACTTGATGTATAAATTGAAGAGCTATTTTCTGTGGCCTTTGCTTTGTAGGCAGGCAGAGTAAACAGCAATAGCTTTATCTCAAAACCCATGAAACAATCTGTGAAATGATAGCAAGGTGATGGAGCTGAGGTTTTCTGCATCAGAAACCTTCATGTAATCCCAGCATCTTCATTTATTACATGAACAGGTAGCAATGTGGGAGGACCCCACATTATTGAGGTTAATCTGCCTTTTCTGAGCCTTTCTCTTTGGCAAGTTGCATTTTCTCTCCCATTTTAGGCAAGTTACAATGTGTTTTGTCCCTCTCTGCCCTTGCTACACAGTTTGCTGACAATGCGAGAGATGGTGGTGCTTTTCTGTGTTCAGTTAGCTAACAGTCTGTGTCCTAAAAGTGTCTGCTCTAAGAGAACAAATGAAAGAAGGAGAAAAAACAAGTAGCATAGGAAGGGGGAGTGAGAGAAGGAGCAAGTAAGCAGCTTCAGACGATGGATGAAGGATGAAATTGTCAGTCAGTAAATGTTAAAAAACATAACTGTCCTTTTATTTGCTGACAGTTTTGTAAAGCCAAATGGGTAAATGCAGATTTCAAGGAGGATTTTGAGTAAGTGTATATAAGAACACTGATGACCATGCAAGGGTAGATATTTTACAAGTAAAGTAAAATATGTGGAAAGCATGACATCCAGACTGGGAAAAGGGAAACTGAAAGTCTGGATGGGGAAAAATTAGCAGGTTTTTCCATCTTATTTTTGTTGCCTGCATAAGATCAAGCTAACTCAGGCATAGATCCATCTCTAGGAGTAAGAGGACATGCCAGGTCTGTGAACAGAAATGAGAGTCTTGCGGTAGATGAAGTCTTGAGAATAGAGCTTTGTTTTAAAGGCTTCCCTGCAGCTCAGGTTATCTGACGTATTAAGGCAAGACTTTCAATGCCTAATTTTCCTGATGAGAAATTGAACTAATAGTCTGGAATTAGTGTAATGCATTTACAGTGGCATTCATACTTCTAAGGTTATTTCTGAGACAGGATTTTTAAAAAATATTTATTTGGATGGGGGATGGAAGAAGGGATTCTTACAAGAAAAATGTCTACTTCTAGTTCACATATGCAGCCAAGTATAAATGCTGCAAAGTTCCATCTCTGTGATAATAAAACAGGGGTAATGGAATTTCATCTAAAAATGTTCACTGGGCCAAATAAAACTAAAAAGTATGCTCTCTCTCTTCTGTGAGGGACTGCAAGCAAATGTCTCATTACAGTTGAATCTGTGAATTCTTAGCAGTCTTGAATGCTAAAATAAGCACATTTTGTAAAGACTTGACAATGAGGGAATGGAAAAATTATAAATTATTACTTCAAGCTGGTGTGAAACATTCCAGGCTATGAAACAAGCTAGATTTACTCTGCATGGTTTAAATCAACACTACAGAATGAGGCCAAGGAAGCAGAGTGATTGAATGAATTGAAATGCTGGAACCAACCAACAGTATATCTGTGATCAACAGTTTCTTAAAATGCCTAAACACAATGATTTATGGCTCAAATATTCTGCTCTGGGCTTTGCTACCTCGTTTTGTGAACTTAAGGAACACTCTTAAACCACTATTTTGATATTTAAAACTATGGTAAAACATTCTCTGTTCCCTGGGACTGAAACTGTACTAGAGAAACAGTAGAGGACTTGCTGTCTACAGGGCAAGCTGGTGAGGTTGCTAGCAGAGAAGTAAGAGTCTAGCTATCAGAAACTGGCTTTAGATTTCAACTTACTTGTTGTAATTCCCTTTTGGCACTAATGTGAGGTTTAATTAATTCAAGCAGTATTTTAAGCTGTTGGTAGGTGATGTGTGCATGATGTGGTATTTTTCACAGCATGGCTAAGATAGTTTATATGAGATCACTGAAAGTGCATTGAAGTCAGATTTTTCAACCTGAGAGAGGAGTCTAACCCTGAGAAGGTAAAAGCAAAAAAAGAGCAATGCAAAAGTACAATGATGTATTGAATTTGTTAGTTGTCTTGCTTCACTGTGAAATTGTTTTTGTTGTTTGCATTTTTCCCAGTTCTAGAGGGGAAAAAAAATCTGTTGAAGTCTGTATTCTGTGAAAAATGACTCCCCAGAGCAGCTGTGAGGTCAGTGGAGTCTGTCTCACCTGTCCTCTGTCTGGCTACCCCACAGCCTGCCTTTGTGAGTGTGCCTGGCAGAGTGTGGAAACAGGCCAGGTGTGTCAGATTGCAGTTTGAAGGGCATGCTCCTGAGGCCGTGTTTGTGGGCTCATGTTGTGGAGGGAGGTGACCCTGGTCTCGAGGGTAACCAAGGAGCTCCCCTTAGCATGTAGCACAGACAGAATTACTCACTCCTTCTTTCCTAAAATTGCACCACTAACTATATTAAAATGTTTTTCAGACACTGTGCTGGACGGTTTCCCTAACACTCTGACACCACTGCAGAAATATCTTTGTCTGATAGATGTTGGCTACTTCATCAACACCAGCGGTGCAGCACTTTTCAAGCCAGAGAGGAATGTAGATGTCATTATATCCCTTGATTATGGTTTGGGCCATGTGTTCAAGGTGAGAAGATTAACTTACTCTGCTCCTTGTGGAGTAAAACTCATCTTATTAAAACTTTTAAGTAAGTGGTTGTCTAAATCTTAATCATATATTACCATACCTTAAAGAAGGAAAGAAACTTCCTTCAAGAATGGAACTACAGAAACTGTTAGGCTCTTTTTTTCTGTAGGGAATTCTAGGATATATTTCCTAGAATCCTCAGGGAATTGCAGTAACAATTGTTTGCTGGAGACATGCCCGTGACCTCTCCTGGTCTGTCATGCCAAATTCTGAGTGTGACTTTGAGGCATTCACTTGGGCTTGTAAAAAGCATTATAGGGTGATAAGTGGCATTGTCTGACTTATGTTGAGTGGTGGTCGAAAGTAAGGTTGTACTGTAGCTACTTAGGACTACACATTCAATTCATAGCGTTTCTTGGGAATGAGTTAAGATGCCACAGTATTTCCAGGATACCTGAGTAAACCTGATTCTTTTGTTAGAGCTTTAACTCCATGACATTCTGTGCCCACAGCAATTAGAGATGACATATAAATATTGCAAGATACAAAATATCCCATTCCCCAAAGTGGAGCTAAGTCCAGAAGAAGAGAAGAACCCAAAGGAATGTTATATATTTGCGGATGCAGAGGACCACAGAGCACCTATAGTAATCCATTTTCCCTTGGTGAATGACACCTTTAAGGAATTCAAGGAGCCAGGTAAATGCAATCAACAGAAATGTGTGCTGTGTTCTACCCCTGGTATATGTTACATGTCTGCTGATGGCAGGCAGACGAGCAGCCTCCATACTCCTGCTGGTTGTTCTGCACTTGAAAAGCACAGAGGACATAGTCCTGGGCAGCTCAGTGCCACACTGCCTCCTCCAGCCCTGCCTGTGCTAGATGGCTCCTGTCACTGTCCCTTGCAGCAGAGCTGCAGGTCTTCCTCACTTGTGCCTGATGCCATGTCCTGCCAAGAGAGATGTGCAGGGTGCTGGAGTTTTTCTGGCATTGGGAAGAGGGAGAGTAAAGAAAGGCCCAGGGAGCTGTGGGAACAGGGAGATAAGGGCCTCCTGAAGGACCTGCTGGTGGGCTGGAAAGCAGCAGCAGCGGGAGCCAACCAGGGTGGGCCCTGGACCTCTGCCTTCCCCAGGCAAGCTGCCTGTGGTGGAGAGGGAGGTGCAGGTCCAGAGGGAACCTCCTTTCCAGGCCTTGAGGGATAGCAAGCTTGGGCACAGGGACCTGGGCAGAGGGACCATGTGTGACTATGGGAGGAGAGGCTCCATCTAGTGCTTGGTGGGAGCTGGGACAGAGCAGAGAGATGTGGGGCAACCTGGAATGTGCAGCTATCTCTGCTTAAGTGCCTGGGGTGAGCTCCTTCCATTTTTACCCAAAATTCTGTTGGGATCCTGAGTGGGACCAGAGCACGATGGAAGTCTCTGAGGGAGCATTTGGGAAGGGTAGGAATTGCAGCAAAAAAGAGGAGATACTCTGTAGAAGGAGCTAGGCTTGTTCAGTGGAAGCTGGAAATGGTCCAAATGACAATGTATGGTGAGATCCAGCCATTGAGCAGTGGGTGGCAGGTAAAGCAGGTGAAGATTATGGAATCTCTCTGAATGAAAAATAGATGAGATGCTGCAGAGCAGAGCAGCTGTTGCCAGTTCTCTGTGCTCCAGGCCCAAACTGGTGAGCTTTGACACTCACCTGCATATCTCTGAGCAGTTGGTGATTCATCCATCAAGCTGACAACCAGCAACTGATGTGGGTGGTTGGAGGAGAGGCTTCTTGGCAACCTGCTTTCATGGATTGCAAGTTTAATAGTGGAGTTTTTTGTTTCTAGGGGGATGAGAGACATCTTGTGGAATGTAGGTACTTATTTTTCTTGTTTTTAACTATTTCAATTCCAAAAGGACTCAGCTTGTGAAGTGCCCTTTTGCAGTGCAGCATTTACAGACTGTGCTTTTGTGTGCTTGAGGCAGATGCAGCTTTGTCTGGATGTGGACAGCATAGATAATACATCTCTCTGAGCATTGTGAGGCTCAGTGAAGCAACATTGGATATTTGTAATTCAGCCACTTCTAGTGGTAGCCTGTACCTGGCACCCTGAAATCATGCTGTTCAGAAACTACTAGGTTAGACTAACACCAGCCGTGTCTCGAGCAAATTCTTGTGTCTTTTTCATGAGGTTCTGGTTGAAATCATAAGGAATATCTCAGCCATCTGTTTGTAGCCCTGCTGATAGTCATCTCACATTACATTAGTGTTTTGGGTATATTTGGTTCAGACTGCAAGGAGATGGGCAAAAAAACCAGCAAAGAAGTGTAGCTAAAAATTTTGTAAAAATGTAAATATGAGACTGCCAAAGTCCTTGGTGCAGGTAATTAGGGGGTCCTTTTAAGTGGTCCTTTTTTTGCCAAAGCAAAAGCATTGACATAACAGGGAGTATGGATGTTGCTAATTCCAAGAGGCATAACCTGAGGCCAGGTTGGAGTCTGATGTAGTATGCTCTGGTTCCTTTGCACTCTGCAACAGGCAGTCCTGTGTGGTTAGCATCACAAGGCCTCCTTGTATGTACCATGCTGTCCACTCACTCTAGCTGGCAGATGTGCACTTGTCACCACTAATCCAGGGGAGATCGTGGATTTTGAAAAGTGTTCCAGGTGTGTGTCTTCGTCTGAGAGTCAGACTTACAGGGTTTGGGAAAGGATGTGGACCCATGTGTCTGCTGCCCAGGAATGATGTCTGCAGGGGCAGGACAAGGAGGAATGTAAGAATTTGTACCAGCTCTGCTGAGGGATTTCCAGGTCTGAGCTTCAGCAGGAGGGGAAGGAGCAGTAGCTGGGAAAATTGACCAGGAGTGGCTCTTTCAAGCTGTGGAGTGGGTTTGCAGTATTTCCTGGGGACTGTTTTTAACAGTAGGTCCTGCCAAGTAGATCAGTCTCCTGCAGCACTGTGTGATAGTACTCCAGATTCATCTCAATGTGGTGGCTTTTGTCTTTCTCTGCAGGAGTAAAGCGTAATCACTCGGAGATGGAAGAAGGCAAAGTAAATCTGGAGAACAACTGCTCACCGTACTACCTCATTAGGCTAATCTACTCCTCTGAAAATTTTGATAAACTTGTGAACCTGAGCAAATACAACATCCTCAATAACAAAGATCTGCTCCTCCAGGCCATCAGGAGTGCTGTAGAGCGAAGGAGAAGCAGAAGGACTGGGAATTTCTCCGGCTACTCTGGATACCCCTAGGCTGGGTTTTTGCACTGTTCCCCACTGAAAGCTATGGCAGCACATTGCAACACATCACAGTCACATTACAACACATCACAGTGTTCATTATTTGCTGAAAACTGAGGAAACCAGTACATTTCTCACCTTGCCGTGTTCAGGCTCCAAGCTTTCAAAAGGTTTATTTTATCTCCTTCCCCCACATTTTCAGCCCACGAGAGCCTCACAATGTGGTCTTACTTGTTTAGAAATTAGGGTCCTGGTTAGCAGAGACCTCCCAGGATCCTCCTTCATGTTATATGGTGGTGGTGATAGTTCTTTGTATGAGCCTGTCCCTTCAACCCTGAGCCCATTGTCGGTGTCCTTTCAATACTTCCTTACAGATCAAGTCCTGGCCATTTGCATTCAGTGATGTCCAGATTTTCAGACAGGCTGAGCAACTAGAATTTGCACTGAATTGGTGGGCTCAGCTTTGAAGTCAGGCATATATATATATGTGAACAGCAGCCAAACTGCAGTGTGGACAATTGCACTCTGTCTGGCCGACTCCCCTTGCTGATTTAGAAGTTACTCCTTTTTTCCATTCCCCTGCAAGAGTTTGGCACAGAAACACAGCTCCAGACTGCCATGAAGAGGGCAGTTACATTTCAAGAGAGAGGAGGGTAGCAGCAGTGAGTGAGCACAGTTCTTTTGAGCATTGTCTGGAGGAAAAGTTCTGCATAAAGCACAAGTGATCGTATTGATTTATATCAGCAGTGCCTTTATGGATTAAAATGTCAAAAGCCTGAAACAACTTTTTCATAGCAGAAGCTTGAGAGGAATAATTACCATAGACTCAAATACATTTAATTTAGTGATCATGACTGAGACATAAGCTGGTTCTCCTTACAGATATAAACTGAATATAGGACAACGTAACTCACTGAGTGCAGAGCCATTGTATTTTCACACACAGAAGATTTTTCCCATTATAGTATTCTATCCCTAACATCACAGGCAAAGTATCTTTAGTAGGTGCTACATAAAATAGAGGACAAATTAAAAAAAATAGGACACTCATTTTCTTCCTTGCTGATGGACAATACTTTGAAAATGACACCTGGTTTTCATTTGCTTTGGAATGCAGTGAGAGACTTTGCCTTGAGCTAGAAGCTTGGAACATCTTTATAGCCCTCCACTACATTAAAAAGATGATTGGGAAGGATGCTGAGCAATATAAAACAGAGCTCCACAGGAATCAGAGAAGTTTGCAGACTTCCTCACACTGAAGGATTTGGATCTGCTTCTGGATTGTTTATTCCAAACACAGCATATTCATCAGGACTTCCAAGGAAAATCTTACATATTTCCTCTGTGTTGGAAAGTTACTTGAGATCTAGAATTAGTTGTACTTGAAATCCAAAATCAGATGAAGAATGAGAAAGAAGGGTCTGTCTTTTTGATATACACAGGCAATATTGAAGTTCAAATGGAGAGCATTTACAAGAGACTCGATTGCCTGAAGCCTGCATTTACTAAATGCTGCTTCTACTGCAATGGCTAAGCCTCAGCAATGCTTCTTGTACAATGCTTACTTGCTGAGCTAAGGAATACCATCCAGAACTGAGGAGTCTTAACAGCTGGAATGCAACTGTACTTCGGGATTCAGATCACGCAAAGTTTAGAACTAATCAGAATCTGGCTGCAAGACAAAATATAAAGAGTCATTTTGAGTTGAGAGTTGATCCAGCTAGATCGGCTCCCTTTGCACAGGAGAGCAGCATGTCCTGGCACAGTATTGTGTGGCACATACAACTCACATGGCTCTGTGCACAAGGTGTGTATTGTAATAAATTAGCTGAGACTCCATTTTCTTCACGTGGGAAAAGCCAATCCTTTATTCATGTCACTTATTTTATACAGTTTTCACAGACCTCGTGTGCAACACTTCTTGGCTGGTAGTTTTCTTACTACTTCATTTTTTGGTCAGAAGGTGATTTGTGTGCCTGTTGTTGTCTAGGTTGTTTACCTTTTTCCTTTATGGGTTCTCATGGAACAGATCTTATTCTTTACACAGATGCATTTATTTTTCAACCCAAGAATAGGTTGTTGTGTGAATGAACCTTTCATACCAAGATTGTTTTTGCATGGGATCTTGCAAGTTGCTTAACTACACTTAGAAGACATGACAGGCTAGCTGTTAATTTAATAGAGCAAGCCTGATTTTATAAGGCCTTTCTTTTATAATTCTTCTACCTGTCACAACAGGTGTGCACCATTTCCATGCTCCTCTGGCTAGTCCTAGAAAGCTCTGCTGCTGCAAAAGATATCCCTGTTGTGTTCATGGGCTGCAGAGACCAATCTGCAACCCTTGTGAACCTTGACAGCACATGCCCAGCAGTGAGGCAGTTCAGCTACACTGAGAAAATTTGGTCTCTCAAAATGCTCCACAGATTAATGATTGGGGCATGTTTGGTGCAGTCATAGTGCTGCTAATACAAATAGAAAGGCCCAGTAAAAAGTGAAGGAGCACAAGTTTTTCAGGTAACCCACAGCTGCATGGGAATTACTGTTTTGAGAGACTGTTAAATCGTGTTACAAAGGGAGTGAAGGAGGGTGGGAGGGAGCTGTGGGTTGGGAAGGTTGTGTGACTCTGCTGGGAGAACTGTCACCAGAGGTTTTGTCAACACTTTAAGTCAGGTTGGGAGCTGCTGTCTAATCTTGCAGCCAGAGGCACAGACAGGCACGTGCCCCTTCATGTCTTTGATGCCCCATATGGTGCCTCTGTAGCCTTTAATGATAATGGCTTTTTAAAATATATTTTTTGCGTTTCAGAGCCTGAAATTATGTGCGGGCTGTATCACTGCCCATCAGAGTGCCTCTTTGTTTCATTTTGGTCGACTTTTTGTTTTTGTAACATGATGTGGGTGTGGCACATGGGAACACAGTTTAGTGGTGGGTGTGGCAGTCCTGAGTTAACATTTGGACTGGATGGTTGCAGAGGTGTTTTCCAACCTAAACGATTCTATGATTCTGTGACATTAAAGAAGTGTGTTGTTGGCTTGATGGTGTAGCAGGAGGACCTGGAGGACATTTGTGAGGACAGAGGCTGCTGGAGAACTCTGCAGGTTGGAGGGACCTACACCTTGCACAGTCTTGTCTGTGCAGTTTGTGGGAGGTGGTGGCTGGCACAGGTTCTCCCTTAAAGCACTCCTGAGCTCTGGTGCAGAGCATGCTGATTTGCAGTGCCCCAAAACTACAGAAATATAAGGCGTAGTTTCAGTGATATAAGGCTGATCAGTGACCTGTGCTCAGGACTGGTCCTTGTTCCCTTTAGGGTAAACATGGAGTCTAAGGGCCTCTGAAATTTGATGTGGCCGTTCCTCAGAGGCTGTGTTGTTTTTCTTTTTCTTTGGTGCCATTCTTGCCTGGCCTAGTACCACAAGTTGTGCTGTGACTGAAAAGAGTGCATGCAAACCAAAGCAGACACTTCCAGGAGAAAGCTGCCTCTCTGAATCTCACTGAAAAACAGCACATGCCATACTTATAAACCAGGCCTTGTTGGTCTGGTGGTGTGTTTGCTTAACCACTGAAGATGAATGCATGCCTGCCAAAAACCTCATCCAAAATGTACCCCAGATCACTGCTCTCTGAAGAACATTTTGCTGGAAAACCCCCACAAATACAGAGCTTGCTATCTGCTGCCAAACACAAAGGAAATGAGACTGTTCTTATAGCTATTAGCTGCTCTTCATAGAAATTGCTTGCTTGTGTCTTTTACCTGTTTAATAATATATTAATTAAAAATAAAATATTGCAAAAGAGTGCCAGACCTATGAAAGTCTCTATGCACTTAAACACAAGACAAGGTTTTTTCCAGGTGTACAAGTGCTACTTATGCTAAATGCTTGCTGAGAACTTCACAGGGCATTCACTGGTTTCAAGATTGAATGGAAAAATCTGAGAGAAGATCTTCTGGTTTTTAAAGGTATGGAGAGCCTGGAACAAAATCTACCTCCTAAGGTAAAACCCTCTTCAGTGGAATGGCAAAAAGTGGAATGAGGAGGCAGTTATACTCTGCCACAGCCAAGGCACATCTTTGTTCAATTAAACAGGAAGTTTAAAATACTAAAGACGGTTTTGTTTTATTTATTTTTTTTTTAATCAGTTAAAAATGATCAACAATAATGAAATGCACCAGTTTCCCATTACCTTCATGTGCTGGGTTTTTTGTTTTTTGTGACAGACAGCAGCTCCAGCTGGGGTAAACAGAGGAAAGAGATGGATTAGCCAAAAAAATGAAATTATTAGCTCACCTGTTGGATGCCTGTGACTGATCTGAATCAGACTGAACACAAATTTAATCTCTAGATGTTGCACATGCCAATCAAGTATTTACATAAACTCATTGTAAAATGCTCCCCTCCCCTACCACTGCAGAAGTAGTCACTGCAGAGGAGAGGGCTGCAAGTAGAGAGCAAGAGTAATGCTTCAGACTGCATAAAAAGGGCTGGAGGCTGAAGTCCTTGTGAGAGGAGTTAAGGACTTGAAGTTTGAGCTTGCAGCTGTCAGGGAAGTGCTGCAGCCAGTAAACTGTCCTGGGGGAAAAAAAAGCCATTTCTCTCCAGCTTCATGCTAGGTAACTTTTCTTTGGCTCAGAAACAGAGATAAGTAGAGGGAAAAATATGTATTCTTCCCCACGAGTACATCATACCTTAGCAAGTGAAGCTTGCTGTCTGGGGACTAGACTTCCTCCTTACTAGCCTTCTTTTCTTCTCCTTTTACACTGAAACACTGATTGTTCATGCCTTATTTAAGTTTCAGATTCCATTAAAAATGAGTAACACTGCAGGACTTTTTTTTCCTGGTAGCTTCATCCAGAAAGAATTGGCAAATAGAGAATTGTTGGTTAATGTGTTGTAAAAAGTAACGAGTGTGGAGACCACAAAGCACTGTGGAAAGTATATAACATTACCTTTGGCTGCACAGACCACCCAAGCCTCTTGAATCTATTCTGTTGGTATCTTCAAATCTACTTGCACATGGCTGTAGTTAACTCACAGCTTGCACCTCATGCTCTGCTCACTGCTCCCCATTCCTGTCTCACAGGATCATTTCATTTGAGCAGTCTGGCTTAAAGGTCCCCCTGCCCTTTGGTTTAGTGCCTTGGAGTAGATAACTCTTGGGTGATAATGGCAAATGACAAAGTTGTTGTACATGCAGAAGTATACCAGATGCAATCCAGTTTAATTATATTTAAAGATTTTATGAGATTAAATACATAATTTTAAAAGTTCAGAGGGAAGTGATTAACTTAAAACAATACATTTCCAGAGGCCTGAGTTAAATTATAATTGTCTGGAATTCATTGAGGCAAATGTCATTTTTCTCTTCCTGCTTTTAGTAGAGATGGAAGCAGTTTTGTTTTATTTCCACTTTGTTCTAGGCTTAGGGTGGTGACTGAGGCTCGTGTTACTGTAGGTCCATCTTCCTTAAAATCTCTGGAAAATTCTGTAGACTCTCTTTCTGGTTTGATTTTGAAAGAAGGTGTTCTCCTACCAACAAAATGCAAGATCAGAAAATCAGGTATAATCTAGAGGAATTCAAGTCTCTCTGCATATGTGACTCATTGAGTGTCTAGCTCAGCAGCAAAAGTCTGCCCAGCTGTAGGACTAGGATTTCACATCACAGCCTGTAAGATTTGTACAGACTCCAAATGCAAGAAAAATTGATTTAAACAGACCAGGTTTCTGAATTTGGCTGTGGCTGTGTTTTCCTTGCCTGTGTCTCCCCTGAGCCTCCTTTCCCCAGTCTCAACAACCCCAGCACCCTCAGCCTCTCCTGGTGCGACTCGTTCTCCAGACCCTTCTCCAGCTTCGTTGCTCTTCTCTGGACACACTTCAGTTTTCTTGAAGTGAGTGGTTCACAACTGAACACAGCACTAGAGGTGTTGCCTCACCAGTGCCAAGTACAGGGGGACAATCACTGCCTTGCTCCTGCTGGCCACATTATTTTTGTGACATTAGTGACAGAGGAGCAGTCTCTTGGTAGTGACTGCAACCTGAGCACGAGCAGCACTGACATCTGTTCAGCTTTGCAGCACAGAGCCCATACCTCACGAGTGAGCTTTTGCTGGTTATTCTTTCAGCAGAGTTCCTGTTTGGAAAGTCCCACACTCTTTTCTGGGAGGTCTCTGTGTTTGAAATGAAACTTTGCACCATCACTGTAGAATGGGATCTGCTACCATGTCCTACAGAGTCAAAAAAACCAACAAATAAAAAGCAACATTAGAGGTAGAGTTTGCCACTTCTGAGTCCATAACAATTTTCTCTGACCATCATAGTTATAATCATGCTATGGCTTCCTTTCCAGTTAGCCACTACATAGAGAGATGCCCAGAAGAGATCTAGATTCAGAAGAAAAGCTGTTGATCAAATCCAAAGCAGCTCCTTAGTAAAAGGATGAATACAGCCCCACACGCCCACCAGAGAATAACCCAATGTTGGCCACAGAACAACTGATAGACACCTTTGCAAGTCACCCGGGACTGCATTTCTCTGCCAGGTCACTACATCACAAGGTGCAGGTGACTTGTGCATTGCTTTCTTACAGAGGTGAAAAGGATGGCTCAAAATGTCCCAAACTAAGTACATCTTGTCATTCTCTTCTCTTTCTCTTACCATCACTTGCTAAAAGCACAGCTCATTCTTGAAGGAAGTGAGAACATACCTATATTATTCTGTAGTGATTGCAGCCAGTCCTCCATCAGTTTCTGAGAAGGTGCTGCAAAGAAATACTCTGCCCCATCTCTCAGCCTGTAAATAAGGATATGAAAAGGTGAATTCTAGTCAGTTTTGCCTTATACCTTCTGTGCTTGTGAGACACTTCAGTTATGCCTCCTAACAACATACAGCCTTGGGTGACTGTGGGCAGGGAGCTGCACAGGCTTTTATTTGCGACTTTCTCTGTAAGACTCACCGCAGCATGAAGGCATTCTCTTTCCTGGTGTAATTCACCAACCTCTCACATTTGGCAACAGAAATGTCGAGGGACAGGACTGTGGATATGTTCTGAAGGGGGATAAAACAAAATGTCTTCTGTGCCCTTTCTGCTAGGATTCAATTCCATACCAACCTGCAGGCAGACTACACACCCATCTCTTTGTGCTTCTAACTTTAATTCCAGGATCACTGAATTGGATGAACCACAGAGAAACCGTGGATGATTGCATTATATCTTGAAGGCAATCCTTGAATAAGATATACATTAGAAGAAGTATCTTTGAAAATTTCTGGAAGCTTATCAGTCTGTTTTTAGTTGTATCAGTTGAATAATTGCTGAATTTTCACTCTGCTGACATTTGAAAATCACCCCAACCCCAAACCAAAGGTGACATTTTAAAATTCATTTTAACATATGTAGATGCAAAGTTTGCTAAAAAGGTTAAAAAACCAAATTACCTTAGTTGCTTCTTCATCATCATTATAGAAATCAAGCTTTAATCCATCAAGTTTTACATAGAAGGATTTCCAAGATCTTGAGTGTGGCTACGTGAATAGAAATGGTAATAAAATTCAGCTGTGAATTGTATATTTTATTGGAGTAGTGAAATCTTTCACATGTGACTTCCACAAGAAGCCGGGATCTGTTGATATTACAATCACAGAGGTTCTCATAGTCATTGTTATCTCTTAGAAAAACAGAACCTGCTATAGTTTCTGTGTGAGTGATTCAAGAAAGGGTCTCTATGAGTCAGAACTGAACAATTGACATAACCTGGTCCAAGCAAGCTCTACACCATGTGGTCAGCAACACCACTGAAGGTGGATAATCCAAGTTCTGTCTAATTTTTGGCTACTAAAACTCCACGTTTTCCTTAGCTGGAACACCGGCCCCTGTCTGCTGGGCACAGGCTACTTCTATCAAGTGTGTTATTATTATGTAATGTGGCTGCTGAATTCTTCTTCATTTACTCAACTAACCCCAGTGGAATGCTACTGAATAACGTGCAAAAGCAGCAGATATTTCTAACCCCAACTCAGTACCACGGAAACTTAGCCTAGTGCCAAGAAACTCTTCATGATGAAAGATCCTTAACTTATATTCATATTTTGTTATGCCAGTGAATAAAGTTGACAATTTGGTCATTCAGAGAAAAGGAAGGAAACAGTTCTGAGGAAGGTAAGTCACAGCTTTTCTTGTTGTGTAATATGAAAGTTCAGTATCTCTGAACATTAAATTCTGTGTGCTCAGAAGTGAAGAAAAACTAAATTTCTCTTCCAGAAGATGGAATCCATACCAGATTCACGTTTTAAAAGAGGTCATTCAAATTAAAAATTTCAGAGGAAATATTCTATGGGACAAATTATCTGAGACAACTTGTTTATGTGCAAACACTCAGCAAACATTGATGTCTGCAGATTTGTGGTGAATATTAGAGAATTTCTTGGCCTGTCGTGATCATTAGGCTACTGACTTGAAGTGGTATTATTTCCCAGGATAAGAATTTAGATTTCAGTTTCATTCAAAACTGTATTTAATGAACCAATTCTTCAAAGATAAACAGAACCTTAATTCTGTTCTAGCACAGTTAGAAATTACAAGTATTGGGAGCATGAGACTGAGGGCTTCCACTGCTGACAAACTATCACGAGCTGTTACAGGATCATGAAACTTTAGGTTTTTTTGTGGTGTGGGTGTTTTTGGTTGTTGTGGGGTTTTTTTGGTTGTCATGGGGTTTTTTTGGTTGTCGTGGGGTTTTTTCCCCCCAATACATCTGATATATTGAAAACAGTTGATATATTGTTAATAATTAGGAAACTGTAATTAACATGTTCATACAGCGTAGACTCTGGTTTATAAATCCATTGACTGTAGACAGACCCTGTTTTGTGTGATTCCCATGACAGGCAAAAATTCCATTGTCTCTTTTTCTGAGAGATCAGGTACTGCCAAAGCCAGTGGACACTCCCTCATGCATTTTAGGGGTAGCTGAAGCAAACCCAGACTACTGAGCTCCTCTTCAGTAAGAGCTTATCCTGAAGAAGTCAGACCAAATCTGGACTATAACTCAAGGAAAAATGAAATAACCCAGAGTGATGGTATTTATTTCTACCTGTTGTCTTCGTGGAAGGAGCTGGTCTCGCTTCTCTAGGAAACCCTCCATGTTCTGGAGACGTGCAGAAACCTGAGACATACAAGAACATTGCTACTTAACTTTTAAACGGCCCTTAGAATTATGCTAAATTTCTGAATGTCTTTTTTAGATAAACTCCATGTAAAGAAACTGATCTCTGGTTCCTCTAGCCTTTACATTGATGGCACAGCTGGAAATCCTCACTAGGTTGCAATCATATTTTTGATAGACACCTATACAAAGATAATTCAAATCCTTCTTGAACAATTTACTTACAGAATTTGTTCTATCATAGTGTGTTAATTAACTAATATTATTTTTATGTTATTACATACATTTTACAACTTAAATTGTTGAAGTTATTCATACCACCTTCACAATTATTGAGTTACACCAATGTATAGTGTTGTACTGGTACACTTGGGTAGGTGACAAACATGCTCCTCCTCAAGAGCAGAGGAGCAAAAGGAAACAATTTTATCTGCCAATGAGTTAACAGTGAATTTCCTGCCAGGGTGAGCAAACAGGAGTTGTTGGTTCTAGTCTTACATCTGGTCAGCTCTTTGACAAGTGTGCCATGAAGTCCTGCCTCTCTCTGACTTCTAAACAGAATGGACACTAAACACTGCAACCTCACCAGAGGGTGTAGGTAAATCATCATCTTTATGAAACACCATCTGTTTTTAAGTGCTCTGCTGAGTACTCAGCAGCAGGAGTAGCCTCTAGTTCAGGAAAAGAAAAACAGAAACCAATATAGTTGTTAAGACCTAGCTATAAAGCTTAGCAAATTAAAAGTAGTTTTAAGCTGTACATAGCTGCCTTAGTCAACTGTCTTTGTGGAAAGTGTTTGAATTGCAAAGGCACATAAAATGCCTCTTGTTTGAATCCAGGAGTGCACCCACCAGAATGCCCACTGTATGGTGCTCTTTGTGACTTTCACACAGAACTTCCTGTTACTGCTTTACTTTAACTAGCACAGGCTAGTGGTTTTGTGAGGAGAGAATCAGAAATTCCTGGGACTTACTGAGGATGTATTCTTTAACCTCTCCCAAGAGTAGCTAGACAGCTGTAAGTTTGGTGAGCTATCTAGTGACCTTTGTCCAGGCTCAGGTGGTGTTGCTGTTAGTTTGGTCTGCAGGTTGGAGAAAGAGGATCCTATAGCATCTTTTTCCTGAGGAGATATGTGGTCTGTGGCTTGTGATTCTGACAAATTGCTGCTGTGTTCCTGGCTTATAGGAGTAGGAGATAAAGGAGAGCCTAAGGAACTGTGACTTTCCAAAGATGCAGCTTGTGGGCCCACCGTCTTTGGTGTAGCTGGAGTAATAATCTCACTGAGCTTTGTCTCAGCTTTCATTTCTGTTTCGTTGCTGCTCTGCACTTCAGGGACTTCTGAGGAAGTGAATTCTTGGAACGTTGGAGATTTTTCAACAGGGGAGAAAATAGTTGCAAGTGGGACCCTCCAGGACACACTGTGTGTGGGTGGCAGTGGTGTTGTGCTCTTTATCTCTGTCACTTTTGGTGGTGGATTCCTTTTGTCAGATGGTTTTCTTCTCAGAGATGGAACCCGTACAACTTTGCCTTTATCCTTCTGCTCACTTTCTTCTGTGTCCAATTGTTTCAGAAGATTCATCTCTCTCTGTAGGACAGCAGTATTACATTTTTTAAAATCACCTTCATGCATTCATGAATACTTACCTAAGATTTTTTTATTTTAAGCAGGAACAGTTTTTCAAATAAACTCTCTCCTGGCACTGAATCTTAAGGTCTATACTTTCACTGCCATTTTTAGAGTTAGATCTGAATCTAATTGCTATATGCTAAGCATTATTTTGTAGCCCAAATCATGAATACTAATGGCAGTTAACCTCAAATATGGCGAATTCTGTCCTTACCAAGTTCTCTGGAGGCTGGTGGGTTGTTTTTTTTTTTTTNTTTTAAATAAGCTAAGGAGAATCTGTGCTCCTTTTCTTGTGGCACTGCTTCTTTAAGTTTTCTGTAAGAATATTGAGTATCCAGGGTTGTTCTCATGGAAGATTTTGGAGGGAAGGCCATTTGTCCCTTCACTTAGCCAATTTGCAAATCACTGAACAAAAGACAGATTAATTTTCAGCCTAAAGTCAAACACAACTGTTATGTTTTCCTGGATATTTCAGGAAAATAATATTAACAACCTCCCCCACAATGAAAGAGAATCTGAGAGGTTCACTGAATATCTTTGGTATTTAACACAACCCATTGTAAAAATCTTAAGCCAGAAGGAAAAAGGCCTATCTGTGCCTTGGTCTCCACTTATTTTTAGCCTTTTGCTATCCTCTTTCACTTTCAGGGGGCTCCAGCTCCCTACTGAAATCCTGGATTAACCAAAATCTCTCTATCTGTGTAGCAAGAGATCACCCTGTTTCTCACACTCTTTTTGCTGGTCCTGGCAGAAGAAAATTTCCACTTCTCCCCTACAGCTTTTTCAATCTCTTTTGATCCACATATAGGTCTTGCTCTGTCTGAAATATTTCTGCTTTGGTTACTCATTTACCCCATTTCTTACATGGAGTGACATCCAAACAATCAATGACCCACATCATCCTGTTTCATGCACAGCTCATCAGTCTCCTACTACTCACCTTAGTTTTCCTGCTGAGCTGAGCAAATTTGTCCTCCTGTGCTGCAAGCATCTTCTCAAAATCATGGTGTTTCTTCAGTAATTCCTCTACTTCAGACACTGAATCCTAAATGGAAAAATTACAACATACGGAAGCGCAAAATCAAGTCCATCAGAAGAGATTATGCCAAAGATTTTCAGATTGATCCATTCTATTTAGCCAAGTGATGATTTTGAAAATTTTGTAATTGGATGTCTAAACCCCTGTTATTGTATGAAAAAATCTGAATTTACGTTTTAAAAAAGGCCTGTATATTGCAGTCTGCTGTGTAGGAGAAGGAGAGCTCAAGTACCAATCTTTCCTTTTCTGCAAGGCCATGTAGTACCATGGCTTTCAGCTATAACTGTTCATGTGGAGATTGATTACTTGGATTCTAGCTTGTGCTAGACACAGAGGTTGTTCCTGCCCTACAACAAATGCATCTGAGATTTCTTTCATGTCCTCTGCTTAGTTTCTGATGCCCAAGTTCATGACTTTGTTTTCCAGTCTTATAAATTATCAGAAGTCAGTCAACAATGAGAAAAAAACCCAACAAAACAAACAAAAACATGGATGCTTGTGTTTAAAAAGGAATTTACAAGCTAGTTATCAAGCTGTCTGTGTAAAACATTCTACTGGTTAGTGGGAAGAACAAGGTGGGAAAAGCTCATTTTTTCCTCCTGCAAGGTGGGGAAAACCCCTTTTGAAACAGGCTCTCAGCAAGACAGGGAAGGTTGAACCTTCTGCAAGTTATGTGAAAAAATGATCTGGAATTCTTCCAAGACTTCTACCACCCTCTGGAAGCCTCCACTTCCAGGAGCCCATCACCATGTCAGATGCAGCAACAGCCCTGGGCTCACTTCTGAAAGAGGACAGAGCTCCTGCCCTTTCTAATCTCAGGGGCACATTGGTGTTGAGATTGTGATTAATTTCAGGCCTGAGCTGATCCATGAGCCAGGACCTCTGCGTATGCTAAGAGGCACACAGTGCTCAGCAGAGCTGCATGGTTGTTACTCACCCCATAGGAGGGATCTGAAAGAAAGCTCTCCTTGGCAGCCAGCCATGCTTCTGCTTGTTCGAGCTCTCTGCGGAGCAATTGGATCTCCCAGTTTTCTTCATATAATACTTTCCTCATGTCCCAGCTCTCCTTTACCTTCTTCATCAGCTCTGACAGCTCTAACAGTTTTTCTTCAATCTAGAAAAAGAATATTCGTAATGCCAGGAGTTGAAAAATCCAATCAGACTTTTACATGACAGTCAACTATCATGTAATCTGCCTTCATGATTTAGAAGGTGACCTCCACATAATTTTGTGGTGTTAGCATAATTTAGAAAAGATGTCTGAGTCCTCTTTTTTCCTACTTGAATTAATTTAGCATGCAAATTGTCTAGCTAGATAATACAATTTTAGGCATATTCCACATACTGTATGACAAATATTCTGCCATGTGATTTCCCAAGATGAAACTTTAACCCAGGCAGCTTGTACGACAAAACTAGTGAGAACCAAAAGACTGAACAAATGTATGCACTTATGGGAACACAACAATGGAGAGACTTCAGCTGTGGAAAGTTTTCTTGTACTTTCTACAACAGAAGTTATGTAATCTTGCATAAATTCTGAACATGGTTTTGATGGTCTGATCTCTGGATCTACAGACAACATCTTGGGCAAAGTCTAAAGATACACAGATAACAGAATCACAGAAATTTTAACATTCTTGCCCCTTTGGACATTTCTGAAGAATTAGATCTCTTCTGGTGAGCTCAGGGACATCAGCAATGCAAGGTGATTGCACTGTGATGCAGCATAAGAACTTTAAAATGCGTTTTCTTTTTCTATGTGTCACATGAACTATGTAGCTTTTAATCATAAAGAACCTGATTGTCCTGTTCAGTTCTTCTGTTCTGAGAGACAAAGCTGCACCTCCTGTCTGTTTCATGTCTTTGTTCACTCCTGTTTGTAAAATATTTAACTCTCAACACACCTCTACAGACATGAAATGTCCATTCTTCATCAGGTCACCTCCTGCCCGCTGCATTTCTTCGTATTTCAGCCACTGCTTCTCTATTTCACGCTTGTATTCCTCATGGCGCTTGATGAGCAGCTCTGCTCCCAGGACATCATTTGCCAGCTCCTCAGAAATCACCAGAGCATGCATCTCGTTGGCCCAGGCCCTACAGAACAGGGACAAAGGGTAAAAAGAAAATGAATCTGAGTCTGCTGGACATATCCCACAGCTGTGGATACATGTATATAGACTTTTATTTGCTCACAAAATATATTAATATTGTTCTGATTTTCCTGGGATAGAGTTAATTCTGTTCTTAATAAATGGTACAATGCTGAGTATTGGATTTAGTATGAGAATAATGTTGACAACACACTGTTGTTTTGGCTGTTGCTGAGTAGTGCTAACCCTAAGCCAAGGACTTCTCAGTTTCCCAGGCTGTCCCAGTGAGGAGGTGCACAAACAGCCGGGCAGAGGGGAAACACAGCCAGGACAGCTGACCTGAACTGGCCAAAGGGATATTCCACACCGTAGAACATCCTACCCAGTATATAAACTGGGGGGAGTTGGCCAGGAGGGAGCAATGGCTGCTTAGGGACAGGCTGGGCACCAGTGAGTGGGTAATGAGCAATTGAATTGTGCATCAATAGTTTTTGAGAGGGTTATTTTCCTTTTTTTTCTTTTAATATTATTTTTCATCATTAGTATTATTATATTTTACTTTTTTTCAATTACTAGAGAGTTCTTATCTCAACAAATGAGTTGGTTTTTTTGTTTGTTTGCTTGTTTTTTGTTGCAGTGGGTTTTTGGTTTTCTCTATTTAATGCTTCATTTATTTATAAGTTTTTTATGTACCATGTACCCTCGTACCCTCCCCCCCTTCCCCGTTCACTCCCCTTTTAGTTTCTCTTTGCTCTGCACCTGCTGCTCCCAATCCCTTTGTTTTTTCCCAACCTCTGCCATATGTCCCTCTTATTTTGAATAACCTCCTGACCCTGCCTGTAACTCTGGGGCTTCTCCCAGAGTCCAGAAAGTTCCAGAGAGAGCATCAAGTAACTAAACAAAACTCAAGTTTCCCCCTCCCATTTTTCCCTGATTTGATATAACAAATGTCTATTATGTTATGAGCCATCCCCTGAATTCTCTTCATTGGTCTATAACTAAACCCAACTCTATGTTCCTCCCTCCTATAAAACCTGTAATTTTTCACGTGCTCCTTGTCTTCATGAAGCTGGAGCAATAAGGTGAATAAACTCTGCTGACCTCCCCCTCCTGGAGTCCTGCCTTTCTTCTCCCTGCCTTCGCCGTGCCGAGCTCCTGGTTGGCAAGAACCTCACAGTGTTGCCGTGGTGCCCAGGGCTGCCCGCAGCCGTGCGACACGGGGCGACACCACAACAGTTTTTAATTTCTGATTCTCCCCCCCATCCCACTGAGAACCTGGGGGACTGAATGGCTTGGCTGTGGAAGTACTCAGGTGCTGACTGGGGGGTTAAACCATAGCAATATACAAATACATTGATGAAGGTTTACTCAAACATCTGAGGGATTTTTAGTATTCCCAGTGCTGTTTCCATACACAGTCTACTAAAAATACAGATGTAGATCTGCATGTACCAAAGCATTGTGCATTCAAATTCTCAGAAAGAACTAACTGCAATTGCCTAGGCTACACACTTTAACAGCATTTTTATACATTGTAAAGAAACACAGAGACTTTCAGATGCCCATCAAAACCTTACCATCACACATGAAAGTACTTCATATGCACAAAGAGCATGGAAATAAGCATATTGATAGATACTTTTTAAGAAACATTCTCTACTCCATAATTCTCAACTGGCATAAATTAATGCATGATTACCTGAGCTCAGGATTTATCCCTTAGCATAGTAAATGTCCAATAGTCAGTAGTAACCATTTCACTGTCTTTGTATATCTACTGTCATAGGTGAACTCTTCCATTACCTGTTCTAGGAGATGAATGCAGCTGCTTTGACTTTGAGAAAAAGGGGCACTAGTGTACAAATTACTTTACCATCTAACCCTGTCTTCCTACAGAATCAACAGTGCTTTTGATTGGAATTGTGAAACTACCAAATTTATCCACAGGGATGGAATTCTCCAACACTGTTTAGGAATTAGTCTATAATAAGTGTCTTTGTCATGCACACTGTGCTGAGACATCATGGTCACCTCTGGTAAATTCTGTGAAGTGCTGTTCAGGAGATGCCATGGATTATTATTCAAAGAGATTTGAAAGCAAGCTGCAGAGCACCTGGGGCAGGAATCAAATAACTAACAGCTATAATTTAGAAAATTCTATATAGGAAAGACAAGAAATAAGGCCCATTGCCAAACTCAAGGGCCTGTACATACATCAGCTCCCTGCAGTCATTGAAGTAGAGCTGGACTTGTTCTGCCTGGCTGAGTCTTGCCCTCCTTTGGACAAACTTTTTGTCCAAGTTTTCCCAACACTCATCCACATCTGTGAGTCTCTCCATGATGTTTTCCTTAACTTCAGGGTATGTGCGGCTGAGGTGCCAAGCGTCTCCTCGAATCCGTTCCAGCTCTTTCATGATGACTCCTAGATCTCTCTGGAACAGAGACAGAGTGGATTGTAAGACCAAGTCACTATTTACCTCTATAAAAAGTGGATTTAACGATGATGCATATTTTTTCTACCCTCTGGCTGTACAGAGGCTGAAAGTATGAATGCCTCTCAATTTTCCTTTAATGCCTTATTCATCATCAAACATAAAAGAAACTTCTGTAGATGCGAGACAGATTATTTTGGTAAATGTGGAGCTGAAGTTTCCTATGGTTCAGCTGACACCTTTGCAATTATAATAACAGCTTGGAATAGATTTTAGAAGAGAAGGTCATCCTTAAAAGCAAAAGCATTAACAATACAATATCTCAATGTTAAAAGAGGAGGAAATGTCCTCTTCTGTGAAAGAAGAATATTTAAGGGTGCAATAAATTTGTATTGCAAGCAAGACCCTTGAGAGGCATCAGTTAAGAATCAGTCTCCTTTTTCTGGCCATCTATGCTTTTCTGCTACTGCTTTATCACAGATTCTCTTACCTCTACTCCTTCAAGATGGCTGAGAAGTGTCTGTACACCTGGAAGATCATACCCATAATCTTCTATATCCACCACTGCCTCTTTCTCCTGCATCCAGCCCTTTACTTCATCCACATCATGGTCATACTGGTGAACTTGATGGGCTGCTTGTAGGTTCTGGAATAAAGAAGTAATTTAATGGTAACACTCTACAGCATTTTGTGTCTTTAACACTAAAAAAGGTAACCCTAATATGTCATAATGCAGTACAAGGTGACTGGGGATTGTGATAGGGAATGAAACATCTTCCCTATTAAGTCACCTGAAAGTGAGGTGTTAACTTCACTGTTGAAGTTCTGTTGAACAATGGAAAGAAGCAGATGTCTCCAAAGAGCAATTTATCCCTACATAAGAAGAATGATCAAAATAGAGAGCATGAGTTGCCCTCTAAAAGTAGCTCTCTACACCACAGAATTTGTCTTAAAAAACTTCTTGGAATAAAGATCTACACTGCAAACAGTGAAAATAAAAGGAATTGAGCAAAAATCACACTTTTCTGAAATGAGAGGTATAAAAAAAATATTATAATACTAGTTTATAGCCAAACTCTATAGTAACAATTGTCATGCATTTTTTTCTGATAACAGACAATACTGGCCTTGAGCTACCTCATAAGCAACAGGTCATGCAACAGTAGTGAAAAAAAAAAAGGATTGAGGACATTTGATGTTTTATATTCTCCTTAAAACAAACAAAAATGTTGAGTTCTGTGTGTCACCTCTGCCTTTCCAAACATATCTGTGACTACAGTTTCCTGAGAGGGAGTGAGCAGATTTAACACCTAACTGCTGCCTAAAGGTCGGGGTTTGGCTCTGTGTCCTCCATCACGTTCTCTTCCATATGCCTTCTTTGATTTCAAGTAGCTAGCTCAGAAAAAAACCTGGAGAATTTTGATCATGTTTAGCAAACTGTTAAATATATAGTTTCAGAAAGAGACTGATAAGTGGCGGAGTCAGACTACCGTTGGTGGTGGTAGACTGTTGGATTGGCCTTGTTTTTCAAGAAACTAGAGTTAGCAGTGAATAAAGGAAAACAATTACTCAGAGCTGATAAATATCTTTCAAGTATAAGACTTGCCAGAAACAGTAGGGTAAGCAGTGGCTATAAAGGGAAATGAATCTAGAAAATATTGAACAGAATGTACTTATTAACCCTATAAACCGTGTGTTTCAACATGAGCAATGCACTGCTTTGGGAAAGAAAGGACATGGGAGACTGCAGGGAAACCAATGCCCCAGTTTTTCATGTGTTTCCTACCTCTGTCCTTAGCTGAATGGCATTGCATAGTGTCTCCCACATTTCATTGATTTGCTTAGTTCTCTTCTGGATAACATCCATCTTGCTGTGGCCTTCCTTATCCAGTTTAGATGCTAACTCATTTAAGGAGATAACTTTGGAATGTCCCAGAGGTTTCATCTCATTTATAAAATCATTAAACTTTTTCTCCAGCACCTGCAGAATAAATGGGGACACAAATTTAGGTAAAAGACTTTCTCCCTACCTCCATGAGAGAGATGGAAGGAATCACTTTCTCTGCTCTGTACAACACAAAAGCTATGCACTGCAATCTACAATTGCAAATGGCTTGATAAATCCAAATGATCTGGAGTCAGAAAAAGATATCTGTTGTCTTGATCATTTAAAATTCTATGTCACAGAGAAAAATTAACCACACCCTGACAAGCAGAAACTGCCCAGATCAAAAACTAATGAACAGAGCTTGTCTACATATGCAGCACTCCCTAGGAGGAGTGGACACTACTAATTATACCTCTCTGCACTGTGTGCCCCAAGAGGAAATTTCTCTTTCAAATCAGCAGCAAGAGATATGAACACTGCAGCCCAGTGTTTTTGACCATAGTCAAATTTTTTACATCCTGTCAAATTTATGAGTAGGGCAAGCAATGAAGTGTGCTGACCTCACCTTATTGCAAGAAAAGCTAACTTTCTGATACATCGAATTTTTTGTTTGAGGATGCTACCTCAGCAAGCCTGTCAAAGCAGACAGAAGCCAGTCTGAGCTCTTGCTGTAGAGATAACAGCTCTGCTTAGTTTTTGTCACTATAAAATGCTTCATTGTCAGCAGCTACACAAAAACTACACCAAATATATCCCTGCTTTGCCACACAATACATGCAACATCTTTTACTTTCTTTTACCTCAACATCATCTAAGTCTTGCCCATAGTCATCGGACTCTGCTACAGACAGTTTACTGGAAAGCCATGTATCCACCAGCTGGAATTCTCTTTCAAACTGATACAGCTGGAATTGTTCTTGCAGGCGTTTTCTCTGGGTGTCAGACTTCTGCAGGAGAGACTGATAGTCTGCTAGGATTCCCTGGAGCTTTGAAAGTATTACTGAACTGGAAAGAATAAGAAGCAGAAGGTATGCCTTTGTTTTATTGTTATTTTCAAACACTGTTTTTTCTGACTGGTTTAATTTGCAACCCCTTTAAAATACAGAATAAACCAGATAATGTGGAGTGAGTTGTGCTGTGCCATTAAAGCCAGCTACCTCAGGAAATTAAAGTATATCATACAAATGGCTGCTCTTTTCCCTTCCTCTTTCCCAGATATAAAAACAAACTTTCAATGAAAAACAGTGAACTATCAAGGAATGTTCATTTCCTTTCCCAAGCACAATGGTTTTTGAACATTTGTGGTAACTTAGAACTAGATAACACTTCCTGGGAGTAGACAGTGGACAAAGAAGCTGATCTGTATTAATTGGTCTATTGTTAAAAAAAAACCAAAAACCTCATGAAAATATTAAAGCAATCATCAAGCTTTTGGGGAGCTCAGTGTGTGTGATGATGATGGAGGGATGGATGATCCTTGAAGTCTTATTTCTGAATCAGCCATCAAATATAGTTGAATGTTTTTGTATTTGCCTTCTCTGGGCATTTCTGTTTAGACCTGGAGGAGAAACCTGTTTTTACTTTCCTACCTCTCGGGACTGTCTTTGTTTATTAGGCTGGCCCCAGTCTCCTGTGCTTTCTCGATCCGTGATCTGAAACTATCCATGTCCAGTTTGGTAGCTTCAAGTTTACGTAGTAAAACTTGTGTGGATTCTTCATTCTTCCCATAATCAGAGGTCTCCAGAATGAAACTCCTCTCTGCCAGCCATGCCTCCACCTCCAGCAGCTGTATAAAATACAAGGATGAGCCTTAACACAGCTTGATTTAGGTCAAGAGAAAGAAAACTGAAAAAGTGCAGTGGTGCACTGACACATCAGTGAAAACAGAGAGCAACTTAGGTGTCTTCCTCTAATGCAATAGCAGACACTGTTCCAAAAAATGTGTACTCAGAATCCAGTAATTGCAGTTACATGTTACTCACTGTGAGTAGTTGGGAAGATAATTATCATTTCTCCACTTTCTATCCATGTTTACCAGATATGAAAAGTCAGGGCAATGTGAATTATGCTTCTTTCTCAGCACTTACATCCATTCAACAATATAGGTGTCAGTTATTTTAAGAAAAGAAAGGCCAAAATAAATCTCTCAGAAACCATCTTTACCTCATTTAGGAACAGGTGGGCCTCATAGGACTGCATAAGCCTCTGTCTCCTCTCTTGAGCCTCTGCCTTCAAGGTCTCTACAGATGTCTCAAGCTCCTTCAGATGCTCTATAATCTTGCGAGAAGCTGAGTGGCCTCCTCTTACCAGTTTCTGTCCTGTACTGATCACTGCTTTGGTCAAAGCATCCCGACTGTTTATCTCACTCTCCAGGTTCTGGAAAGAGTAAAGAGTAAAATGATAGACCAAAAATTGAAGTTATGGAATTTTTATTCCAAAAATTGTAGTCATGCAATTCCATTATAAATTTGCTTTCTATTCACAATGGTGGGTCAGAGGTACAAAGTCTGAGTGCATGCTTGAAGTGGAGTGGAGGACTTTTTTGGGGGTTGAAGGAGTAATCACAGAAATCAAATTTAGCCACGAAATTTGAACTTTGACGTATGTTTACGTCAGAGTCTGGAGGGAACAGATTCTAATCACAAACCTCTTATTTGTAGATTTCATTGAAATATACCCAATTCCATTCCATTATATGGCATTTCTTGAATTAAAATATGTCTAGAGAAGAATGACCAATTTGTCTGCACATTATTATTTCTCACTTGCCAATGCTTTTGTAGCAGATGCATCTTTGCATAGCAGCCATTGTAAACACTGTGGGTACACAAGTGCCAGGCAGCCAACAGGACAAGGAGAAAAGAAAACCACCAAAGGCTTTACTTGAAATTAATTTTTGAAGATTTTAAAACTATATGCATCCCTCCACATACTCTCTCCTGGCTAGGCAAGGCCCATGTTCTGATTTTTCTGTGAGCATACATGCATTCTTTGGCTGACTGTGCCTGAGCACCCTGAGCACAAACAAGCCCCTCAATTTTACGGTTGTTCTGTTTAATTTCATAGCTATGAATAAGCAGGTTCAGAGTTAGACTGCGGTGCTGTGTTAATGTTTAAGAGATGCCCTCTATGAGGAGAGGAGCTGCTTTTTCAACTTAAGTGTCAAACTTGGCTGGAAAAGAGCTCTGATTATAATCTTGCCTTTCACTTTCCCTTATTGATTTCAAGATGTTGTTGAAAAGTGACACCGTATCTTCCAAGCCAAGCAGCTGTTTGAAGGCATAATATATTTGTGAGTAAATTCTGTTTTGCAAGACAGCTTTTTTTTTTTCTTCCTTAGGTTAATACAGTTCTCACACAGTCTCTCTTGTGGTAACAAACCAAGGACTGAATTTTGCAAATCTGGCTCATTAGGACAAACAATAGAGAGTGAAACAAACAGTATATTCGATTCTTGACTGTTATGTTAATTCTGACATTTGCTTGCTTGTAAGCCAACATTAAAAATAAGGTGCAGAGGCTGTAGCTAATAACATGTTGAGAGTTAAAAGCTTGTATTTTAATCCTGTTTCCAGACGAATTATAAGTAAAATGTCAGAGAATTTTATTATGCACTGATTTTATGGTATATATCTCCCACTCTCACAGTTAGTTGAAAAATTTTGAGACTTAGCCAATTAACAAAAAATAATCATAGCTTAAAGCAGTATCTCCTCTGTTCCTTCAGTTATGTGAAATATTTTCTCAGATTAATTCAGCTCAAGCATTCTTTTCCTCTGTGAACTTAATTACTTTCTTACATGCCAACAAGCTCATAAATTTTAGGAGTAATTGCACACATAACATTTATACTTTTAATCAGGATGAAACAAGATTTTCATTCTTACTGTTTCACAGTGATTGCACCAGATGCTTGGGTTTTCTCTCTCTCTAACTGTGTATATCACACACAGTTAAAATTTATAGGATCTCCTGTGTTTCCCAATCCTAGTGCAGGTTGCACAGGTTTCCCCTAAAGGCACTCGACATGGCACTTAAATGGATGTCATATGCTAATATTAATATTAAATACCTATAGCTGTTGGAAAATCTTAGCAGGAATATTTTTTCTTCCACCTTGTGTTTGCAAAGAGACAGTGCTCCTTAATAAAGAACTATCAGGAAGGTATTTTTTGGTATTTGAGACAACAGCATTCCAGGCACTGCTTTCTCTGTTGGCCCATCTAAACCTTGTGAAATATTTCAGCAGCTGTGTTGAAAGCTACCACTGGAATGAAGGTGAGATAGGATAATAATTCCCTGTTCACTCCCTCCCATCAGAGCAAAAATTTTTGGGAAAAATGTTTTCCTGGGAGCTCATCCTGACACATCTGAGCAATGAGCTTTCTTGGACGTACTTACTGAGTTTGAAAGCATTTTTTTAGGACCAAAGAACCCACAAAAATACGCACAAGTTTGTCAAATCTATTTTGTATTGAAAAGGCCAGGGTTTGAACTCAGTTCACAGAAAGAGCCAACGTGTCCACAGAAAGCCTGTGGTGTGGTACTTACACCACAGCAATGATAAGCAGGATGGCATCCTGCATGTTGCCAAGTCATGGATATATCCTTGAAAAAGAAAAGGATAAAAGTGGTGCCTAGCATCCTGACTCCTGTTAGCCAAAGCACAGCAGATGAAGTTTGCTGGAGACAAACTGAGTTTAGTGTTCTCTATTTGATTCTAAAGACTGTGAATGGTTGCCACACGACACTACCTGGTGCTTTTCTTGTAGACTCTGAACAGTTGCCAGGGATTTGCCATAATCTTTGGAGGAAGCCATGGGGAGCTTCTCACGAACCCAAGCCAACTCCTCATCAACATCTCGGAAGAACTGGTACTGAAGTCTGCTTGCCTCCAGACTTCCTCGCCTCTCCTGCAGAGGGTCACGTAGCCTTTTGTATCTGTGGGTTTTAAACATAATCCATTGAGGACTACAGATTGATAAGGAATGAATGCAAAACACTCATTTCAAAATAGCGTAGAGAAGGAAAGAAAAAAGAATATTCAGAGAAGAAGAGAGCTGATAAAAGTAGAAAAAAGATGGGATGGGACAGGCACTCACACACCTCTGCACCAGTTCATCCACTTTCTCTTCTAGTTCATCAGCAAGGAAATGTTTCTCCTTCTGGAACTGCTGAGCTGTGGCCACAAGCTCTTGCAGCCGGTCCCTGTGGGCAGCAATATCTTCCTCCATCTCCTCTTGTTTCTTCAGATGACTGTCCAAAACCACCAGATCATTGTCATTATATGGTGCTTTCAGGTCGTTTTCTACACCTTCCAACCATTTCTCTGTGTCCTCTACGTTTCGCTGAAAATGGAGACCCTGAGAACAAGCAAGAAGAAAAGATCATTTAAACCTTTAGGACAGATAATGTGATGTAAAAATCTCAGTCACTTTTAGTAAAGATTGCACACAAACATGGAACAACTTCCCAGTGCTCAGTGAACTCCTTCCATATATAATGGTGGTGCAAATAAAGAAGAGAATTCAGTCGTGGTGAAGACGAGAACAGATGCATTAAACATCAACAGCCTTTCTTACTTGTGTTGCACAAATGCAGATCATGAACATAGCACCTTAAAAAAAACCCAAAAACATTTAAAGGGAGAGATCTGTTTTATAACCATAGATTTTCTGATAGCCCAAGCAGCATAACTCACAGTCATGAGAATTCATGTGCCTGGAGCTAGAAGAATGAAAAGCAGCTGCAGGTCTCTTTCTCAATGTGCTGGAGAAAAGATGCCCTTGAGACAGATGCAGAGAGTTGACACATATGAGTAAACACATTTTTCCTCAGTATGTCTCTCTGGAATCTGGATCTAAACTAGCAGCAGAAAGCGGAATGGAGCCCAGCCTACAAATCCTCTTCCCTCCATAGGGATCTCCAATTATCCTGCCAATTCCATTCAGTCAGCCCACACTTAGTAGAGTCTTTGCAGTAATGGTCTTGAGGAATCAGGTTGCATTGTATCACATGACACACTTGTAGATGAGACATTCCGCAAGGCAGCTGTGCTATCTCTGGAAAAGACACCAAGATCCAACCACTGGCATTCCTGTAACCACTGGCATTACCTTGTAAGCATCCTGCAGTTTGGTCCATTTATCCTGGCAACTTGCTAGCAGCTCCTCCCATAGCTCTTCCATTTCTTGTAGTCTGGACAGAATGGCTTCTGTGGCATAGTGCCTTTCATGAACCATCTTCTCCCCTTCCTATGTCAGAAGGAACAGGCAACATATTCTTCCTTTGCTGAACACACCAGAATATATCACTTTTGCCTCCATAATCAAAGTCTACTGGCACTCTTATGTAAAGGGCCAGCTGCAACCTTTACCTCCTGACATAACAGATGGAGGGATTGCAAAGACAGAGAAAAATCTAATAAAGACAAGAGGCTTACTGAAATTAGGGCAGAAACTGCATAGCAAGGGAAGCAAGAGGTATAGCAAGTGAAAGTTGATCTACCAGGTCAATAGGTATTATAAAGAGCAACTACTAGGACTATTCCCAACAAAGAAGGCAGGGCATCATGAAATAATGTGAAAGAGATTGTGTAAACCAGTCTTTAAAACCAGATAATTTTACTGAGGATTGTAACTTCACCCTTTAACCCCCTCTTGTGTCTGCAAACAGGGGAAGAGAAGGGAAGGGAAGGGAAGGGAAAAGGGGAGGTGTTTCTAAGATGCAGGTGAATCTGGAGGGGGCAATCTACTTTTAATGTAGTAACCTATTGCAAAATACATCTAGTAAGCACTGTGCTGAAAATAAAATTAATAAACATGTAACAGTCTGTCCTTCCAAACTTATCATCTGATCACAGCTTCTGCCAAATATTTGACAAATCTTGTCAGGCTTCCTTCATATCTCGCCTACTATTGTGTCTCTGCAAAGGAAGAACTTGAAAACTCTACTTCATCCTTTTTGTTGGATACATCTTATGTAACTTGTTAAGGTTGTTCATCCAATCAGGTAGGTTCTCTGCTGGAAAGAAACAAGGACACCTCTAAAGTGGCATTCACCCAGAGAGATGTCCCTTAAGTCAGCGGATGTAATCTTTTATTGTAGGCCACCATCTGTTTCCATTGCATGCACAGTGAATATGCATAGCAAGCTCACACTAGATAGTAAGAGAGAGAGAGTGAAGAAACAGATGGACACAAAATTCTTGATGGACTAAAAGAAGAAGCTTCTCAGTATACTCAGAAACAACATGGACCATGCCAGTGAGAGGACAGTGACTACCCCTCCCTTGCTTGAGACCACTGTAACTCACACACTCTGCAGAGTTTTTCATGCCAGTTGCCCACCCTTGCCCCAAACCCCGCTTCTCTCACTGATCTGATGGAGTCCAGACGATTTCTGTTGGCCATGATTTCTGCTTGGAAAGTCTGGTGCCTCTGCAGTTTGGTCTGCAGATTGCTTGGATCCTTCCAGCTATCATCCTGGGCAATGCTATTCTTCTCATTAATCCAGGCAGCCACCTGTGGGGAGGGAAGAACAGAAGTAAACAAAATCTTCAGTGTTTCTTCAGGTTTTTCAGCTCCAGCCTGCCAGGCTCTCCTCTTACATGTATAAAACAGGGAACTGGTAAGTGGGGACCGAAATGAGTTGTCCTTCTGAGGTTCTGCTTCCCTAAGCTCCTCTTGCCTTTCATGCCTGCCCTATATGTTTGTTTACTAGCACTGTTGCCTGGAAAGGGAGCTGTCTCCAACAGATAGCCCCCATGCAGTGAGAAAATGCCTGGGCACAAGTGTGCAGGGGAGGGGCATAGACAATGATCTCCCTATTTCTAACCCATTGATAGTATCTCACAAAAAAAGAACTAATTTTTTTCTTCTTATTTTTTTTTAACAGTGGCACATTCCCTTTTAATGTATTTCTTTCTTCTGCATTTTGCTGCTGTCCAAAGTACAGTAAATGTTTTGTTTACTAGACTAGATGAGAGGGAAAAAGAAAAAATATCCCTTCAGTCTTATCCTCATCTTTCCCAATATTATCTCATTGCAGGCTCAGTTCCTTGATTTTTCTCACAGTAAATCTGTCTGGGGATTCAGATCTATGCAGCACATGTTTTAAGAAACCAGAATATTATGAATCCTGTGTAATTGTACCTCAAAAGAATTCTTCAGGAACTTCTGCAGAAGCCTTGATTCCTCTAGCAAATGTCTGCGAGCAGCAGCATTCTCCAGTAGTCTCTGTTTTCTGGATGAAGGCAGATGTGTGAGTGAATTAGATAAGGGTTTTCAAATTTCACCTCTAAAACACACATGTTTTAATCCTCCATTCCCTAGGAGGGAAATGTCCATAATATGCAGATCTCCTTGATCTAGACTGCCAGAGAAGATGCCCAGGACACTATAGGAAAGATTTCTAGCTGATAGATACGTTTAAACTACGCACAAATTCTGTATGTATGGTATCTGCCTCTAGAAATCACCATTACTGCCTTTCAAAGTTCAAGAGAACATAAACTCAGCACATTTCTTATGTGGAAACCCTGCAAGTGTGATGGTGTTTGTCATGGATAAACCAAGCTACACCATCATTTAATTTTTTTTTTCTAAATCTGGACTTGCAGCACTTTATTTGTGTTAATGCAGATGTGAGATATTAATAAATCATATCAAATGAGACAATATTAATTGTCAGTATATTCACTTGGATCATAAGGGACCTTCAGTCTCTTTTCATAGCTTTTATGTGGCTCTTTTCATCTACCACAGCAGTGAATACAATTGCTTTTACTTCAGCACTTCAGCACTTGTTTAAGATGAACAATATGCAAATTGCTTGTAGGAATAAAGTAATTCATGTGAAGGGGCAAGATCTGATCAGAAAATTTGCAAATGCCCTAATGGATAATTTGAGTGGGGCTTAAAAACCAACCCCATTAGAGCAGAGAGAAGCAGTTGTCTAGCAAATGACCTTTCTTGATGGTATTTAATGATAATGAAGTATTTAATGCTGTGGCAGGCCTTCTGTTTGCAGCATTGTCCCTACGGCCATGCCAGAATACAGAATTACAGAGAAACTGCCTTTTTCTGAATCCTGCTCCCCCTCTGCTAATTGCATTTTGGAAGCCTCCTAATGAAATATAGCCAATTTTGGAAGACCCCAGTGCAAAGCATGAAGTTGAGCAAATGCAAACCAGCTTATAGTTCTCTTAAATAATTTAAAGATAATGATCACATGAGGAGGGTCTCATTGCAGAAGAGATTGGTGGCTGACATGGGAAGGATTTGACTTCACCTCCTCAGAACAGCCTGGCATCTGTTGCTGATATTTTCTGAGTCATAATGCTTGTTCTGTGTCAGCTGCTGAGCAAATGAAGCCATCTCGTCAATTTTCTCCATCTGAGCTTCCAGGGGTTTTTCAAATTGTGTGTGTTTCCGCTGCAGGCTCTCCACACTAGACACTGAGTCCTGGAGAGAATTCAACAAAGGGAAGCTGCTTTCAGTCAGAGTTTTTCCATCCAAAACACTGATAACCCAGAAGGCAAATGGCATTTACCCCACATTTGCAAAGCAGCTGTCATAAAATTTGTTGTTCTTTGGAATTGATTGGCATTGATCTGACACTTGGGACCTAAACAATGTTCCATGCAAGGTCTGAGGCCATTATTTCAGTGCTGGATGCTTAGCTTCTTGTGCATATTATTGTGCTGCATAGAACACATAACTTCTCAAGACTTAAAATATCAGCTCCAAATTTTAAATCAGTCTTAAGACAGATGCCGTGTTGAAAGCAAACGTGGGATGCCAAATGGAAATCAGAGTTAAGTGAATAAATATGTCACAGAAAGAGGTTAAAATTAGAGTCTCAGTTTCAACTCATGGAATTTGGAACAGCCCAGATCCAGATTTGAATTTGAGGACTGGAGTCTGACATTACAGTTAATCTGGAGAGAAACACTTCTTGTAATGTTTGTGAATCCCAGATTAATGACTCCGAGTTGTCCTTTCAGCACCCCTCTGCACTTTAATTATAGAACCACTGGTGTCAAAATGTTATCTCAGTAAACTTTGCTTCTCCACTATTCTAAAGGAAGCAATAAGCTCACATCAAAGGCTCAGAAAAAACACTAAATTTCTGGGTGCTTACATGAGTCATTGGATGGGAAATTACTCACAGAGTAATTTTCTGCACATTGCTGAGCTAAATATGATTGGATGAGTCCTTCTAAGTTTCATATACTGTAAAGAAGCGACTGTAAATACACTGAACTCAGATGTTTTTGTAGCCCCTGCAGAGGCAACTAATTTAGTAGCACTACCTATACAAGGTGTAGGGTGAGCTAAGTGTCAGAATGTATATTCAGCATCCTGAACAGCTTTTGCAACCCATGCATCAGTCTGCAGTTTCAGCTATTGCAGCATTACTGATACCTGTGGTAGGTAATTTAAAGCTACCCTGGGTATGCCAGCAGTGACAGCAGTCATGACTTGCACACTGCTGGCAAATGTGTTTGGGTCAGATAAGACAAGCCAGGATGAATGGGGCATTGAGCAAACTGGGCTGGTGGGAGGTGTCCCCACCCATGGTAGGGGAGTTGGAAATGGATGGTCTTTCAGCTCCCTTCCAACCCCCACACTGCTAGAGTTCTATGTTTCTATGCAGTCTCATTTTCCTGCTACAATCAGAGCAGTGGGATTGTTTCATTACTCTTGAGACTTGAGATTCCCATCCTATGTAGAGTACCAAAAAAAGAAATCTGATCCTAAACCACCAGCAAGGCAGAACAGTAACTTCAGAAGGAGAAAGAGTACAGGAAGTTTCAGAGCACATACCCCTAAGTACATACAGTCCTCTCTCCTCCAGACTCATTTTAAGAGAGAAAATTGTAATTTCTCAGAGCACGTACCCCTAAGTCCTCATTAGCTAGGAAGGCCTCTTTGCTGCTGAGCCAGCTCTCAATCTGTTCCACATAGCCATAGAATTTCTGTATAGGGAAAAAACCCAACAGTCACAAACATGACAATAAGCTGAAATGCTGTAAAGCAGAAGCTAACTTGACTTCAGCAGAGTATACTGAAAAAAACCAAACTTTAATGGTTATTTTAAAAATTAACCTAATACATGAAAAAGCATTGAAACTGCCCATACCATAAGATTTAAGTTCTCATAAATGTGATAATTTTAGATGGGATTAGTAGCCCAAGTCTTATTTAAAGTACTTGACATTCTTCATTGTAGGATCTCTGTTTGAACAGAAATTTTTAAAGTGAGATGACTGTTACAGGGAAGTATTTCCGGAAAACTGCAGCCAAAATAGTTCTTTTATTAGGAAAAAAAAGCCAGGAAAAATACATTATTCCATCCATGTCAAATTTGTCTTTTCTTTTTTTTTTTTTTTTTTATACTTGTCTGGCTCCATGTTTTTTGGGAAGGTTATAGAACTTGGAAGGCTAGTGTTGTTGTGTTCTAAGTATGTGTCTTTTTCCAGATGTATGATAGGTTGACCAAATTTTACTAAGTTTTACAGTCTTTGAAAAGCATATCAGCACATATTCCACAGAAATTTCTATGATTTGTAGAGGTAAAATCTCTCAAAGTCCTGTCACTACTGAATGTGCTTGGCCCTCAGCATGCCTTCCAGAAACCAGTGAAATATAGATTAAACACTGGGCATTATTAGCACATCTTTCATCCTACCATCTCATGAATTTGCTGTTTATATCAAGAAAAACTGTCAGTGGCATGAGTGTTCTCTCTTGAATGTCATTTTACTCACCTGCAAATCTTGTGCCTGAAACAATTTTATATATTGCTCTTTCCATGCTTGGATCAGTTCAGACCAGGCTTGCTGTAGTCTGGAGAGGGACTGGTGAATCTCAGCAGTTGCATAGTGACCAGAATTGGCAAGTTCTTTACCATAGTCACTGAGAGCGTTGAATCTTTCCACTCGGGCTTCAATCTCCTCCTAAAATACATTACTAAGGTTGATGTCAAGGATTTATGAAAAGCCAGTTATTCAGAATACAAGCCTTAAGGGGAAGAGTTTGGGCTGTAACTTTCCGGCACTAATATTTGTATGGAAAATCACTCATCTCTGAGCTATGTTGCTGGAAGGGCATAGAATAGCCTAAGAGAGGATAAATGTAAATAATAAATGACTTTATTGATCTAGAAACAACTGTTTTCCTACAAATGAAAATTGAGAAACAGATTGAAAAATGCTGAGATATAAATGAACACAATTTCAAACATCCATAATATCATCCTCCAGTCTTCCTACGCGATAGTGGTTTTTTTCTTCATCTTTTCTAGCCAAGAAACAGTGCCTAGAATTTTTCCTCTCCCAACAAATAAGTTGTCATCAGATTTTTATGTTAAAGACACAGTTTTACTTGATTTTGTGTTTTTAAAATGAAACACATTTAACTTTTGCACCTGGTCTGAGAAATGAATTATACACCTATACTGAATCCTGAAGGTGAAAGCATAAAAAACAATTATGATCCCCTGCAAACTGAATGTGGGATTTCTGATGTAAGCTATTTCAAAATGAAAATAACTATGGACTGAAATAATATCATGTATTAATTCATAAACTGCCTTAAACATTATGGCATGTACCATTAAATTTCTGAAATTAGAACTGCTGCCTTTAGAGATTTTTGGGGTGGCAGTGTTGCTGAAACATAGATAACACAGCTATAAAATCATAATTCAAATATTTTTAAAATTCACGTTAGCATCTCATGTTCAACTCTAGTCTCTCCTGATGACCAGAATGAAAAAAACCCTCCTTCTTGCCTTGTCTATAATTTTAGTTAAGTCAGCGTAAGAACATAATGCCTGAATTCCTCCTTTTCCCTGTGACTGTCTCCTTAGAGCCATTTGGGCTCCTTGACTAACAGATATTAAAGACTTAGATCTTGCCACCATTTAAATTTGGAACACACTACATCAGTGGTTTGTGATATTTCAAATATGACAAAGAATTATTAGCAAAACCATTGTTAAGTGACATGAGAAATCACTGTTAAAATGCATGACTCTAAAGAAGGAGGGGATTTCAGGTACTTCACACTAAATTCAGGTTTCAGAAAATTAATCAGAATCTATAAACTCTTTGTGCTAATAACAGGATCCACAAAGCACTGGGTATTAGTAATTATTCTGTGAACAGGATTTTTAGAAGTAAAATAATTGCAAAGAGAATGTAGCAAAACAGCTGAAAGATAGCTATGATTCCTGGAAAAAAGTAAAATATTGACTTTTTTCCTAATATTAATTAAAAATATCACTCCTTTTAGAAAAGAAACCAAAAGTATTATCCAAATTAGCCACCAAAACATTAGTAAGGTAATTATTACTGGGATATGAACTGTTTCAGAACTGAATGTGTAGCATTATTCAGTGGTAATTTACATTGCTGTGTGAAAGAAACTGCTGTTTTTATTTTCTTCTCAGCTAAATAAGGTTCACATGAAAAAAATCTAGCTTGAAGCAAGGATTAACTGGCATTAACTTCTTTGGCAATATGAATAAGGAGATGAGCAGTGAGCATGATGTGAGACTGAACCTGTTTTTCATCATCAGGCTTGGACAGCAGTACACGTGAGAGCTCATGTGGCTTTGGGGCCTTTTTGCAAAGAAACAAGCTGCCAAAAGAGCCCATGAGACAGTTTTGTGAGGATGTAGGTGATGTCTATCCCCAGCCTGGTACTGAAAACAGTTTTTTTATCATGTTATTGACAGATGCATGCTGTGTACACAGAAAGATTCCTGGTATGTGCAACTGGAACCACAGGAGATACTTGCCTTTCTCTCCTGATGCTCCTCGATCATACTTTCAGCTTCATTTGCACTTTTAGGCAGCCCTCCTGCTTCCATTAGAGCTCTGGTGTTTTGGGCCCAGTCTAGTATCTCCTTCATCTCCAAGTTAAATTTCTGCAACTGGTACGAGGCTGCCAGCTTCTCCTTCCTGCCACACAAGGTGCAGTTCAGCATTATCTGACATGGAATTATCTAGTTGCCTCTCCCTCCCCATTTGCAGAGGAAAGTATCTTAACAGAAGCCAAATGAAATTAATTCAAGCTTTCTCTTACAGTTCCTAAGAAGCCTCATGTTAACTGAAAACACAGGAGATGCACACTGCCTTGGAGAAAACATGCTTACTAATTTTTCTACATCAGTTCATTAGCACAAGAAAGGTAAAAAAGCTTTTATATCTGTTTCTTACAGCAATGATTACATATCAGGATTAAGCCTCTCATTTTGGAAAGATTTGAGAAAAAAAAATCTTCAAGAACCATCCAAAAATAAGTCTTCCACAAAGGTTTTATGATAGATGTAATTGGATACTCTGAAGGTATTTTAGTAACATTATTTAATGAGATAAACCACAAAATGTTGTATTAGTTTTCCTGAAGTCACATCAGTGGAACTTTTTGTGTATCACTTTTTCCAATGCAAGTGTCTTAGCTGCCTGTGTAAACTTTGTAAAAAATCCTTAAAAAACTTTAAAAGACCTCTGGCAAGTAGGGTTTAGACTCCAGGGAGCAGCTTTGCTTCTGCTAAGACATATTCAAACAACTCTAAACCTTCACCTTTGTTTGGCCTGTCCCTGGAGTCGTATCCAGTTGTTTTTCATCTCCTGTTGCTTCATAGTCAGTTTGTCATTTATGGATGGATTCCTTGTGGAAAGGCGGAAAGATTCCAGTTCCAGTGGCTGGGAAGAGATTTATAGTGGGGTAAATTTATGCCAAATACTTATATTCATATCTGAGTTTGCCTTTCAGGAAAAATAGCTCATTTTAAGACCCCAGATCTCAAAGGCAGTTAATTGAATTACAATAAAAAAATATACAAAGGGAAACGTCACATACAAAAAATAATACACATGTATTTGTGAGCAAACATCCATGTGAAAAAAGATATCTGTGCATTGTTTTGCATGCACAAAGTTTAATTTACAATTTAGAAAACAGTTTTGCAGAATATGGACAAACAGATAGGAAAATGAAGTGCTAATTCCAACTTCTATTAGCGGTCTGATGAACAGTAATGAATGCTTATCAACTCAGGTTTAAAGTTGAAAACTTTTTGAAAAATTCCATCAAGTGGATGAAAACGAAGAATATTAATTATCCAGAACAGCAAATATGCCAGGCTGGGATTAATCCTTAAAAAAATGTAAAGTTATTCTACTAAAAGGCCCAACCCTTGCTCGTCTCCCCCATGTAGCCTTGTTTATGCCCTCTAGTAATCACCCACGTTTCACTAGCAAAGTCTCAGTGTTGAAGGTACCACACATATTGTCACTATTTATGTACTACTGTGAAGAAAAAGTTTTTCATATTTTTCTATAGGAAGGGGCTTAACGCTGGCCAACAGTGAAAAAATGTGAGAGGTTGTCATTGGACTTCTACTACTGTGGTCCAACAAGATATATTTCTTTTTAGTAAAAATATGCAAATATAAAGGAGCTTAGACCGATATTTAATGCTCAATTTAATTTAGTCATAAATGATGCAAACTGACCATTTTACAAAAGCCAGAGTGGGGATCAGGCAGGGAATTATAACCTAGAATTTCTATATTCGATGTTTGTGTCAGGAAACTACATGCAGTATGGGGTTTGCATTTAAGTTCTGAACACAAATAGAGTCGTGATTTTGCTTCAGCTAGGTACAGGAACTGGGGGAAAGATGGAATCCATGCTTTTCAAAATGTACAGGAGAGTCTGATCTGGTTTGTAGGTGAGGGCCAGAGACTCAGATAACATTAAAAAAGGACTTTTCTTCTTAGATTCTGTGCCTCAGAAAGAATAATATTTGACAAGATAAAGTAGGATTAAGCAGCACAGTATTCGCATTAAAAGAAATTTATGCTGCACTTGCATTGCTGAAAATTCCTGCTAATCAATCTGAAGAGTAACAATGATTTTTGCACCATATTTTCAAGAAGAAAAAGCAAATTTTTTTCAGTATCCTTTGTACTTCCCTATTTCTTACCTCCATTTTGGACTTAATAACACTGATTTCTCTCTCCATTTCTTCATGTCTTCGAATCAGGTTTTCCACACTTGCCACATCTTTTCCATAATCCAGTGCTTGTATCAATACACTCTGGAGAGGGCAGTGGGATGTGCAAATGGTGAGGATGACACCAGACAAAAGAACCTGTATCTTAATTATTTCAAAGAGCCTGCTCCTTCACCTCTTTGCATTGCCATCTGAATGTTCTTATTGTCTTCTTAAATATCAATAGAGCACATTGTCTGCTCTCCTTACAGAGATGAAACAAGAATCCGCAACTCTTTGAACAGTCATAATCCTGCTTAAGGTGCCTCTGGCCATTCTGATGTAAAACAAAAACAGGCGTGCCTCCCTGCATTTCTCAATCTTTATTTTCTTCTTTTTTTTTATATGCCAAACCAGAAAAACATTTCCCAATAAACTGTGGCACAGAAATTCAGGTGTGTGTCATGAAAATATAAAAAATAAAATTTACCTTTGGGATTCTAGGAAATTACATCCTATTAAATGAAGAAATACATTTAAAAGGTGTTATAAAAATTTCAAGCCAAAAGTCTTGTAACCTTAAGCAGTACCATTTGCCTACTGGCTTATTAAATAAATATAATTACTTACATTGATGAAATAATTAGTTTTTATGTAGCCTTTTTTTCTTGTTAATATCAAAATTATAATTCAGGATCGGCATTTTTACCTCAATTTTCTGAATGAATAAGATTGATAGAGCATTTTTCCATTTCAATTAATCAAAACTGGAAAACTTACCTTCTCAGTAATTCTTTCTGTGATGTCATCTATTTCTCTAATTAAGGCATGAATCTCTAGGGCTCCCTCTAACTTCTTCCTGTATGCATTCAGGTTACCATGAAAACTGTTCCACCTTTAATTAGAAATAATATTTCAGAGATGTATTTTAGAGGTAAGGATTTCCACAACTGAGTTTCATGATGCTCATATTTAAACAAAACCACACGTTTGCTGAACTACCTCATGTTTTGATCCCCCAGTTCTCCATAATAGGGGGCTCATCACAGGGATAAAGCATTAGCCTGAGAAGACTATCTGGTTGTATTCATTCCATGTCTTCAGGATGGCATGGGGGTTAAATGCTAAACACTGATCCAGTTTCCTTAAGCTGCCAGTAATCTCACAATCAATATCTTCATGCTTTTGTTTCTTAGATAGGGGGCTGTGGAGCAGCAAAAGCACATGGCAATTCACCAGGACAACTCTGTGAATAGATGAAGTGTCTAAGCTTTATGAATCTTGTGTGCCAAGTGATGCGAAACAGAGTATTTGACTTCAAGGCTAGTTGGCGCTTCTGGGTTAAAATCCTTCTAAAGTACCTGCTCTGGAAGTCTGGAAAGACAACTCCAGTGTCTGATATTTGGCAGTGGTGATATTAAAGAAGAAAACAAATGCTCCAAGTCCTTTATTTATCTCAGACGAAGACACCTAATTTTCCCTTCCTGTTTTTGCTTTACACAGAACATTTGAAAGCAAACTCACTTCTCATTGAGCTGCTTTCGGCGCTCATAGATTGTCCTTGTTTCTTCCCTGTTCTGTCTCTCCAGTTTCATGGCCAGGGCATTGATAGTCCTGATGTGAGCATCGTCCACTGTTGACTCCTGTAAAGTGAGAAAGGGAACAAAGGTACACATTCAAATGGCTTGTGACTGAGTTTTCCACTGAGATGTGAAAACCAACACAAGCAGCAACAAGAAAGGATTTTACCTCACTCACATTTCAGACATATGGAGTTTGCTCTACTATAACTGCTGGTGTTACCATGTGCCTGATGAGAAGACAGTAAAGGCAAGATAGAACATTAATGGCTCTAGATGTAACAATGATCTCAGTCTAGGTGAGGGCCCTCAGACACTAATTTTTAAGCCAGATATTCCAGCAGGAGTTCATTTGAAGAAACACAGATGCAGTTGCTGCAGTTGATAGGTGGCTGCTGTGGAACAGCTGATGTGTGGCAGATTGTTCCTCTGTCAGACAGGTGGTGACTCGTGGACTCCTGGGCCTAGTGGCTGTTCTATCTAGGTGAGCTTCTGTCCCCAGCTGCCTTCTGTACTGTAGACAACAGGCTCAAAATCCATACAGCCTTGGGAATCCCAGGCAACCTGTGCCACTGTGTTTGCTTCTAAGGCTAAGTCTTCTAGGAGACTTGCTCCCCACCCACATACCTTAGAATGGATAATATTGGCACATTGCCCATATAATCTGGAGTACAGTGGGATAATTTTTCTTTTGGAGCACTACAGATGGCTAACACTGAACACTGCTCCAAGATTCAAAAACATTCTTTATTTTTCTGGGACAAATAAATCACAAGTTTAGCAGGGAGACAATCACTGGTGTAAAGAAGCACAGCTGCAAGATGCCAGCACACTGTTAATGTAAGTATTTACTCCATTGTGTGTTTTGTTTATGCTGCATCTGCTCCAATATTTGTGCTTCCATATGTGTTTTCCTATTATACACAGCAATAAAGTAAATGAGAGAAACCAGCAGACAGTCAGATATTCTTCAGAAACCCTGCAGCCTCCTCTCCTGGGAAATAATAGCAGCACAGTGAATAGGAAGTCTGGCAGCCATCAATGCAGGATGATTACTCCCTATCCTGATCTCAGATTTTTCTAGGGGGAAAACCCAGGCTGGATGGATGCACACACTGCGCCAGAAGGAGCCTCCTGTTTGTATCACCCTAGGAAGCACTGCATAACTGAGCATCAGCTATCAGGGCATAACTGCATGACTGTCCCAGCTTTTTATCTACAGGAATCATGTTCAGAGTGTTACAGGAGCAGTGGCTACAAGCTGATAGTGTCTAAGACCGGGAGGATCAAGAGTGGCACATAAGATCTACCTTAGTTTATGGAAAAACATTCCTATTCAGAGGAAAAGGAATTCCTATTATGCTGACTGGAACACTGGGTTGTTTCTGCCCTATTAATCATCCTTCTTTTGGCCGGTACAAGCTGTAGAAGAGTCCTTGCTCAATTCCTTATCTCACAGTCAGCTGGTGAGTATAATGAATGTCTCTTCAATTTACTAATTCCCTGGTGCTGAAGCCAAATAATTTGGCTCTCTATCCAAATCCAGTGTGAATGTGCTGTCACGAAATTCTGCTGGGCTCTGGAATAGGGAGCTCAGGGGTTTCTCCTTGGTGTCAGGCATATCTACACTGCTACTTTGCATAGAAGAGGATTGCTTCCTTCTGCTACTAGGCAACAAAAGTAGAAGATGGGAGCATTCATAACAAGAATGAACAGGCAAAAAAAGGATAAAGAATATTAGGAGACTATATTAGAGTAAACATCACTGACAAATTCCTAACACATCTCTTTCCATACCTTTCCCACAATTTCCAAAATAGCAAGTCAACACAGTAATCTTTCCTGTGTGACACACAGACCTCTTGGTCCTCATCTGTAGCGGTTCACACAGAGAGAACAAGAGGTTGCTGCAAATCCATCCCCTCAATATATGGCCTCACAGATCTCATGGTGGGAACTGAACACACGACAGGGAGGCCCCTGTTCCCCAGGTTTGGTGCCTAAGTTGGCAAGTCTCACGGGGGGCAGGAGAGGCAGTTGGCAAGACTCAGCACCATGAAAGAGGGACAGAGATCTCAGCACTGAAAGGTGAAGTGTGCAGCTGTCCTGTCCCATGGCTGTTATCCAAAGTGTAAACCATTGCTCTGCTTTACTAAATGTCTGGTTATTAATGTTATGATTCATGAGTAACCACGTGTGCTGTATAAACAGAGGCCACCAGATTTTACATGCTTAATTTGGATGAAGGAGTATGAGAATGAGAGCATTCCTCAGGAGGAGGAAAATGGAGAAATAAAGAATAGAAATAGAGAAAACAGTATTTTTTTTTTTACTGGCTTGTTCATGGAAGGTCCAGATCAGTTCTCAGATTCAAACAAGCATGGCTGAAACAAACATTTTGAAACCACTTTCAGATGGAAATCACTGTGACTGCAGACTGCATGAATCAAACAAAATCTGCTCAAATTCAGGCTCATACAGTGAGTTTTCCAGTCATTTGATACAGTCTGAAATGTTAGGTTGTATCATGAGTGGCTCTGCTCTGCCTAGACATTTTCAAAGCAGAAGGCATAATAAGAGAAAATTCTGTCTTTTTAAATGACTTTTGAGGTAGTGATGTTTCCTATCACTTCCTATCACCTCACAGCTCCTCAGAGCACTGGAACTGTATTTGCTAACTGGACTGAAAAGCTATCTGTTACTTGCAGCCATGCAATACATGAGCATGAAAAACATCTCTTACCCCTGATGTTGCTCCACGGAACTCATTCAGCTTTTTCTTGAGCTGCAGGCAGTGTTCATAGTCATTTCCCACATCACCTACATTAATCATGACCTCCTGGGGAAATAAGCAGCAAACAGACAAATGTTTAGATGAAGAGTACAAGAACACAGCAACTCCCAGTGCTTATCCTGATGCAGTAAGTTCTGTGATGTGTCTATAAATCACCAACCTACAGCTTCTGAAATAGTCTCTTCTGATCTTTAGATAATTATGAGGCTTGGTCCCAACTCCCTTTTTGATCTATTACTAGCTATGGAAGCAACCTCTGCCTGAAAGTGATTCTTTCTTCACTCCTACGAAGAGAAACTTTCAGATTTGATATACAATGTGAGTGAGGGCCAGCTGCTAAATGCTTCAAGTCTCTTCCATTCTAATCTGCTTTCATTTCTCTGTCTCAGTAGAGACGCAAGAGTTGGCTACAAATAATCACAAACTCTTCATGTGCACAGTTTACATGAGAAGATGTGCTAATACTGCCCAATTGACGCTGGTATGGACAGACTCTATAGAATTTGTTCAGTCATTCCTTTCATATTGTTTGTAGAACATGTCTTGGTTCTTCCAGACAAAAATCACTAGGCAAATATCCCGGAAGATGACACATTTATCAGAATGTGATTGCTAAATAGCAAGTCTTTAGTGTGCTGCTTGGGTTAAATACTAAAATCCGCTTGCCTTCTCCCTGATCCAGGCTTCCACCTGGTCCACCTTCTGGAGAAATTCTAGGAAGTCCCGACTGTCCTCCAGCATCTTTCCACGAGCAGCAACAGCTCTCTTCAACTTCTCCCAGTGCTCCTGAAGCATGCGGACTTGGCGACGGATCTCTCCTGATTTTGGGTGGCCTTTTGACACCAGGGCTTCTCCTTTCTTCACATTCAGAAGAAGAAATTAGAAGTTAAAGTTGCCCCATTTTTAATGGGATTACCACATTGCATGATCCTCCTTGGAGGACTCTTTCACCTTCCTAACCTGGATTGAACAGTAGATTACTAATATAAATTCTTATCAGCCAAATGATAAAGCCAGCTGGAAAGCTTTTACATCTGGAGGAAATCTAGAACCATAGAACACCGGGATTTGAATATTTCCCTGCCAAGAAAGATATCCATGGAATGGGAGCACCATGTATTACAGATGACTGTGCCCTTTAGCTATATGATTCACCCAGTTACAACAAGAATATTTACAAATTGGCTTGAAATCCTATTTGTCTTTTGTAGGAGTAATCATGTCAGGCAAGGAAGAAGTCAGGGTATATTTTCCTATTTAGGCTATAAGGAAGATGGAAGCTCCCTCAATGGAGCAAATAAAGTATCTCCCTGTTGTAAATTAACAGCATTACATTTCCATGGCAAAGCAACTGGGTTCTTGTCACACCAGTAGGATAACTGATGCAGAAGTGATGACCAAGCTTCTCTTCCTTTCCATTTCATCAATCTGTCCATCTTTGGATGAGCAGTAATAATCTGTAAAAACACTAACAGAGTGAGATGGTCACCTTATTCACAGCTGTGATGATTTCTTCGTTTGCTAGAATCTCCGCCTCAAAGACCTGATGTTTCTGCAGCAGCTTCATCTTGTCCTGCAGATTGCTGGGGTCTTGTATGGAAGGATCCTCCAGCTTCTGCATGCGCTCACTGATCCAATCTTCTGCCTGCAACATTGAGAGGGCACCCGAGTTAGCACCACAACTTCCTGGGTTCCTGGGGCCTCCTCCCAGGACATGGCATTATTCTGTGCAGGTGTCTGTACCTGGGCTGGATACATTGGGTGGGAGCTGACAGCTGAAGTGCATCTCCAGTTTCTGAACTTATTCTACTTTATTAAAAGTAGGTAGGAATGAAACAAATTTTTATCTGACCACAGGAGTAATGAAAAATTTCTTGAATACCTCAGATTTTATCACAAGGCATTAACAGATTGTAGAGTCTTCTAAATTATGTAGAAAGAATCCTTTAGCCTTAACGTGGTGTACATTTAAAATGAGACTATGACCACTGAGTCTGGGGGTTTAGGGCTCTGAGTTTCATCTGGTATCTCTGCCACTGACCTACCTGCAAACTGGGTAAAGGTTACTTAGAATCCAGTGCCTCATCTATAAGATAGCACTAATCTTTCCTCATGTCAGTGGTGTTGTGAGACCTAAATGGAAAATGTAACACAAATAAAGATTTGCTGACTGGGCGCAAGCACTAGTCAGTTTATTTGAAAGGAAATACAACTGTGTTTGCTTTTATATTTCATAAAATTCAAAATGGTCTAGTTAGGAATATCAGATGCAGAAAAGCAGGTGATTTGTGAGAGCTAACAAAGCAAAAGTTATGTGTTTCTCTTAGGAAATAATTTTTAAGGGGATTTTAAAGTATGCAGAATAAAATGAAGAATAGGATAGCAAGTTTTCCACAATTTTCTTTAAGTTCTGCTGAACTTTAGCCCTTAGCACTGAAGGAAATGTTTTCAATCCATCAAAACACAGGGAACTGAACACTTGACATAATGTTGTAACTGATCCTGTTGTCCTCAGAGCACTGAAGTAATGTAATGTTTTGACAACACAAGAGCTGCAGATTGAAGGGCAGCTTTATTAGTTTCAAAATATCTTGGCTGTCCTTGTGGAACTGTGCACTACGTGGACACAAGGCTTGTCAGCTGGAGGATTTTCTCTGTTAATTAATGATTTGAAATGTTGTTTCAGCTGCTGAGATTCTATAAACAAAAATAGCTTTCACTAGCAGTGTGCTTTTCAGAAAACGTTTCATTCCACAGCACAGTTAGAAACTCAAACAGGCCACGTCAAACTTGCCCAGGGCTACACATTGTCATGTGCTGCTTTAATTTCCAACACCCTCCTCGATGGCCTTCTCCCATTCCCAGCCACACATTTGTGCTTCAGTGTCACTTAAGTGACACTTCATATGAATGGGAGGCTCATCCATACAGCTGGAATGAGAAACGAACCAATCTCCAGGATAAAGTGACTTTAAGGTCGATTTCTCTCCTACTTTTTAATTAGAAGCAGTGGCTTTAATGATCGACTGAACATCTGCATTCTTAGTGCCTTGGTTTATTTTAAGGCTTGTTTAAGATGGTTCTGGAGAGTGAGGGATCCTTCTCCTGGCCTCATGCCCACATTCAGATGTGAAGCAAAGCTGATCTGTTTTCCCAAGATCTTTCTATAGAAAGACTTAACAGTTGTCTGGACAGCCATTTTCGCTTCATTGAAGACAACAGAAAAACTAGTGTTATGCACAGTATAGGCACAAGATCAGACTTATTTCTATGGGAGTCATAAAAAATGTGGGCACTACCAATTTAGAAACTTACTCTTTCAAAATATCAGTTGCTGTAACCTCACGAGTACAAACAGTAAATTACACGGATTTTTTTAATGACAGAAGTATGCAAAGCATATAAAGGGATGTGCCTGCTCCAAACATCAAGAGATAACAATTGATTGCATAACCAAATAATACAAGTTAATATTTGGGTGTATAAACGATTCTCTCTCTCATTCTCCTGAGATAAAGTTGTGGTTTTTTTATTCTTATGTACAGGGTGAAAGGGAAAGGAAGTATTACTAATATCATGAGCAAGTTTCAGAGTCAGCGTTAAAACCCAGAGCCAGCTTTAGAAGTCAAAACTTTTAACTTTATAATATTCCCTCTGCTATAATTTAAATACACATATTTCTAAGTAGCAACTTGCTCATTTGCCTTCCAGATTAACACTGAGCTACAGACTTTTTTTGGCAAAAGGGTAGTCTATGAGTCCGTCTCACTTCTTTCCGTGAGACAAAAGCACCATATTTCTACTGCAGAAGGGTGAGTTTTATTTTGTAAACCACACGTGACGTCTTAAACTAATTATTGTGGGTGATTGTACTAATGTGTGTAGTTCTCTATGTAATTGCTCCTAGAGGGTGACTAGAAGATTTTTAATGATGACAGTGATCACTAATTTCTGCTGACACAAAAAATTCTGCTTGATCAATAGAAATTCCTTAACATGTTTGCAGGACAGAGAGTTTTCAGGGGAGTGGGACCAGAGCTATGGGTCTTGTTTTTTTAATAAGTAAGAATAAGCAATGACCGCATTGATTTCAGAGCCAAACTCAAAACTCATCTCCGAATTTAACATTCCTGTGGGGACCATTCTCATACATGAACTTGTATACACCCAGAATATAATTAAAATCAAATTAAACATTCTATTCTATCCAACAAAGAGAAAGAAAGATACTACTGTAAGATTTTTGGCTTTTAATTCCTTGGTGACATTCACATTCTACAGCAGTAGGCAATGATTCCAGATTGGTGAGGTAAACGAGCACGTAACCTGACAGCAAAAACTCCCCAAAGAACTCTTGGCTGAATTTATGTGGAGAAAGTGGATGAGAATAGGGAAATGTTCTTCACTATGCAGGGCCAAATCTTGTGCTCTAAGTGTGTGATTCAAGACTGAAGGGGGACTCCAGCCCAAGCACTGATTTGAAATTACAGAGAGATGGAAAGAAATGCATAAGTATTCCTATCTAATGGGTTGATTGTATTTCTAGAAGGGCATTGACAATTTCTCTACCAAGAAGATTTTGGGAAATTGCTTTTTTGAAATTATAACCCCTGTGCAATGCACCATCCAGTCCCTCCACTCCCCTCTGCTAGTCTGAAAGGTGGATAGGCCATTACGAGTGGATTTTCTCTACTTTTCTATAATGGGATAGTAAAAGTATAACCAAATAATACAAGCTAATATTTGGGTGCATAAATAATTTCTGATAAATTTTATTGAAAGAAAAAGGAAGAGAAAAAAAAAGAAAAAAAAGGCAAAGGCAAAGGCAAAGTATAGCTCTGGTTTTGTAAATCATTGAGGGCATTCCATGGGACACAGCAGCAGAAGGGGTGGACACCAGACCAGCAAGAGTGCTTGAAAATGTGCCCCTGGGTCTGTGTGCTCTTGTTTATGCCAGCACAGTTCTCAGTCACACATGTTGTGCTGCCCTTTCAAAGGGTGACCTAGTTTGTCTTTCCAACAGTAGTGACAGAGCAGAGCTACTCAGTTACAGGACTAAGGCCAGAACAGGAGACAAACAGAGACCAGCATGTTCTGCAGAGGCCAGTCTACAGTAGGCCTTCAATGAGCACCCACTAAAAAAGCTTGGTGCCCAGGCCATAATGCTTTCCACTTTCTGTTCATCCCGATTTGAAATACATTTTCTTTCCTACCAAAGGGAAAATATGAGTGAAGTGGCTGTAATGGGCACAATGCCAGAACAATAGTATAGTCACAGGAATAGCACTGAAGCATCCTTTTGCATGAGTGTGGCAGGAGCTGCCACACCAAAGTAGATCATCCATCCACCTAATAATGTCTGACAAGACTGAGCACCTCATCCAAAAGAGGTAGGCAGTTTCTCTGCTTTACATCCCCATCCCAGTCTAAAACCCTCTTACCTCTTCCAAGTTTTGGTAGAAAAGTGCCAGAAGAAGGGCAGTCTGCAGCTTCTCTCTCCTGCTCTGGGATAGATCCTTGATCTGACGCTTCCTCTCACGAATGACATACAGTTTGTGCTGAATCTTTTGCCCTTCCAGTCGGTCACCCTTCTCCAACCTGCTTGCCTGTTCTTGAAGAGACATCATCTGAGGAGGAAACAGATTTGAAATCACTTTTATGCTTCCAAGTGGTGTGAAAGAAACAAAATCAAGCTACTTTCATAGCAAAAATATTATCTTTTTTTTTCTGTAATGAACCAAGAACAGTAGGGACAAGCTAACCAGCATTCCCCCTCACCCTGTACTACGTTACATCTATGACATTATTATCATTGGACTCCGTGGTGCATCCTGGCTACATAAATTAATTGAAGTTGCAGCTTCAGGAGTCCCAGTGCCACTGATCATCCAGTGCAAGGAATCATGGAGCAAGCATGAAATCCATGAGTGCTCAGATTTTATTGCATTCTGGAAACCAGGTGTTGTAATGTAGCTCTCAGAATGAGCAATCAGTCTGCCAGGGAGCTGGCAAGAGTCCTGGGAGTTCACTCTGGGGAACCCAGGCACAGCCACAGATTTAAGCTTAGCCCCAGCCTGGATGAGCTACAGCTGTGGCCACCAGCCAGACAGATTCCTTTACATACAGGTGAGCAATTCAGTATCTATTCCAAAGGTGCAGAGAGGCTGCCCATTTGGTACAGCTGTTGTGTATCAAATGCATATTTAAGTAATTTGACAAGTTTTTTTAATGTCAAAATACCTACTGTGCTTTGTAAAATACCTACTCTATTTTACTTGCTTTAAAAGTCACTATTTTTTAATGAAAACAGCAGAAACTTCTTATATCCATAATACAATATGGCCTGCTTTAAATATTTATTCTTGCAAGTCCCCCTATTCTGCTTACTGAGTGGTTTTCCTATCTGTTGCAAGGACTTGGGCATGGAGAGTTTTGACAGTTGTTCTCCAATGCTCTGCCTCTTTTTTCCCTAAGCTTCCCCATTTTATCTTTTGTTCAAGCATATCAGGCATTTCACACCTGTCACCAATACAAAAATACCTTTTTAAAAAAAAAAGTATATATATAATTTTAGCTCATAGAATTCTAGCTGGTAGAATATTTGTTGTTTATTTTTTTACCTTCTCATCCTGTGATGCCAGAAGCTTCTCAAAAGCCTCATGTTTCCTTATCAGTTGCTCTACTTCGTCTACAGACCTTCCAAGGTCACTGCTTTTCAAATAAACCTATAAAAAAAGTTTATTATTTTTCTCAGTGAATTAATTATCCCATAATCTTGATTCATAAAATGAAGAAGAGGTATTAACTCTGCTGCTGAGAGTACACTAGAGAGGAAAAAAAAGGAACAGGAGGCAACAGAAGCTAGAAATTAATTTTTAGAAGTCCATAGTTTTGAGCAAGAAAGAGAAGTATTAACAGGTCTGGCTAAGGAAAGTGACCTGTCAGTCCTTAGCACAATCACTAAGTCACAAGGCAGTGAATTACAGAGGTCTAAGCCATGCTTGTAATCCCAAGCAAGATCACTGTCATGTCTGACAGATGTCCACATGATTCCTTCTTAGAAGAGTACGCATAACAGACACTTTGCAGCCTGTCTGAGAAACTTAAACTAGTGCTTTATTATCTCAACCATTAGCAGGATTTTCCAAACATCTAGCCTCAAAATGCATGGCTATTGCTACACCTAGTTACATACTGCCCTCATCTTCACACTCAGGAGATGATTCCTTTTATGTTTGCTTCAGCGCATGTCTGTAGACCATTTGTGTGTGTACTGGGATTTCTGTCTGCTCTTGGTTAAAACTACAGTGATCTGATCAATCATTCCACAACAGCCTTTGTGTCTTTTTGATTCTGATTATTCTTATTGCTCTCCTCTGGGTTTTCTCCATTTCCACTTATTTTGAGACTTGATGTAACAAGTGGCAATAAGCAATAAGGCTGCCAGAGTGAAGCTCATGAAGTCAGCAGAATGCCTGTCAAGCTGCAATCTTCAGCATGTGCCTGTATATACTGCTTGTCTTTTATACAACACCATGAACTCAACTTCACCTCAAATTCACTATGAGCTTCCAGAAACTTTTCAGAAGAACTGATGTCAGACCACCTTGTCCCCATCTTCTACTTATGCAGTTGATTGCTCCTGAAAAGATGTCATAGCTTGCACCTGTATCAAGTGCATTACATCTGTCATTTTTTCAGGCCATCATTCCAACTTATCTGCACTGATTTATTTACTGCCTGTTCTGCCAATCTCTGATGCAGAAAGACTTTAGTCCAAAATAACAAATGAAGTTTTAAGGAATCTGACCTCTGCATCTTCTAACACTGTGCAAGTGTGCACATTTGCCAACTAAGTCACACATGTCTTAAAGGCATTGCAGTGTTCCCTTACTCTGTTCTGGTGTTAAGAAAAATGATTGCCCAACTATTGTCCCATATATTCTGTTATAATCAGTTTTGCCAAATGCAAAAGAATATAGTTATCTATTATCAAGAAAAAACTGTGTTTTTCTGCAGGTTGACAGGAATTTATTCTTTTTCATTGGATGTAGTTGCCCACAGGCTTTTTTTCTCATTCAGTGATGAGGCAACAGCAGGATAAAATCCCCAGTTACAGGCTCTGATGGGACATGAGCAAAGACTACCCATGGATAAGGTTCACACTGAAGTGACTATGGCTGGACAGACTTTGGGAAATCAGAGTGCTGTGAGGGATTGCATTTATCAGCAGTGTGTAATGTGTAATCCATTTTGTGAGCTCATGGAATCACAAGTCTTTGGACAAAGATGAAGAATTCCAACCAGCAGCTTTGCAATTTGTAAAGTACAATTAACAGAGACGGTAGAAGAATTTGAAATCAATTATATAGTGCGAAAGAATTAAGAGGAAGGAAAGAAACCGAACAGAATCAGTGAAACAGCACAACTGCTAAACATTTTGGAAAAGAGTAATAAAGGACACGGGTAAATCTGTGCCTTTAAGCCAAAGATGTGCACAGGAAAAAAAAATCTAGAGAGATCAACCTTGCTTTGCAAAACATCACAGTCCTGTAGCAGTCTCACAGGGTGTTTTTTATAAGAGGGAAGATATGTTCTTTGGCAGCTACTTTAGAAAACCAGCCATAATATTCATTCTCTGGATGACTGCTTAACCCCACAGGGCACCTTCTGCAGGAGAGGCTCCCCAAGTTTGCACACATGTACAGGGTAATCCACACCTATTTGCCAGGGTCTGACTGCACTTACAGGCCCTGGATGGACTCCTGCTCCCATCTGAGAATCTCTCTGAGGCTCAGCCCTGGACATCAGTCAGTCCCTCCTGAGCTGCATTGAGGTGCACTGATCCTGCCCTGATCGCCTTGGACCGACCCCATATTTCAGCCACTACCCGGCTTTGATGCTTGACCTTCAGCTGCTCAATGGACTTTTTTACTGCTGCCACCACTCAGCCCTTCTTGGTGGCTGTGGATAAGAGGACAGCCAGACTTGGCCTGATGTTCTGGCCCGTTTTTGGGCTGTGAATATTTTGCATATACAGAAAAATGCACAGATAAATATCTTGCCCAGGCCAGATTTTCAAGCTGCTCTGTGCTAATCCATTCCCATCACTATAATTTCAATCAAGAAGAGAGAAAGGGCACTGTACCACAGGCCTAAATTTATAGTAAGCCTGGCCCATAATTTCAGCAGAATGTCTAAAGAAATACACAAATGCCTCTGCTATGCCTCTGTGTGTTACACACAACCGCCACCAGAAGGTGGATAATCTGTCATTCAAACTGTAATCCTTTGATCTATCCTACTCATCAAGTGCATGAAGCGATGAGAGAGATTCTTTTTAGAGGGTTATTGGATTTGATTTGCACTTTTGAAGAAAAATGTGTAGGCTCCAGGGCTATCGACTGTAATGCTTTATTAAACCACTTATAATCACCATCTGTATTTACACCACTGCTGATAACACAGACATAGAGCCACATGCTGCATCTCTATTTTGGTGTTTTAAACACTGCTTTAAAAATTCTGTAGCTTTCTGATACATTTTGTGGGTTATCTACCATTTCTGGTCAAAAAAGATTTTCCTCTAGGACTTCAATTTAGTAACTATTAGTACTGAAACTGATACCTAAAGAAAGGGGCAGCTATTAGTTTTCCTGCTCGTATATCTCTGATGGAAGAAAAAGGCAAGGGACATCTACTGGTAAAGATGGTTGTTTTCCTTAGAGAAAGAGAACAGAGACATCTGAGAGCAGGGGTGTGGGGTGGTGACTCATAAGCAGCTGCCACTGGAGAGCTCAGTGCCTAGCTCCCACAGAAATCCACTGAGCACAAATGACACTGGGCATTGAAAGCTCAATTCTTTTGGATGTTACAGCAGTGGGAAAAAGTCCTCCTGACTACTGAAAGCTTTGGGCTAAGTCCTCCAAGTAGAATTCTGTGCAAGTGCTCTTGGCAACCAAAATTTTGACGCTGAGTAGGAAAACTGGTGCTCAGAAAGAAAATTTCTGCAAAAGGGAAGTGGCTGCATACATTGCAGGGGAGGCAATGGAAACGTGCTCAGAGGAGGCAATGGAAACATGTTCAGAGGAGAGCAGTCCCTGTGGCAGCAACAGTGCTGCTGCCTGGAGAGCTGCTGAGGTAAACATTTTCCATTTGTCTTTTACACAGAAATATTATGACAGCCATTGTTCTAATCAGAACCATAACTTTTCTTCATTTAAGCATTTGTTATACTACTCTGAAAGCAGAATAAAATTTGGCTCCTATGCCACAACGCTGGCCTACCACCAACTCCCTCACTTTTTGGCACGCTTTTAGACAGGTCTCCTAACTCCTGCTCTGAATGAGACACATTGATTTCAAATACAAAACACTGCACAGCTCTCCTCAGGTAACCTACCAGGGTCTCCCACCGAGTACATCAGGTATAAACTTTCTTTTAAGATTGTTTCTATTAGGAATCATGGCCCATCATTGGGAATTTAATATTCAGCCAAAAAAAGCATGAAAGATTTGGCCACTCACTATAAAACAGATTCCTTTTCAAGAGAAGACTTCCAAAGATGTTTAAAACCACAAAATGGTTTTTGAGATTTCTGAGATTTTCTGGAATAAATTTTCAAGTTATTAACATTGTAAAGCATAGAAACAGAGTTTTAACCCTACTGAACTGGAGTTTTTCCTTATTTCTGAGTTAATTGCATAGTTGCTGCCAGAAAGAAGCAACCTCTTTCATACAAGTTAATGCAGAATTAAAAGCAAAGTCCAATTAAAAAAAAATAAATTAAATAAATCACTACTATTCACACAGTTATGTGACAGCATTTGCCAGCTCTAGTTTTTGGAGAAATACTGAAAAAAACATTTCAGTTATTATTAGAACTATGTTCTCATGGTGCCACAACTTCACATTTATATGCACTGGAAAATGACACAGCCCCAAAAGAAATTTGTACTCCAAGAAGAGCAGTTTTTATTTCTCTAGAATAAAATATATTTTAGGTATTTGTGCAAATCCACCTCCTTCATCTGCTTTTGCTCTTCACAGTATAACAAGCTCGACAGATTTTGCCCCTCACTGCCTGCCTTGGGCTTGCTGCTGAGATTGCAGGAATGCCACAGAAAATCTTTCTGTTCTAATCATGTACTACAAGTTTTAAAAACCTTAGCTTAAAGCATGTAAGCAAGTCCAAACTATCTGCTGAGACAGAGAAGAATAAGGTTTGATTTGACTTAATTCTGATAAAAGTAAATACTAGAAACAAGAATGAAAATAATCTGAAATTTGCTTTAGCAAAGTAAGTAAATGGTCTTGATATCATGACTATATAAAGTTCACAAAAATGTTTTACTATGCTCCATTTCAGTAAAAGTTATAAGAAGGTATCATACTGTAACCACAAGAGGAATAAAACACACTAAAGTTGTTCATAAAAAGAAAACATACATTTTTTTTTTCTATCATACAGACATCTCTGTGTTATTATCATCTGTCCTCATCTATAGACAAAATTCTAATGTTGAATGTATTTAAAATTTCCTTCCCTCCCCCCACTGCATGTTGTCTCCTTGGCATAAGAATATAGTTATCTGATATTGGAAATATATATGGGAAAAACACAGGTTAAACTGATGTTTTTCTGATAACTGCTATGGTTACTTCCTCGCACCTATTTCCTTCTTCTTCAAAATTTGCAGTATTGATCCTTATCCTGTAAGTATTAGGTATTAGACCAGAATCTTACACCAATACAATATCATCATTTAAATATTTACTTATGAAACATTGTCTGAAAGCAGACTAAGCTCCTCTGAAACTCTCCATAGTTTCACTGCTAGAAACTTTGCTGGGATATCCAAATTTGATGTGCTGTGGACATTAAATTCCCTTTGTTTCCCTCAGGAAAGGGCGGTACCTCTCCTTTTCTAAGAGGGGAAAAAAGTGATTTCTTCCTACATACTTAAATACTTCGGCTTTTGAAAGCAAGCCTTACTTTTAAAGTTACAAACCAAGGAATTAACCATTTAGAAATATATCATAATTTGGCAAGTAAGGAAATGAAAACATTGAAACAGAAAAGAATTAAGAAAAACTACACTGAGGATTTTTTCCAGCTGGCAGACTGACCACAGAATCACAGAACTGACTAGGTTGGAAAAGACCTTTGAGATCATCAAGTCCAACCTAGCAGAGAAGAAAACCAGCTCTTGGCTGTGAAGTCTTGAATCTTCAATGTGCTGAGCACTATGACCCAATCATGCAAAGTCTGTAAGCAGTTGCAGGCTGTGTTAACAGCACTCTAACTGTTACAATTAAACTCTTGTTAAGTGCTCGATTAGAGCAGAGTCCTTATCTTCACTGGGCATGGATCAAGCTGTAGCTGCAGCCTTGGTGACAGCAGAACACAAGCAGCTTTCTCAATGTCTTGCAAGTCATCTTTGGGAGTTGGAACATGGCAGGATGCACACAAAAAGAAATCCATATGGTTTGGTTGAACACAACCTAGATCTTCTGTTTGCAAGTGTTCCTAGAATGGAATGCAAATCTTCAGCACTCTCCTCCCAGATCCAAAGGATGCAATGTTGACAGCGATAGATGGATACCCTGGACGCTCTGTGTCTCTGTGAGTTGAAGCTGTGCTGTGAGCTGATATGTTTGTCACAAAGCTGTCAGGGCATATACTTTTTACAGTGCGTGTTTCCTGGGAAGGTCTCAAACCAGATCTTGTCCAATGGCTAGAAAGCAATCCTGAGCAGCAAACAGGGTTCACTGATAGAGAGAGGCCAGCCCCAATCTCCATAGGGCAAAAAGGTGGACCAGCTCTATCTGAATCAAGTGTTTTGATAAAGATTGTTGGATTTGGACTTCTTCCAAATTCTCTTACCACCTGGATAGGCATAGCAGTCCAAGGAGTGGCAAGTATCAAGGTGATTTTAGAAACCTTGTGATGAGCAGATGTTAGACCATGACATGGAATCTTCCTAAACTCTGGCCTAGATGAGGAGCAATTCTGAAAGACAATCACCTCAGGACTTAAATCCTTGCTCATGATTTCATTCCCACTAGCTAAATTTTCACTTGCAGTCAGCACAGCTGGGGACAGCCGTATATCTCTGGATAAAGTCTGCTGGGGAAGGCCAGGATACTTGGAGGAAGTCACATGAAATCTTGTGATTTGAAGGGCTGGCGACCCACCTGAAGGGAAACCTTGTTTTGGCTTCTGAGATCGTGTTGGAAGACCAGAGAGAGTTTCAGGCACCTTCTCTAATTGTGGCATGAGCAGACTTGAATGCGCATGACTGCTTCCATGGGAACCTGCTTGAAAAGGCTTTATCATCAAGCTGCATGTTGAAATGTAAAGCTTCACTGAAGTGTGGAGATCTGACATTTGAACATTGCACTGGCTACAGCTTTGTTGGCATGGCATTGAATCATAAGGTTCCAGGGATGCATGCAGATTTTTGCTGTGGAGCAGAGAATTAGCTGGAATAGCAGACAGATCAACATTTAGGCGTGATGTCCAGCTTGAAGAAGCTTTGCAGGAAAGAACATCTGAGGACAAAGACAGAGCAAGCTTCAAGGGATCACTTTTTCCAGGGGAAATATGATGAACACTTTTTTCTCTTTTTGAATATTGCTTGTAAGATGCAGATGTTGACTGAGTGCCAGATCTCTCATCTCCGTGGTCCCAAGGATCCTTGCAAGTACCAGAACACGTGGATGTCTCATCAGAAGGACTGACACAATGACTAGTGCTCCCAAAACCTTTCCTTTGGTTTGTGTGTGCCAGGATGACATCTAACCTTGAACAGTAAGACACACTGCTGGGTGGTGAGATGGCATTTCCTGGAGCAAGCTTGGCAGCTGACTGACCAGTGGCAGGATGCCAAGCTGGCACTTGCATCCTTTGAAAAGGCCTGTCCTGCACAGAAGATTCAAAAGGAGGAGGTGGGGTCATTCTACAGGAAGAGAGCAGCACTTCCACAGTGGAGACGTAGGTTGCAGATGAAGGTTTGCAGCGATGGTCCCTGTATGACATGCTGAAGCTTAATCCTAAATGATGCAAAATTCAAAGCCACAGAAGCTTGCCTTTCCCCCTGTGCTTAAAACCACGCCCTAATCCTTTTTCCTTTGGCACTGGAAATTTCCATTCTTCCTCTGAAGCAAAGGAATGAGAGATGAATAAACATTCTCCAAGAAGAAAAATACGAACAAAAAAATCCACATTAAAAATAAAAAATCTCAGCTCTTCTAAAACTGCTACCACCTCTTGTCATGTCTGCAAAGCGATATGAGTGTGGGATGGGCTGGAAGATAAATTACGGAGCATACGGCTCTGCTCCCTGAGTGTTCTGACAGTGAGACTGCAGACAGAGTAGGAGGGAGCCAAAAGTGCCTGCCAGAGACAGCCTGCAAACTTGCTGTTATTTCATCTGTGAAAAAAAGAAAAGCAGCTAACCTGAGCAATGGATCTGCTGCTGTGAAAAGAGGACAGAGTATTGGACACAGTTTCTGCTCAAAGCAAAAATGATTTTTTCCTTCTTTCCCTTTTTTGGCTGTGAATTGCCTGCATTCTGCATGACGAGTTTGCAGCTCTTACAAGAGAATCCCACAGGAATTCCATTTGATGGCACAACTGAATTCATAAAAAAATTTTAAAAGATATTTGCCTAATTTTCTCCACATGTGCTCTGTTTTCTTTAGCACAGAACAATGGTAGATGATATTCTGCAGAAATCCTTTGAAAGCTTAAGTAACTTGGATGTAATACAAGATGCTGGCTTAAAGTCAAACTTGTCACAGTGGCACAGACAGCAAATGAAAGAGCCATTCTCAGTAGTAGTTCTTAGTTTAAAATACTCCTCTGTTACCTTCTTCCTTCCCCTGTTTCTTGCTTCTGGTCTATAGCATATGAAGTACTGGCAAAACAGGATTGAAAAATTATGACATACTTCCTTACACAGACATTTTGCAGACATAAGAAATGAAATGGACGTAACTGAGCCTTGACTCAAATGGAAAAGTCAGAAGAAACGCAAAGGGTGGAGAGATTGTTTCTATTTGTTTGCCTGATAGGAATCCTTTTTGCATGTGTGCTTCCTTTTGTCCTTTCTGAAAGCAGCAAATTATGAAATTTCCATTGGGAAAATGGTTTGAGAGTCTTCAGCTGACGCCCTGACTGAGTTTTTTTTAAAAAAACATGTTTGAAGAAACTGCTTTCCTATTACCCTGCTTGCCTGTATCACTATGCAGCCACGTTCTAACTCTATATAGTAGTAACAGAGTTCAATCCAAAAGGAATAGATATCTCTTCCAAGAGTTCTTCAACTGCAGAAAAGTGAAATCCAAGTAGTGACTAAGGAACATCACTCCACTGTCAAATTTTTTATTTTGATCTACATGACAGATAGTGGCAGCTGCAAAAGACAGCTTGACTGAAAAGTGTGGTCTGTGTGAAGAGCTGTTGGAAGGGGCACCCGAGTATCCACACTTCACTGTTCCACCTTCTGAACACTTAGTGTCAGTGAGGAAAACTGAGCACCAGACTCCTTGGAAGTTCACTGAGAGGATACTATGGGAAAAAGATTCTGATAACAGAACCGCACTTCATGGTCCTCAAGCTCACAATCTTCATTCTTAAGTTTTGCTTGGGCTGAAGAAACTTGCGGTTTCTGATCCCACCAGGAGAATTTACCTACCCTCTGATGAACACCCACCTCTTTTGTGGCAGTCTACGTTACAGCCTATGGCAATGGCAAATTCATTTGAACAAAGAAGTAATATGAAGTGCCATTTACCTGTAGAGAAAGTGCTGGCACCATACCAGAAATGCCAGGTGCATTATCCTTTCACGTATGAGTAATACACACTTTTGTAACCAGGACTCACAACTGAGGGACAAAAGAATCACCTACCCACAGTAGCTTCCTACACATTTACCCCCGCATTACATAGAGCAAAGCAGATGCTGTAGTGATAGTGCCTTTGTGTGTTGGCTGATATCGATTTGATGAAAAGAGAAAAAATACAGTGGCCAAACTTTTGAACAATGATGTACCACTGCTTGGTAGTTGAGACAGACATAATGCAAATCAATTTGGGTTGATTGAATTGAGACAGATATAATGCAAATCATGCCATTTGCTATATAAGCTACAAACAGCGGGCAGAACCATGTAATATTTTACTCCAGAAACTTGAACATAGGTGAAACTTTCTGCTTCATGTCACAAACTCCAGAATGCAGGTCACACTTACCAAAAAAACCAATTATAAGGAATTATGCAGACATGCATTTCCTTCAAGGAAGGAGTAGCAGAAAGCTCCAGGCCCATGTGCCACAAAGGGTTAAGTATCACTGCATGGTACCACTCAGTGTCAGTTTCCAAAAGGATTTAGTGCCAGTGGCAAAGCGCTGGTGGAAAACAGAGCTCAGTGCAAAACAAGAGCCATTATGTTTTGCTGTCAGTGGTCTTGGAGAATTAAACGTTGGCAAAGATGAGACAGGAAAAACTTAAAAATATGATTGCCTAGCAAAAGATACTGAGAATATAAAACCTATGAGTGAAATGAAAGGCAGCTTTGAAATAGTGATTGTTACACCACTGGTGATTGTAACAAACAATGAGACACTAAGGGACCCAAGGGTGTAGCCACATCCCACCCTACTAAGGTATCAGAGAAAAAATAAATAAGAAGATAGCCTTTAGAGTTTAGAATGCAGAGTTCTCATAGGCTGTATGCAAAGTCTGTAGGTTTTGTATCTCGCGCCAGTTGGTCACTGTAAATTAGAATATTCAACACAAAAGGAAATATAATGTATTGTAACAAAGCTCTCGCTCTCTTACCTCTTACTCTCTTAGCTCTTACCTAAACTTACCACTCTTACCTTACCTCGCTTACCCCTGCTACCCCTCCTACCTCCTACTCTCTCTCTCTCTCTCTCTCCCCCTCTCTCTCTTTGGAACTTCCCTTCAGCCGAGGCTGGTGGCTGAAGGCAGGCCCTTTTTACCCATGACCCTTGCAATAAAACCACGTGTTCTCACAAGAGTGTCTCAGGTTTGCAGAGCTCCCTCTCCCTGCCATCCACGGATGTTTCTACAATTAAGAATCATTTTTCCTTAATGAAAAATTACCCAGAGGTGCAACCTCCTCCAGCGTTGCATCAATCCTTCAGTTTGGCAACCTGCAACCCATTGATGTGTTTTGCATGCAAAGTCCCAGCATAATTGCAGCAGTCTATCAATTCACGGATTTGCAGAGTGACTGCACTCTGTTTTGTAATGGCAAATGCCAAGCCTTGAACTGGAATCTTTTAAAATAGTTACATGAATCAAAGAAAGTGCAAGACAGACAAAATATAATTCAATAATGGTGAAAAAAATCTGTTATAAGAGCTGCAAAACGCTGATAATAAGAACATCCCTGTCTCCTTGCACTGATTGTATCTGCCCTCTTTTTTCATGAGAGGGCCTTTTTCACTAGTTTGTTTTTCTCAACTGCATCAAACAGAAGTTAATACTCCTTCCAAATTCTTTCATTTTTGTTCTACACACTCATATCAATGCCCTTGCAGAACTGAGAAGTCAATACACCTTCCTGTATTAACTCACACTGGTGACATCCCTTTTCCACTGGTTGCATTTTTCCAGCATAACTCCCAGCCTGATGTGAGAATTCCAGCAACACCAACAAAGTAAACTCCTTTCATACCCTCTTCACAATTTCCTTTCTCTTTGAATCCTACAAAATTTGCCAGTGGTTAAGCAGTTGGCATGCTGAGATCTGTTTGTAAAGTGGACTAATATTGAACTCTTGTCTCCCTCTTCTGTTGTGATGCTCATGTGCTCCCTCTTATGTATATTTGCAGTGAATTATCTTTCAGGGAAGGATCATCTATTTGTTTCTGTTCCACACCCAAGCCTCATGAGAAAGGAGAGCTTCTAGCACATTGCAAGGGATACCACACTTACTTGTGATATACACAAGCGTAGCAATAAAAGAGACCGTCTTGTCTGTACAAAGGCACAAGGATTTCAAGCAGTAGTTGAAGAGTAGTGCCCTTTTAAGTTTGAAAGAGTTTACAGGCTTGAAGAGTTTTAACTGCTTATTTCAAGTTTATAATTTGCTCACCTCCTGTGAGTTCAGGAGCATGTCAAGATGATCCCAATCCTTGTAGAACATTTGTTCTTGGTGTATTTTGTCCAGCCACTCCTTCTTCTGTTTCCATGCATTGAATACATTTTTCTTCTCTTCCGACAAAGCCTGTAGCTTCTGCTGAAACTGAACAAAATTTCCAATTAAAAACTTGTGTTGGTCTTTATATCTCATTATCTGGGTAAATTGAGAAAAGAAAGGATTAAGTGGAGTGGTGGATAATCCCTTTAAATTGCAGCAAAATTATTAAGCAGAAAAAAAAAAAAGTAGAACGAGTTCTAGCACTACTGTTTGGGCAGAGAGATATCAGAGGTGCCTCATTTCTGTAATGGAGAAGTGCTTCTTACAGCATATACAGCAGTCCAAACCAAGAGCAAAGAAAGGTAACTTTCTCAAGTGTGACTTCTAGAATCAGATCCTAATTCTTCATTATCTTTAGGCATTAAGAGTGCTATTAGAGCACTTCAAATATTTATGTGACAGACACTAAAATATAAATTATCAACACAGCATATTCTTCTAGTCAGTGAATTCATGCCACAAGGTTAGACTTCCTATAACTTCAGCTTTCAAATATTGTATATCCACAGGTCTGCTACGAATGATTTTTTCCTACCTTTTTCTACAGGCAAAGGACTTTACAGTCAGCAAGATTTCTAGTTACCATAATCATACAGTGCAATAGTCAGCAAATTTTCAGGAAAGAGCTTGATGGGATGGGAGAGTAACTTGTACAAACTCTGCATTTTTCTGAAAGTATTCAAGAGACATGTTAATGACTTATCAGGGGAGCAATGAACTGGTAGGTACTGGAAAAGAAATAAATGCTGTGAGAATCTTAGAAGATATTTGTCTTGAGTAAACTGACATTTTGATTTAGATCTTTCATTTCCAGGGAGTATATTTTACTAGTGTAATTCTTTTCTACAGGAAATGCTTCAATCAATCTTTAAACTCTCTCTATGTTTGAGTGTTTTTATTCTGTAGTTGACAGGATTTTGTCCAGACTATTCTGGTGTGGGTATACCACCCTAATACGAAGTGTAGCATTTGTGTGAAAATCCAGTTTGGGAAGTTGGTAGAATTGACTCCATGGCTCAGAACATGAGGGACTTCTTGAAAAAGTCCAGCTTTGCTGCAGGGGACCTTCAGGAGATGCCTCCACACACCAGCTGCTGCCTTTTGTGCCCAAGGTGGGTGACATACTGACGCAAATGTAGGTCATGCGTAGGGACAAGTGAGTGTGCACGTTTTTGTATCTCACAGTGTGATGCAATATAGAATCATAGTTACATTGGAGTCCAGTGCTGAATATGTGTGACTGAACTCAGAGGAGTTTCAATTACCTCTTTGGATGGCATTTCCTCATCTTGCAAGAGGGCCAGTCCCAGCTGTACAACATGGTCGTACTTCTCTTCTCGTGCTTCAATCTCTGCCAGGAGCTGCTGATGCTGGGTGAGTCTCAGGCTGCTGGTAGAGATGTCCCGAATAGACTCCTTGGCCCTCATTTCCCTTATTATTTCTGCTGTCCATAAGAAATAGTCCCACACCTGGAACCCCAGAAAATATGAAAATTGAGGTCAGGGCACAAGCTTAGGTTAGCAGGCAGGAAAACCTCAGGCTGACTCTTCAACCTTAAGTGAATAATAGGTAATAAAATCATAGATAAATAAAATATTTCATTAGTGTTGCAGTACTTCTATGAATTTTATAAAGGTGGATTCCAACTGCAGGAATTCCTATATACTGTATTACATGGTTTGTAGTATCATAATCATAATCAAACTGTCATATCACATCAGTGACAGCATGATATAACTTATTGCCCTTTAATCCATCTTTCTTAAAGTATTTTCTGAAGTTATTCCTTCATAAAGGATAAACCAGTATCATCCTACATTTTAGTGAAAGCTTTGGCTAATACAAGTCCGTCTGAAAATTAGACTATGCACATATTCTAAAATGAGAGTGAGAATTTTCATGTGAAAAACAAATGCACTCTAATAGAAGTGGGAAAAGGGTAAATCACATGTCAGAAGAAATTGCATAAGCATATCAGGTACACAGATTCAGCTCTTGGTTTGTGAAACTATAGGACTGAGATTGGGAGGAACAAGTATGCCATGCTAGTTTGCTTTCAAAATCTGATGAACCAATAAATATAACTGCAATAACTTAAAATGTCTGAAGCAATTATGAACATGAAAATGCTAAAACATATCGCTGAGGATTATTTTTTAACTGTGATGGAAGAAAACTATGCAAGAAAAATAATTTGATGTTCTCTGTATGTCTTTTTCTCCATTTGATTCTATCCCTTCAACAGTCACCTACTTTAGGCATTTTATTTGAATCTGCAATAGGAATTTTGCTTTTACGTGTCAGTTGGTAAAACAGGACTGGGAGGGATATACAAGGGATTATGTATGATAATTAAATTTTGTTATAGTTTAACTATGTCTGGATTAGTTGATTCAATTTTTAGGTAGTAAGTAGTCTTTCAGGTTTAGAAAATGTATTTTAAAATACTATTATTTATAGTAAGTACTGAAGAAAATATCTTTTATTGCAGAAAACTAAAAAATTTCCCTTTTAAACGGTTGCTGGCATTTTCACTGAAGGAAACTATGTAATGGAAGTAGATTCTTGGCTGCTCCAGTTTACCCATACATTTTTGTTCATATCATCAAAATCTTTTAAAGACAGCCAGGAAAAAAAAAAAAAATCAGAAAAGCACCACAAAATTGAAACTGGCCCATTTGGGGTCCTGACTTCAGGTTTTAAAGCCAAGATACTACTTTTTAAAAGCTAGTGAACACAGCTACTAAATTAGTCTTTAAAAAGACTGTGGTCCTTTTAAAGGGGCCCATGGTAGTGCACACGTGTTGGCACAATTTCCTTTTGTAGAACTAATTCATTCACACAGCTGGATGTCACTGTAGACACTGACATTGCCCTTGGCACAAATGTCTAAAACTCCCTGAGACTTTGAGCTAAGCATTAGGAAAAAATCCATAAGCCTCAGGATACATAATGCAATGGAACAAGTCAAGAGCCAATAAGAGGTTACTGGACTGTCACTGCCAGCAATATTTAAGGATAGAGTAGGCATCAGTCTGCAGGAAACTCCTATGCAGAGCCTGACTCTGATCATGCAGATCCTAGCATAAACTTCAGAATAAGAGCCTCAGATCATTCAGAAATACTTTGAGTCTGTGTCTGCACTCACCTTCCTTGACTAAGTTCCACAGAAGGTGTGAAGCCCCCTGCTGTGCTGTATGTTGTCAGTTAGGCCCAGCTCTGCTATTTAATCATATTAAAATCTTGATGGGGTGTAAGGAGATACAGTGGATGATAGTTCAGAATTCTCATTTATGGAAATCGATTTTTTTGTTTGTTTGTTTCACTTAATCTGTGCATAATTTTTTAATGAAAAAGCCCTGTGGACCACATATGAACAATATAATGAAAAAAAGTACACTGAACAGCTGTGACTAGCATTAAGTTTGTGCACCTCTTGGCACAGCTGAAAGAGGAAAGGTAGCAAAGTTGCCTCTTTGCATTCAGCAGTTTGGGTGATATTCTGCAGCAAAGCTGCTCTAACCTGCTCTAGAGTTTCTGAAATTCTTACAGTTATTAGCCATAGCTGCATGATCCTGCCTTGTCCCATCTGGGCAGGAAGACAGGCATACCTAATTACAGAACCAGCTCTTCAGTTCTTCAGAAATTATTGTCAGGAAAGGAGGTGATAATTGAGAGGATTGGGAATACTTTTTGCCATCAGCCTGACATCAAAGAGACAGGGCATAGTCACTGAGAATATGGTCACACGGCTTTGTCATTTTGTTTTATGATGTTAAGAGTCATGAAGATCAAAGGACATACTGGCAGAGCGAGAAATGAGCTATAGATTTGTCATTCAGATCACAGGATGCATCACACATTTCAGACAAAATTCAAACCAAGGGCATTTTACATCATTCCAGTAATATAAATTGTTGTCCCCACAGGATGGGGACAACTTAACATTTTCCATCTGAAGTCAAAAACTAAATTTATGATTTAAGCAATGAAGTAAATCAATAAAGAAGTGAACTCTGAGTGACATTTTAATGGTCAAATCCACCAAGATCCACCTCCTGATGAAGATGCCTCCAGGCTGAAGACTTCAAGAATCTAATATATGACAGAAGAATACATTCTAAAAGTTTGCCTTGTTCTTCCTATCTCCCCTAGATACTGTTAGAAAGACAGTGGGCAAATGAACTTTTCACCTACACCAGCAGAATCACACTAATTTTCCCCATGCACATGATAATGGAACTTGTAACAGTTAAAAAACAAACCAAGAAAACCCTCAAAATCCCCAAACTGCTATAAACATCATTTATCTCTAACTATTTAATATTTCTTTTTATAGAATATGACAGGTAATGCTAATTTAAGCACTTATAAGAGACTTAAAGTGGATTAATTGAATGTGCAGGTGCGTGTCATGATAAAAAAAGGAGAACCATCTCTGTTGTACAGATCACAACCCTAAGATAAACTTGCAGCAAGTTTTTTCCACATGAACATACTCTGGACACTCTCTGCTTCCCACTAAAAATGGAAGCAGAGCATGAGCTACCAGAGGTATCTTGAGTTGACACAATGGTTACACTTGGAACAGTTCAAGAATAAAGGAATGTAAATATATTCTTGAAATCCACATTAGCAACTCCCTTCATGATCTAAGGGGATACTCTTGCTGGTTTAGCACCTGCAGAGCTTGCAGCATTAATCTACTGAACTGCAGTGGTGTAGCTCAAGTGCCTTCACTGAGACTACTGACATTTGCAAAGTATTCCATGGCAAATCACAGCTCAGTGACCTGCTGAGTTCTTTGGAGACAAAGCTACTGTGCATTGCTGATTATGATGCTATGCTGATATATCCATGTCACTGTTAGAGCAGCTTGAGAGGTTAGTGCAAAAATCAGTGAGTTGTATTTGATACATTCCATGTGGTAAATTAACTAAGGGTTATTGCATGCCCTGAGAGAGAAAGAACAAACTTCTGTGCATTATAAATGGGAGATTAACATCTCTTTTTGTCCTCTTACTCAGTGGAAATTACGAAGTCTTTGAGAAGATTATTGCTACTCCTGCAGAGCAGTGACCACTTCTGACAGCTGACAATTAATCCTTAAACCTCTGGATGGAAGCTTCTATTCTTACAGAAGGTAAAAAATCCTTATCCTATAAAAAAGATCCTTATCCTCTAACACCTTTTAAAATATCTACGAGCACTAAATGCTTGATTGATAACACAGAGAGCACTTGCAGCCTTTTCCAGCTTGGAAGTGCACCTCTGATTCTCTCCAGGCAGCCTTTCCCTTGAGTAGTGAGAGACAAAGAGCAGAAGTGCTTACATGTGTCTGAAACTCATAAAGCTTGTAGGCTTGTTCCAGGAGTCTCCTGCGCTGTTCCACTTTGGACTTCAGGGCCTTCCAGTTGGACACTATTGCCTGCTGCTTTGCCTTCAGGTCTTCCACCTGCTTCCTGGAGCAATGGGGCAGCACATGGTCTGCAGAGTGGATCAGCTCCTGCAGCTGTTCACAGGATGAAAGAAGAGGGTAAGGAGGAAAGCATCATGGATATCATGCTTGTATTAGAAAAGTTCTGAAAAGGGCTATCTTTTCTGCACATGAAAATACAATTCAAGCAACATTTTCTGACTTAACTTTTCCCATATTAAACAAAAATTTCTATAGTGTCTGTGCTGTGGAGTAATAGTGACATCCAGTGTTTGTCAAGGCTCATCACAACAGTGATTTTTTCAGAGGCAGATTTTGTTTTCCCTTTTTACTATACCATTTATTGTATGAATAATGAAAGTAGTATTATAGTTGCTATTATAATGCAAGTAATAGCCCACCATTCCTTTTTTTTCTCATTGACCATATAGCTTAACTGTGACTACATTCTCTTCACGCATGTCTCATGCATTTTTGTTGTTAAAAGTAACAAGAAGCTGATGGGATCAATTCTAATGTTACTGCCCCTAGGCCAAAATATTTGAGGCCACTGATAAGTAATACTGGGATAGCTTCAGTAATCTCAGTATAAGTCATGCTGTGTTTTACACTGTATATACTATTGTATATACTATTACAGGTATTAAACAAAGGAGTGAAAACTCATGTTAGTTTTATTGATTTGTTGAAGCCAATCAAGTCTTCCATATACAAGGTAGCTGTCCTCATGAGCTAAAATTTTCACATATTTGTATTGTGAGCCCCATCCTTTTCTCACGGTCCAATTTGTACCAGTATTAATTTTCTCTGCACATAAAACTGATTGTCGATTTTTCCTTGTAATCACTTGGAACACTTTGAAGAAGACAATAATCATATCACAAAGCCTGGCATAGTCCTACATTTCAAACCATGATCAAAAATATTCCTGTTAATCACTTCAATAGTCAGTAGTTATTACAGTATGTGTCTTATTTGAAAAGCTTTAATTACCTACTTTGTGAGACCTTGAACATATGAAAAACCCAGAAAACAAAGCAAAATCCCTAGAGATTTCCAGGCTTTGTGTGAAAGACGGTAATAATTTGCTTCACATACCAAATTATTTTTATGCTTATTTTTGAAACTTGAATTTTGGCTGCACACTGAAGACCACAAATGACTGTCATTACCTGCTGCTCATTCCCAGAGAGCTCGTGCTCCAAGGCCACATGGTTCCGGAGCTGGGTTTGTACACCTGTCATGTCCTTAGCAACATCATCTGGAATACTTTTGGACTTCTCCTAGAAGGAGGAAATCAGAGAAAGCTTTGGTTTTTTCCTGCTTCCAAGCAAAACTCACTACAAGCCTACATTAAATAATACTGGGTACTGTAACCCATACTGCACACTTGGGGACATTCTGAGTTAACCATGATAGCTAAAAGGAAGACAGAAAAATATCTCCTAGTAACTCACTTCTAAATATCTTAATGGCTAAACTACTCAAATGGACTGTTAGAAATGAAAGTTTGTGTCTTTCCTTGATCAGAGAATACAAGAAAATATCTTACAGGCTTTATATTGGCAATCAATCTTGAATACCTGCTGCAGTGACAGTGAATTCTTAAAAGTAGCATTAACAAGCAACAGGTGGTTGAGATACAGGTGGTCTTCCTGTGAACCATCTTTGGATGAAATTTTAGTTATAGATGCACAAGAAAGATAACTGTAAAGATGAGAGAAATGGAGGGATCATTACATAAATGGAAACGTAAACATTTTTTTAATTCAGCAAAGGTTCTGAAGGTTGTTACCCAACATGCATTGGAAATGCATGCAAAAAGAAAAGGCATTTTAGCTGGACAGCAGCACTGTCGCTAAAATGATTAGAAATTTGTTCCAGGTCAGTTTAGGGAAAATTAGCAGAACATTTCTTACCATTGAAGAACTGCATTTCTGCAACAGAATCACAGGCTAGTTTGGGATACCAACAATGCGTCTTGGTAAGGTGCTATAAAAGGAGATGCATGTTGTAGCTGCCTATACTATGATGGCACTGGAGCTGGTGACTGAAGCAAGATCTTCTAGTACTGTGTTCCTGTGAGAACAGGCTTTCCCTGCCAGGCTTCTGACCAGGCTACACAGGAAGGGATGGACCAGATGACTGCTCTCTCTCCCTGGTGGGAAGCTATTCACAAGATGCAATGCAAGAAGGGTGTAGTGGTTGCCTGGACCAAACTCAGCACGAGGATAAAGCAACAGCTGGTCTGTGAAGTGTTTCTGAACCCTTATTTGTCACTGTCTCAGCATTAACTACTTCATTGGAGTTAAATAAGCACTAGGTTCTGAAAATCCCAGCTGGTAAATGGTGAAATATTCTGTTTGATTTTCTCTTCATGACAGGGGAAGAAAACAGGAATAACAAGGCTGAATAGGGCAGCCTCTGCCAGCACAAACAAGTAGAAAATTCATTGCATGTAACCAAACAAAGCCCTGTTGCCTTGCAAACAGTGGAACTCCTTGGATCGCTGCCTCCTGTAAACATTTGCATTAGGGAAACCACACCTCTCATTACAGCAAGGATGTGGTTTCTCTGTGAAATTCTTCAGGATGTTCAGATAAAACAGAAGGCTGAAGATTTTTGGGGGGACTTCTCCCCTGTAGTTTTCATGCTGGGACTATTTGAAATTATTGCCAGTACTGGGCACTGGAATGAGAGGAAAAGATTTTTGGCTCAGCTTTTCACATCAAGCCACACGATTGCCTGACAGCTTTCCAGGCTAATGGTCACTGTAATCCAAACAAATGCCTTTATCACGGGAGAGTCCTTTAGCACGCATAAAACTACAACCCTGTAAAAAGAACCACCATGGTAAGGCAGTTTCCTATGCCTGATGAGTGCAAACAACATCACTGTATCCATTGCACTGTGAGGCTCCTTAGTTCAAGCCCTGATCTTCTCAGCTTTTCCCACAGATCAGCAACTCCAGTTCCACCTGGTTCCACCAATGGTTCTCATAAGGTAACCAGTCTAAGTGTCTAAGGATTACCCAGGGGTTTTTTTTAATGCTATGAGTAATCACACTGGCTTCTTACTGAGAATATTTTTGAAGTCAGCAGTAAGAATGCTGAGAATCATAACAATATTCAGTAGAGAAAGCTGAAATAAAGTTTGCATTATATGAGATTTTCCTATTAATTTTTACCTCAATATGGGCCAGAGCATCTGTCAGATCTTGGTAACACTTGTGAATTGCTTCAGCATCTCTCAGCCGCTCACCTCGTAATCTGGTCATTTCCAACAGTTCCTCCCAAGAGTTCCTTTGACGTAGAATGGGGAAAAGAAATGGGGAAAGGGTGACCAACAGTCTGAAGAAAGACTGAAAACAAAACCAGTTCTTGCTTAGTTTTTAATTCCGGCCTTTAAATTCTGTTGGAGTGATTCTCTTAATGGCAGCATGTCTCTCACCCTACTCTGTCCTCCTGTCTGCTCCAGGAACTTAAAGAAATGGTGTTATTTAAGAGTTTCCCCCTCAACTGAGTTTTCAGGTTTTAGATGTAGTACTTGGAGGACTGAGTCATGAAGTCATAAAATATCCTCAGTTGGAAAGACCCACAAGAATCATTGAAGTCCAGCTCCTGGCCCTGCACAAAACACCCCAAGAATCACACCATGCATCTGATAGCCTTGTCCAAACACTTCTTGAACTCTGCCAGAGTGATGTGACTGCTTCCCTGGGGAGCCTGTTCTAGCGCCCAGCCACCCTCTGGGTGAAAAACCTTTTCCTAATATCCAACTTAAACCTCCCCTGACTCAGCTTCAGGCCAGTCCCTTGGTTCTATCACTGGTCATTACAGAGAAGAGACCAAAGTGTGCTCCTCCTCTTCCACTCACAGGAAAGTTGCAGATTGCAATGAGGTTTCCCCTCAATCTTCTTTTCTCCAGCTGAACAGACCAAGTGACCTCAGCCACTCCTCATAAGGCTTCCCCTTGAGTCCCTTCACCATCTTCATGGCCCTCCTTTGGATGCACTCTAATAGCTTAATATCTTTCTTATATTGTGGTGACCACAACTGCCTGCAGACACACTTCTCCTTTGCGTCAATTTGGACTGATGCCAGAGCTAAGAAGCTCAGAGCATCTTAATGTTATTTTGCAGAATAGTCATGGGATTCAAACTTCAAAATAAGATGCAATAAAAAGCATCTAAACTCCAAGCCTTTCAGCTGGTGATCCCGTTTCAAACGGCAGAGGAAGTTGATCTGGTAAAGCACCTCCAAAGCAACTTACAAGAAGCCTAAACAGCAAGTAGATGATGTTTATTTTTAAATGAGGCTGAAAGCAACTCTGTATCAGTGAGCAAACCACATAGTTTGCAATTAGAGAATCAGGAGGACATGCCTTATCCTTTCCTTGAGTACTGTGTCCAGCTCTGGCCCCCTCAGTTTAGGAAGGATGTCGAGCCGCTTGAGCACGTCCAGAGGAGGGCAACGAGGCTGGTGAAAGGCTTGGAGCACAAGCCGTATGAAGAACGACTGAGGGAGCTGGGGTTGTTTAGCCTGGAGAAAAGGAGACTCAGAGGTGACCTTATCACTCTCTATAACTTCCTAGTTTCTTGCTAATTCCTCCTCCTCATTAGCAAATGGAAGGACAAAGGATTTTAGACCTAACACAAGGCTCCTACCTCAGTTGTTTCTGCATCTGCCGAATTTCCCAGGACTCAGAATACCCTTGGTTCAGCAAGTTGTCTGCCAGCTGCTGGAAAGCCACAACTCTTTTCCCAGATGCTTCCAACTGGTGCCGGAATGTGTCATATTTGGCACAAAGTTGCTTTAGAAGGGAAAACAAGAAAAACCCTTTTGAGTGCTCTCTGTTTTCCAAACATACCTGCTCATCTATCACAACACAGTCAAAAAACAGGTAATAAGCTGATAACTCTTGGAAATGGAGAAACTGCAGAGAATGACTGGATTCTATCTTCAAAGACCATGAGGAGCTTCAAACTCTTAGCAAAATAAGAGGTTTGTGATGCGGATGGGAGGCCGAAACATTTTTATTGGGGATAGAAATAAATATTCTATGTACAATGAATTTCAATTATAAAATTATCTGGTTTTACTTAATGAATGCAAATTATTTTGTGTATAAAGTGTATTCAGTACTGTAAATGGATAGTGTAGTCTGGTTTTTAGGACACAAGCTATTTTGAAATAAATTATAAAAATGAACATTCTGAATGGCTAGTGATTTGTAACAGGCTGACATTAGATTGATTTCTATGCCAGGTAGAGGGGTATACCTAGAGAGGTCTGTATATCAGCAATCACAATTAAAAGAAAAAAACCCAACAAAACAAACCCTTAATGGATACCATACTGAAATATCTACTTATCAAGAATAGAAAGGATTTGCTATCTGAAGGTGCAGACATTTTAGCATGCAGTTGTTTCAGACAACTCAGCCCTCATAGTAACAGGATGCAATGCTGCCTGTTCTTCAATCCTTCCCAACCACTTCACCTTTTTCTCTTCCCATCTTCCAGTTATTTATATTTATTTCTTACTCTGTCATTTAAGTTTTCAAGAACAACCGCAGTATCTGTTTTCAGTCTCATTATATAGAGTTTATTTGATTTTTTTATCTGCTACTCACAAAACTCACCAAAACATGTTCATAATCATTTCCATAGTCTTCAGAGCTGGCTGTTTGTTTCTGCTGAGTGATCCAGTCTTCCAAATCTTCATATTCTCGTAGAAACTCATGCAAGACAAGAGTTCCATCGAGCTTCTTCCCTCTGTTGGGGGAAGGAGACAAAGTAATACAATCAATAATATAAGAGAAGGGTGATCAGTGACTTTCTTCCGATGAATCTCCAAAACTTCTCACCATCAAGACTCATTCTCTGTAACTAAAGAGCTGACTGTTTCTCAGATTTGAAAATTATGATTGTAGGATGACAGCTGTCAGCCGAGTCATGCTCATCTCATTAGCTGAATCTCCCAGAAGAGCACTGTGCTTATCTGAGTTCTTTTTGATTTTGGTTGGGGTTTGTTGTTATTGCTTTTGCTGGTTTTTTTCTTTCCATGGCAAAGAATACCCTTTATTTTTTTCCAGATCTGTCCTATCTGTCTTTCTAAAGAAAATTGAATTGCTTGTGAAAATGAGAAGGAAATATTCCCTGAGCATCAGGAAAGCAGACGCTAAGAAAGCCTCTGGATGTAATTGTCATATTGCCTGTTTGGCAGAATTGATCCAACCTGTTACATATTTCCAATGGTCTAAATTATTTTATAATTCAGCCAGACATATTACAGGACTTCCACAGCAAAAAAATATATCAAATTTCCATCTGCTAGCCGGTCATTGTGCAAATATTCCAGGAAAGAAGAATCTGGCTTCCCAGTTTGAGTCACAAATGTTCATCATAAGAGATGTAACTAGTTAAGAGTCCAGCCCAAGGAGAATGAGATCAGAGGTGCAAACCAGAGCACTAATAAGGCTCCACAAGACCCAGGTTAACATTTAGAAAGAACGGAAACATAACATTTCTTGTTCAATAGAGAGAAGTGTTTTGATATTTCTAGATTATTTCTTTTTCTGAACTTTCCATTCACAGGTTTTTCCATAGAAGCTTCTACTTTTTCAACTGTAAACAAGATTAAAAATGAAAGGTAAAATACCAGTATTTTCTTTAGGTTTAATTATTCTAATATTCAGATCAATTTATTTGTTTTTCTGCTTGCAGAGCCCTCTTCCTTTTCTGAGCGAAACTGTTGTGGGGGAAAAATCTAAGATGTTCAGACATTTTTTCCTTTCTGAAAACAAACTAGAAGTGTTAAAACTCTTGGTATACGCCAACTGTCCTGTTGTAAATATTTTGCTGTAGTAATAACTGAAAGAAAGTGAAATTAAAAGTAAATTATTAATTCAAAAATAAAAGCCTTCCTATACTAGCACAGTCACTGGGCATACAAATAAGTGTATCCATTATTGTCTCCCTTACAATATGTAAAAATCAAGTAATTTTCAAATAACATTAAGGGAACATTCTAAAAATATTTATTCCTATTGATAGCAGATTCTAAATACCACAAATGCAAGGCAAGATCTTGCACCTCAAGTCACTTTAGTGATTAAAGGTAAAGAAGAAATTTGTAGACATCAAATCCTTAATATGTAGCAAAACTCCTTGAATAAATTGTAGACGTCTTGTTTAGTAAAATGAAAAGCTCATAAATGCACACAATTATAATATAGAAATAAGCAATTTCCAAAGTATAATTGAAAAAAGAGGAGATAATATAATTTAATTATAAAAGTAAAATAAAATAAATAACAACAACAATATAATTAAAATAAAATTAATAACAACAATGATACAATTAATAACTTATTTATAATAGAATGAATATTAATTCTAGTGAAGTAACTGGAGATATCCTTTATTGTTTTCACTGGGCTTTGAATCTAATCTAGGATCCAAGGGGGAGTTTTGGTTTATACCTTGCTGCTGCTAGCTCCTGTAACTCCTGGAGTCTCAAATGAACCTGTTCCTTCGGTGCATCAACCTCAGTATACGGGATGGAGCCCACAAGAGGAAGAGTTTGGACACTTTCACTCAGTTCTTTCAACATATCTTGGTAAATGGCAATCTCATGCTCCAGTGCCTGACAAAGAAAAACAGTGAATTGAGAGTCAGTTGTCTGAGATAGACATACTTTGTGAGCAACCTGGGGTGTAGTGATTGAAAGAGAAATACTTTTGGGAAGGACGTGACATTTCCAAAACTTGATCCATTTTAGATTATTTTCTAGCAAAATTTAAAATAAAAAAAAGTACATAAATTCAAACAAATTAGATGAGTAAAGACAATTAGAATTCCTTGATGGAATATCAAGTAGAGAAAAGTACTGCTGGATTAATACTTTATCTTTGATTTTAGGAAAAAATTACAAGACTTCTGCACGCATCTGTTGAAACTGAAAAGCAGATAGTCCGTTTTGGCCTCAGAAGAATATGAGTATATTCACCATCCTCCTTTTCCCCCAAACTACATCTTACCAACCAGGTTAGTAAACTGCACTGATCTCTTCTATCAGTCTATCCATATGTAGACATATATCAATACAAAATATCTTGTAGATGGCTGGGCACTCAACTACCAATGAGACAAACAATTTTATGACTGCAGAGAGACAGAAAGATCAGGCTAGCCTACAGAATTTAAGCAGAGAAATACCTTATGTTTCTTGATGAGTTTCAGTGTTCCATCTTCGTCTTTACCATAGTCCTTGCTTGTCACAAGTGGATATTTTTCTGCTATCCAAGCCTCCAGGTCTGAAGTATTCATTAAAAACTATCAGTTGAAGAGAAAACAAAAGAGCTTCAACTTTCAAAACAGTCATGACATTTTTTTTAATCTAATAAATCCTAAATAGATGGTGCACTGTAAGGCTTACTGTAATGTTTTATTGAATATTTAGTTCACTGTTCTCTGTCAAATCATAAAATAATGAAGGGATCACAGATGGAAGACTTCAATGCAGGTTAACTAACTGTATAATATCAATGGGACATTTCTTCTTCCTCTGCCTGAGAAGTTCAAATCACTATAAGAATCAGGCTTCATGAAGTCTGCAGTACTAACAAGTGTTTTCATACACAGAGGAAATAAAGGCCAGATGATGGAATACCCCCAGGAACATTTTTAGCTGGGCCTGTGAACTTCATGCAAATGGTGTTTATGACTACAAAATTGCATGTGCCACCTGAGTAACTGCACTCCTGCATGACCCACTTCATGACAAAAAATTTGGATTATCCTTATAAATATTTGCATGCAATTTTAATTTTTTTTTTTGACAGGCAAAGCATGAAGGTCCAGAAGCCTATAGAAAAGAATAAAGCCAAAATCCCTAACTTGCTCTGTGAGTGAATGAATGTTATCTGTTCTTCAGTATCATTTTATTGCCTGGAAAATTCTTGCATGAAACAGGTGAAGAATGAAGAGCACAAGAAATCCCCTCTTTTCTGATTTGCATGTCATAATTCTGCTGTATGAAGGGCCAGTTCAGAATCCATTACGTTAATAAGTCAAAGCTTGAGACTGTGTAAAGACACAGAGAAAGGAATTACTTCTAGGAGAAATGTGTGTCCTGTGCACAGCCATACAGGATGGGTGTAGAACCCAAGGGGAGCCTGTAGAGCAGCAGGTTGAGAGTGGGGGCTACATTCAACTATGCAATCCAGCTCTCCATTCCCATGAGTCTGGCCTCAACCAGCTGAAGAGTACGAGTCCCTCAAAGCTTTTTTTAAATTCACTTTAACACTTTGGTGCTCTTGTTTGTCTAAAGAAGTTACTGCGTAAGCTCTTTGCTTTAATTTGTACCTCCTGGAAGCCAACTGAGTGCTGCAGCTGCTTCATCCTTTCCTCACAGGAATTCTCCAAGCCTTGCCAGGCAGTCACAAGCTCCTGGCATTTCTCACTTATTTTCTGAGCTGATGGGTGCTGGTCTACAATCATTGTCTTTCCTTTATCCAGGACCCGTTGGACTTGCTGTTTGTGGGCATTCACTTCTGCCTGCAGCTCCTGGGAATGAGATAAAAGAAAAAATAGGAATAAAGGAAGATATGTGAGGACAAGTAAATTCTGTGTGCTCCTAATCCTCAGCAAAACTGGCAGCTGGTGACAGTGAGTAAAGTACAGCAAGTTGGCACCAGGACTGTCTTGGTGCCTCAGTCACTGGTGCCAGCCCCACTCACGTAATACTCTGCTCTTGGTACTGCCATCGAGAGAGGAGGAAAGGGTGTGTAAGGAAGTAGCATACATCCCTTAACTTCCCTACACCAAAGCCTCTCTTTACCATGCTCCTGCCCCTTCCGCTGTCCAGCAGCCAGGGAGGTTTGGGAAATGGAGCAGATCACAGGATGAGACACAAACCTGGGGAATCATAAAAAATGTTGAGCTGGTGATGGAAAAATAAAATATCCAAGATGATGAAGGGGGTAGAGGACGATGCAAAGATAGACATTGTCATCAGTACCATGAAAACTATTGGACTTCTGTTCCATAAATCCTCCCCACTGGTCTCATATCTGTTCTCATGAAACTTGGAATTAGGGTGCTACAAAATCCAGCATTGCTTGTGGTGCAGGACAGCTGAGGTGCCCCTCTGGCTGTGAGAAATTGCTGCAAAGAATCAAACTCCCCAGAAATCAGTATTAACCTGTCCTTGTAAATACAGTGACTGTAGCTTGTTCAGACCATTTTAAAAGCTGTAGAGATTTAAGATAATTGTTAAATGCCTGTTACATCCTCCCCTAGAAAATCCAGAATGCATAAACCTCAAGACTGAATGTATAATGAAGCTATAAGCATACAACTACAATAGTTTTATTTAGCTTACTCTTTTTTTTCTATTTAGTGTCAAATACACTAGTTTTTTTATCCTCTTTTATTGGGAAGAGCTATTCAATTTCTCAGATTAATAATTCTCCACAATATGAGAAATTTTGCAATTCTCACAGGAATGTCATATTTGTTCTGAAAATCATCACCACTCTGCTGATTTGCATCGATCCACTGAACCATTTTAGCTGGACTAGAGTTGGAGTCAGTGAAGGTACTCATTGGAAGCTTTGTGCAGGGACAGGTGCAGGTTTGTAGGCTGAGGTGCAGTGTGTCACCACGCTATAAAGCACGTGATTAAAGGAGTTACCTTGTGCTTTTGCAACAGGTTTTGAGCCACATCCAAGGACTTCCCGCAGTTGGTGGAATAGGCAATAGGCAAGCGCTCATTGATCCAGTTCAGTTCCATGTCATGGTAGTGGTAGAACTCATAAAGATCCACGGCAGCTTCCAGCAACTTACGCCTCTCATACAGAGGTGCTTGCAAAGACTCAAACCTAGGGGCCATTCATTAAATATATGTCAAAACAAAGCTTTATCCTCATTCTGCCAAGGGAATTAGGCTACAGAACCATTGTGAAGATCTCAAAACTCTGAGCACTTCTTTGCAACTAAATTTCAATGGTTAGTACTGGCTGCACATACAATGATCCCTTAGCAGGTGGGCCTATATGATAACACTAAATGTAAGCAGAGAAAAAATTATTTACACTTCTGAAGTCCTAGGCTTGTCCTGTGTACTATGGTATATTGAATGCTGGATCACTGTACTTCTTACAAACCAGTGGATGACCTGTGATAAAGGGACTAGAGGAGGAGTGCAGCTGGCAAGGAGCAATGTTCAGTCATAAAGGGTGAGGTGGGTCAACAGGCAGCTGTGTATTTTCAGATCAAATCATAGTTGTGCTCCAGCTGGGAGGAGAAATCATTCCTGAGTATGAGTTAAACTTAATCAACCGGGAGAATTTTTCAGAAGGTAAAATAAAAAATGCTATTTGTCACAAGAGGTGGGTGGAGACAAAAAACAGAGGGACACAGTACCTTTCCAGATATTTCTGTGTTTCATCCAGAATCCTCTGGGAGTCAAAGTGATTGGTGGCCATTTTCCTTGCATGAGATACAATGGCATTCATTTTCTCTGCCAGCTCACGTGTCTCATTTTCCAGCTGTCTGTGCTGCTTGAGTAGATCACGGCTGGAGCGCAAATCATGGCCTGTCTCAGATTCCTGAAGAACTTTCTCAATTTTTTCTATCTTCTTTTTGGCATCCTGCCAGGAAAAGATTACAACACACTCATACTGTCCTTCTAACAACATTTTCTTTCACTCATCCCCTTCTATGACAGTATCCTGGACACAATTTTTAAATCCAATTGTTCTTTCTTGGTAATAAGATGGCTGGATATCTCTAAGAGACATCGTCTGGGAATATTTTGTTTTGTGAACTATTTTGGAGTACTCTTCTCTCTGAGACACTAAAGCATATCATTGAAAACAGCCTCTTTGAAATATCATTAGCAACATAATATAAAAGAGTCAATCTTCAAAGACTTCAGATTGTAGCTATAACACAACAGCAGTTCCATTCATAATGATCTCAAAACAGCTTCACAGCATATTGTCTTGTTATAAAATTTGACTGGATGACGGTGTGCTTAATACAGTGTCATGCCTGCAGCCCCCAGACTGCCTCCAGACAAGCAGTTCTGTTTGCACAGCATTGACTCCTACAAAGCTTGGGTTGTTTTCCCAGTACAGGATGGCCACACAGATGCACTGTTGAGCCTGAATTCAACAGCCTGATGCTTTGCTGGCACTGTTATCATGCTCATAACTTTGAAGTGAGCTTGGACAGCATAATATTGGGGTTTCTTTCCTGGAACTCTAGACAAAATGGAGACCTTAAAAACCACTTCTATCTGGGCAGTATTCTCTTCTATGTAGTGTCCACAATAGAGGAACCAGGCTCCTAGGCCATTCCTCCCCTCTGTTCCTCATGACTTCCTGACCTGCAGCAGTTCCATGAGCTGTTCCTGCTGTCCAGCTTGTCTCAGTTTGTCACCTCGCTCTATCATCTTGCCATACAATTCCCTCCACTTCTTTTGAAGCTCTGACATCTTCTCCTGGACAGAAACTGCAGCGTAGTGGTTGTCTTGAATCAATTGATTTCCTTTCTGGAGAAACACAGTGGATCACTTTATTTATAGCAGATCAACATCTATGAATTTTGGTACAAGATGGTAAACTTAGCTCCAAAGCTGCCTTCACCTTTATCAGTGTTGTAAAGTGCTCCTCATTAGCCAACATTTCCTTCTCAGCAGCCTCATGCCACTTCAGCTTGCGTAGAACATTTGTTGGATCACGATAGGATTCATCTGATGCAATCTTGTACTTCTCTTCCATCCATATTAAAAGCTCAGCAGCATCACGATTAAACTCCTTACAGAAAACAAACAGGATTAAATTGATTTAACTAATGAAGAAGTATGATCTTGAACTACGAGGTTTAAAGCCATCATGGTATCTCTTGGTCCCTTTTTTATCACATTTACTAATCTGTTGTCTGCAATTGCCAGTGAAGGTTTGCATTGTTGATAGAATATTTTAACCAGAAGAGGCCTAATCCTCCAGTATAACTTTGTATCGCAGCATGGAAAACTAAGTTTAGTGCCAAAACTTACATTAACTGTACTAAGTTATTAATGTCCAGAACAATAGTAAGTAATGAACAGAATAAACTTAACCAGCAGACAAGCATTCTCTTGATATTTTTCATTCAGAATCTCATTTTTGTTTTGTTTTGTTTTTTAACTTTCTATGGTTATAGCTTTGTAAGTTTCATCACCAGTGCACCATCTGCTCCCTGGAGAATGAAGCTCTGTCCCACAGACAAAGAGAAAGAGAGCTGCAGTAGGAACACTCTGCAGTTTGAGTTTTTGGTTCATAAAGACAAGGGGTAAAATTGAAAATTCATGGATGCCTGACCAAATCTGCAGTATCAGTTACCTGTAGCTGCAGGGAATCCAACAACCTCTGTTTTCTCTTGGCATTGCTTTGTATCAGCTGCTCCCACCTTCTCCGCAGAGTGACCATTCTCTCTTCAATACTACCAAGAAAAACAGGAAGTCCATGCTGTACTAATATTGGTTGCCCTTGCGTATGCTGGAGTCATGACTGTGATATAAATGCAATCTAGTTTCCACAACTTTGCTGATAGGAAGAAGGGACATATGGCCTGGTCCCATTGCCATGTTGGGCTCACCTGGACAGCAGGTACTGCTTGCCAGCTGCTCTGGATTTTCCTCTTGTATGGCTGTGTCACATTAGTGAATTGCAGTCATACACTGGAACACTGAGACCTCCCTCTGCCCCAAATATTCCACAGTATTGCAATATTAGTTATAATTAACAAATCACTTCTTCTTTGGTGTAAGTGCATGAGGCTTTGGAATGGCTTTCTAATGGTAGTAATGCTGGCAAGAAATCAGACCTTAAGGGCAGTTTCGTAAATTTGTGGAGGGAGTGTTCAAGACACTATCACTTATGATCACAAGAACACGGTCTTCTGATCCAAGAGGTCCATTATAACCCTCTATTTCTAATTCTTGATTGCAAAGGGGACCCCTTACTAGAGCTTAGTGGCTCTAGCCCAGAAAAAGGAATTACAGGTAACAGCTCAGCTTGGACAAAAACACAAAGCAGCTGCTCCTGAAGAATTTTCCTGTGAAGTCTTCAGTAACTTGTCTTTCTCATATGTGATACTGATAAATTAAGGAATTATTTTTCTTAGGCATTTAAAGAGTTCACTTTAAGGAAGTTTTATCAATTCATGTAGTTTATGACACAAAACAATTTATTCTAGTGTTCTGCCAAACACCACTTTTAACCTAAAGCTCATTTGTCCTAAGAGCACAGGAAATCTATTTTTTGAAAAGAATTCCTTTTGACTCCCTTATCCATCAAATTGTGGATTGGAGGTCAAATAATTTCTCCTCAGAGAAAATTTTTCATTTTACCTGATCATCTGAATCATTTATTAAAGCTAAATGAAAACGGAATGGGTCTGGACTCACACATGAGAGGCAAAGTGCCTGCTCTCTATTAGGTTCACTCCATTTTCATTGAGTGCTTCCACTCTTCTCTTCAGTGCCACCAGCAGTTGTTCAAATTCCTGATGTTGCTTCAGCAGGCTTCGAACAGCATCTACATGGTCCTGCATTTGAAAAAGAATATTTTATCAAGACTTTTCTTGCTCATATTGTTTCTGTAGCAATTAAAAAAAAAAAATGGACTTTACTTTCCTCCTTCTCTTTCAGGCAGGAAAACACATTTTGCATGAGCCCAAGGATGTTCAGGGCTACAAACAGGCAGCAGATTTGTATCATATCTGGTTTCTGTGTTCTACGTTTTCATTATGGTTCCATTTTCACCTTTTAAGATAACCTGCATTCTAAACCTGCCAGCACTCTGGCCCATCTAGGGATATGCAATACAAAACACTAACTTCTAAAACTTTATTCCACTCAGTTGACCCCAAAGTATCAACGTTTTGGGTTCAGCTGAAAACATAAGAGGCAGTGAGGGACCACAACCTCCTTCTTCACTGATTTTGTGAATATTGTCTGCATTTTTTTGTTGTTGTTTCATATGCTTTAATATTCTTAAATTAACAAAAAAGCGCCTTTTTTAAAAAAAAGGTTACATTTTTACTTGAAAAAAATACTATGTTTAAGCCGAAACTTTTATAATGAATGAGTCAATTTTATATAAACCAAATGACATGTACAAATAGCAACAAATCAGAACCCTAGCTGTTTTAATTTTTCCTTTTTTTCTTTTTTTTGAGGGACAATGAGTTTTATTCCCATTAAGATGAGCAAGAACCTATGAATGTTAGTAAGATCCTGAAAGCCTAGTTCCCAGATATGGAAATGCTGTGATCAGAAGAATGAAGAAGCCAATCTAATAAAGAAGATTGTTGCTACTTCCTGGATGGGGAGAAGACGCAGAAGAAAACATGATCAGCTGCTCTACATACCCCAAGGTCATGCCCCCGGAGAAAGGCCTCGTGGCCAGAGAGGGCTGCATTGATACGGTCTCCCTCCCTATTGAACTTCTGCAATTCCAGGCCATCCTGCAGCTTTTTCCATCGCTTTTCCCACATTTCCTCCAGCTCTTTGTTCTCCTTGGCAAGTCTCTCCATGGTCTGGTGGACATCTCTGCTCCTGTTGTTACTGGGCTGTTGGTGGACTACTTTGCGCCCAAGCTCTTCCAGCTGCAGAAATCTTCCCAGAGTCAAAAAGAAAAATGAGACCTCACGGCATCAGGGAATATGAATTCTCTTTCATCACAGCTCTTTGCTCTCTTGGCAGTGCCCACACACCAAGTTTCCCTCCCTCCCTGTTACCTTTTCCCTGCAAGTTATGCACTACAAAGTGCAGCTGTTTTATTGCTCAGGGATACATGCTGGAGGCAGTAGGTGAGATTTTCCCATCTGGACTGAAGGTCCACATAGGCAAGCCCTCATATTAAGAGGGAAAGGAGGGCCAACAGTATCTGGATATTCATAACAGTGCAGAAGAAGAACTGAAAATAATGGCAAATAGAAGCATAAGGCCTGAGAAGAAATGGAGGAACTGGAATAAAGTACAGATGGCACTCTCTGAGACCGTGAGGAGAGCTTGTGGAATTCTACTACTGCAAACATATAGCTCCTCCCTCCCCCTCCACCAACCTTCAGGACAAGAATGCAAAAGCTGACCAGATTTTAGGTTTTGCGGTCTCCTTTTGTCACTAATGTTCAAATACACGTGAATAAAATTTTGGTATCACCTTCATGCACATGATTTACATGTTTCATGTTCACAGTATTGTCATCCTATCACCCCACTCTGCCCACCCTTCCAGAATCTCCCTACCTTTCCTTCTGAGCATCAATTTCTATCCACAGGTCTTGATGTTCCTTCAGCAATTGCTCTGCAGATGCCACGTCCAGACCCATTTCTTCACTGCCCAGTTTCTCCCGAATGCCCTCTGCCCACAGCAGGAGCCGACGGCTGTCTTGCAGGAAGGACTGTTGGTTTTGGGCCCACTGCAGAATGTCCTGCTTCTTCTGGATCTCCAGCTTGAGCTCTGCCAGAAGTCTCTCCATGTTTTCTACCTGCTCAGTGATGGCCCTGCTCTCTGCAGGGTTGGTGTCCTTGATCCTTCAATAAAACACATTCAACTGTATGAACACTTACTTAGAGCTTGAACCAGTAGTCTTTAAATGTAATGGATTTTACTCTTTAAAAGGAATGGATTTGGATATTTAGAGTTCCATTAAAAAGAAAGTCAGCTAGGGCAACATATTCCCATTGTGAATGTACAGAAAACTTAAAAAAGTAACAAACTTTAATATTTGAACTCCTGTACACAATTATCTGCTATTTTCCCACCATCACCCTTGCTTCCCCTGATTACCCTCTTTCAGGACCTACGCGATACCTTCCAGATTTTGAAGTAGGTAACTAACATTAATAGAGATGATTTTTTTAGAGCCACAAACAATCCTGTGGTATTCATCCTTCTACCACCATGAAGTCTAGAAAAAAACACCTCCCCAGTAACCCAGCCACACTCAAGGGAAATCAGCTCAGTCCAGCAGGCAAGTGAGCTCTTTGGATTTCTAGAAAGAGCAGCTTTTAAAGTTTCTCTTTCTCTTTTTAGCCATAATTTACAGCATGATCTTAGAGAACTAGAAAGGAAAGTGAAAACAAAAAGAAGGTTCCTTACGATTTTGCAACACTCCTCAAGTATTCAATTTTTCTCTCTGTCACCAGGACCTCTCTCTCAATTGTGTACAGTTTGCGCTTATCTGACTCCAGTCCAGCAGGCAAGTTCCCTGGTTCCAGATCCCTGAGTTGGACCATCTTGTCTTGCAGTAGCACTCCTATGCTCTGACAGTCCTGAAGAAATGTCCTCACATCAGCCACTCCAATCAACTCAGAGCCTTTCTCCTCTTTCAGTGTTTCCATGGACTGCCATCTTGAAGTGAGATAATTTATAGCCATTGTTATACATGAACTATATCTGCTCTCTGTTCAGAAAAAGTCTTGTATAAAGATTTCATCAGTACTCAAAGGGGCTGGGTGGGGGTGAACGCTGGCACTCCCTCACATCATCAAAGTCCATATTAGTGTCATCTCAAACAAGGGGACCTGCTCAGGTGACTAGAATATTCTGAACATGATGCAATTAAACAACCATGGTCAAAATCAGGACCTGACTATGCCCACTGAGCAACATGGTAGCAGGAATATGTTGACAACAGGTACTAAATACTCTTGGTGAAGTCAAACATGGTTTGATGTTCCTTTCAGGATTTGTGAAGTGTGTCCTCACCCTGTTGCTTAAGCAACCAAATCAGCTGCAGTGCTGCAGAACTACCCTGAATACAACACTGTCACCCATGGATGAATTCACTTTGTGCTTTAACATGCACATAGAAATTTCTACATTTTTAAGCAATTTGGTGTTAGGAGCCCCCTTCAGTCCTGGGGCCATGGCACTGGGCTCAGGGCTGCCCCTTTCCTGCTGGTGGCGCTGTCATCTAGAAGGGATATGAACGGTCAGCTCTGCAACTACCCTCACTGGAAAATCTTCTGCTTATCAGTAGCACTTTTACCTGATGTTGATCTCTTCCATCCAAGTCTGGATCTCAAAATATTTGTTGGGACTGATCTTTCTGTATTTAGCAGCTAAGTTTTCAATGTCTTCCAGCTGGCCTTTGCCTGCAGCCAGTTCAGTTAAAAACCTCTAAAATGGAAAAATAAAAGAATGAAGAACATGAGGTTTGTCCATTTCTGTGGACACAATTCTCAATAATCTCTGATATCCACTCATATCCCATTTTCATGACTGGCTTCTCCTCTTGCCTGCCTGCTGACTTCATGCACACCTGTGCACACAACTCCCCTGTAGCCCCCTGACCTCCCAGGTGTGCACACTATGTCTGTGCATGTATGCCCCACCCCACTGGGATGCAAGTTCACTGATGGATTTTTTCATAATTTGGTACTTTTTTAAAGTGATGTATCACAAACCACAGAAAGAATCCTTGTGTACAATGATATTTGTACAGGATACTGTGTTCATGGTAGGAAGATAAAGAGGCAGAGTCACATCAGCTTCAGCAATTTGTCAGTCTGTACAAAAGAAATATCTGGTCTATGCATGACTCCCTAAGTTGAAATTAATGAAAAGACTCTCAAAACATCATTTCTCAACTTTATCATTTCTCTTAAGGTAAAATTGATTTAGAAGGTATCATGTGGGAAGAGGAAAAAGAGGTACCTGATATTTCTGCTGCATGGCCTCCACATTGTCTGCTTGAGGCTGAAGAGTACAGAAAATGTTCTCTTTATCTTTCATCCATGACTGAAATTCTTCGCAAGAGCTACAGAAGCGATAATATCCAATCATCTCCTCCAGAGCCTTTTTTCTGTTCTGTAAAAGAGATGAAGACTTAACTATTGTTGTAATAACTCCTTACCATTTGAAGCAACAGAAAAAAGATCCTTCTATTTGAGCTACAATACATAGGTAGTAGCTCAGTAGTTTTTCCAGACACTGCTGAAAGAGAACAGAACATGAAATTTTAAGATCACAATACTTCTTCCTAGAGCAACAGTGGTTTAAAAGCATAAGAGAATCATTTGGAGAGTGCCCTGTCTCCAGACAGTAAGGAAGGTTGCTGTGCTACTTGCTGCTGCTCGCTGAAGACATAAGGCAGTAGTCTCTAGAATATGTAAAAATCACATACAACATGTTTGTGTTGGTCTTTAGGGCATGATCAGAGCTGCTGTGAGTGAAGAGCAGCATACTAACAAAATGCAGGTTACTGTTTATTTTTTCTGGTGTCAGTGAAGAGCAGCCTGGTGATTCAGGACCTACAACAAGCAAACATTAAGGGATAAAAAAATAAGATTACACAAAAGAATCTGCTCTTCATGGACTAAAAATACTGCAATATAAATGGGAAATATGCCAACATAAAATCTGTTTTGATACAAAACTTCAATGATAATCTCAAGACTTGAAGTCCTACAGGAATTAACAGGATTGAGACACATTATTAAACTGAAAAGCAGAAGCCAGCAAAGCACTTAATTTCAATTTTCAGTGGTTTGGACTTTTTAATGAACTGCACAGCAGAAGGGGATATTATACCTCAGCCATGGTCTGTAGATGTTCATAAAGTGAGTCTATTTCTTCTTGGGTCTTCCAGATATTTTCTGGAAGAAAATGATCATCCAGACTTGAGGTTCCAGTAGATGCAGTTTCAGATGTTGCCCAGGTTCGACTGAATGGTAGCTTCGTAGTCTTTTGGTTTAAATCACTTTGGGCTTCCCTCTTTGTAGTCTGTTAAGAAAAAAATCAACAAAATCAATGGATGAAAATTTCAGATTTGGATAAAAATTTCACTTGGAAGGGAAATTTGGACTTCCTAGTTCAAATCACAGCATTCTGACCCTTTAAACCAAAAATTTTCAGTATTTTTTGAGAACTGTTTCTACTCTTTTATTCTGAAAAAAAGAATTAAAAAAAAAAGAAAAACATTTTAGTTTTCTCTAAAGAAGAAGTTTAATTCAGCTCATTTTAAACTGTATTGATTCAGTAAAAATTCTCATTTTCTTCCCAAATCAAAATTATTTGGTTGTAGGAGCTTTTTTATTTTCAGAAGTGCCAACAAAGCAAGGCAATTGACTATGCTCATGGTTTTCTTTTTGGTGATATTTTAGTACCTGAAAACTTCCAGTTTCAAAATCTGTGAGTGTTTCAAAATCTTGTCACATGCTTTTTCACATTTCATAGCAAAGTAATAAAATGTTTTTCTAATAAAAAATAATGTTGGATTGATGAGGTAAAGGAAAGACCACAAGCGATCCCATTGCTCTCAAATTTATTGGGCTAAACATTGAGTGAATATAGACATCTAAAGAAGAAAGCTATGAAATGTGTCATTCATTCATTCATCTCCCCTGAATTCTGTTATTAAATGAGCTGATCTCAGGTCAAAATTTCCTTTCTAGTCAGTGACAAAGAGAGGCATCTGCAGGGTTGACTTCATCTCATCTGCCTTAAAAATAAGGGATGGTATGAATTGTCCGTGGAGCTGTGGGATAGTTCTTCACTACATTAGGGTACCAGAAGAATTTGTAAGGATGTTTTGATTAAATGTCTGCTTTTTAAAGGTTATTGAAATAAATAATTTTGTAAGAATAAAGAGTGAGAATGTATTTGTGAGGACCACTAGACGGAATTAACGTGGATGAGAATATTTCTAGCACTTCAAAGAATACTAACTAGGTGCACTATGAGCAGACAAGGAACTTCTTTTTCACCAAAAAAATTGCCCCAATTCTAATGAAAAACTTAATTCGGAATATTCTATTTTGGCAAAATAAATTTAAAAAATAAATAATTAAAACCCCGTTTTGTTTGCATTCTTCAACACAACGTGACACAATCCCTCCTCTACTTACTGCAGCTGGAGCCTGCTGTGCTGCAATGTCAGCCTGCTCTTTGAGGCGCCTCATCTCGGAGGAATAGGCTGCAATCTCCTTCTCCAGCCGCAAGTGGCGATGCAGCAGCGCTTCGGCACTCGACTCGTCTTTGCCATAGTCCTTGCTGGCCAGCAGGGGCTGCCTCTCTCGCAACCACGAGTTTGCTTCATCGATGTCAGCGAAGTACTGAAGGAACACAGGGAGGGAAACACTTGGATTCATCCTGGAAGTATCATATCCAGCTCCTTCCTCTTTGTAAAATTATGAATAAGGAAAAATTCCATTAGGTCTGTAGCTATAAGGTTACTTCCAGATGTTGTGAAAACGACGGATAAGGTAACAAAACTCATGATGTATTTCATGCTCACAACACAGCTAATTCACAGAATTATAATGAGTAAAGAGATTCAAGAATTGTCTATATAGTTGTTTAAAAACTCCTAACTAGCTAAAACTTCATGGTGCATAACAGCAGCAATAAAAGGAACCCACAATGTATGATGCTGGTAAACATCACTATGTAATACCAACAGATATTTTCAAAATGTTTAAGGAACAAGCAATGAACTTGGTCTACAACAGAAGTTTACCTTTTTCTAGAATTTGCAGTCTGCCTGGATATGTTTGTAGAAGAGTAAAAACAAGGTTTTGAGACATGGAATAAAGGTACAACAGGAAAAAAAGAATACCCATAGTAATGAGGTACAAAGAAAAAACTAAAACACCCTAATGGTGTCAAACTTAATAGAGAGAAGAGAGAATTTAGACTTTCTTAAGAAAAAAGGAGTTCAGTTTTGTTCAAACATTTCATGGAAACAACAGACTGAGCAAAATCTTAAGAAGGGGAAAATAAGAATACCTGAGATAATGTGATATGATTTAAGAATGTTGCTTTTATACAAATTCTTTATTTGTAGATATGTGAATGTTTGTGGGATACATCAGAATGGAAGTGTTAAATGCTTCACAGGATTTGTGAAGTTCATGGTCAATGTAAGTCTTACATGTTTCTTTTGTTGGTGGTCTTCGGAATTTCTTTTCATTTTTGAAATATGTCACACAGCTACCCGATCCATCCTCCAAAAAGACTCTGCATTAGTGCTATCATGTGAGTTATTTCCATCAGCATTTTTACCTTTAGAGCATCTCCCAGCTGCTCAAATCTCCTGCGTGTCTGGCTTGCAGAGGATTGAGACTTCACTGCCATGGATCTTTTTGAAGACCAACAGATGAAGTCTTTCCTGCCACTGTTGTTTTCCACGTGGGGGCATGGGGCAGAACTGAGCTACATCCATGCCCCACATATGACACACCCCAGCATAACCCTCTTACCTGTTTGATGAGGGCTGCTGCCTGTAGGCGGCTTTTGCGATCAGCCACCTCATCTTGGAGCTGCTGCCACAGCTTCTGGAGGTTGTCTGTCTGCCTCAGAATGTCGTCCTGGCGCGTGGGGTTCTTCTGGCTGAGCTCCCAGCCCCTTCTCATCACATCTGCACATATGGCCCTGTGTGAATTGCACTCCGCTTCAAGAGCCTAGCACAAGGACAGGAAACATGTTAGCACAGCTCACTCCCCACCAGCCAAGACAGAAGCGTCGCTCCTACTCTCTGCTACTCCAGAGTAGCATGCATTTCCAAGAGCCCCATGTTTTGTCTTTTCACCACCTCTCCCTTTACCCTCATCTCTCTTGGCCAGGAAAAGAAGGTGAGAAAAAACAGAAACTAGCAACATCTTTTTTGCCCATCAAATGTTAGTTAATATGGAGCCCAGTGCCTTCACAAGAAGCCCCACTTCTAGTCCGGCATGAAGCATATTCCTTCTCTATCCTTTCCTTCCCCTCTCTGGGAAAAAAATGCCTACCCTATACATTTTTTTAAAATTCCAACTCTGGTCATGATACTTGAGACAAGGATTAGTTTGACAGCATTCTTGTAAATTCTGCACTGACAGAACTGAAAGGCACTGATGTTCTAAAATCTTGCTTTAATACAAAGACAAGGCACCAGCAGCAAAGTAAGATACCTTGTTCTTCTGAATAGACGCTGTGATCTGGTTGACATCTTTCCCTAATGTTGTCATTCTTGCCAGCTTCCACTTTTCAGAGATCCATGATTCTTCTTCTTTGCAGTCACGGAAGAATTCAAAAAGCTTCAAAGCCTCTTCTAGTTGAGATTTACTGAACCAAGAAAATAAACAGTCTGTAACAGTCAGAATTAGGATTCCATGAAGACAGTGGTAGATTAATCAAAGAAAAATTTAAAAATTCAGAATTTGAATGCCCTTAGTTCCTCTTTGTCATATATTAATTTATTCACGGAATAAGACAAAAGAAACAAAATTACATTTCCCTCTTTCTCCAGGAGATGAGGAGATAACAATTTGCTATTCAGACCTGCCATAATGCAAGTTATAATAAATGCTGAGAATGAAGCTGTTCTTCATCTGGGAAGTGAGTGATGCTTTCAGTCAATTGCAATCAAGACACTCAAGTTGCTTTTGTTATGTATTTATAAATGTAGAAATTAAAAAATTCAAATGCTGGGAATCTGTGCCTTCTGATTAAAAAGTTAGGATCGGGCATCCTAATCTGGAAGAACAGACCCACAAGCACAGGCCTACCGTGACTTGCTCTGAGCTGTGAGGTTCTGGTATAGCTGACGAAGCATCTGAACTTTTGCATAAAGCAATTCTGATTTAACTGTGCCGTCCTTGCTGATTTCTGCTGTCCTCTGGGTGATGTGTGTCAATCTGCCATCATAGGCAGAGATCTGCGAGTCAACCAAGTTGTGATTGTGCAGCAAATCTACTACTTCCAGGAGCTGCTTCCCAGAGTCCTGGGAACTGACTAGCACCTACAAATTGAGAAGAAAAAAAAAAGGCATTTTCAGAGAGTACATCTAGGGTTTCAATACAAATAAATCAGTTGAAAGGTTCCTGTTGTCTCTCATAGCTTCTAAATGTACAAGCATGTCAGCTAGGTAAAGCAAAAAAAGCTGCCTATTTAGAAAAATTATACTCGATTTTTTTTTTTTCAATTCCACAAGCTAATGGCAACAATCCAGACTTTCTATCTGCTGCAATGCAAGTAATGGTTTCATCAAATAAGCATCTATTTTTGCATATAAGATATTTCTTCCGATTAAGCACTCAAAGTCTCAGAATTTGTGGGTGCAATGAATACCCCTTTGCTATAGACTCATCTGTAGGCAGATTGATTCACAATCTGTTTTTGAAGAATTCCACAATATACCATTCTATGGTATGTTCTAACTACGATGTTCTTTTATTTGAGGAGCCTAATTGTCTGTGTAAATAATGAAAATAAGTACTTTATAGTACTTAATTGGTGACTGATGAGAAGTGCTTATCAGTCTGTCTTCTTTCTAATTGTATTAATGGATACAATTATTAATCCTAGGATACTATATTTCCTTACCAATCTTTTCCTACATTCTCAGATTATTGCTGTTCCAACGACACTATTACCATTAGATGTTCTATGCCTACTAACACTAGGACAGAAATATTTATAACTTAGAGATGGCTCTTATCTTTAATTTAAAATTCACAACTTCATATAGCATGCTGACTCTTTCAGCTTGGGTACAAAGCAACCTGTAGTCATGAGGATTTTTCTATCTTCAAGGCAAAGGATGTATACATACTTTCTTCCATTACAAAATCAATATGAACCCAGTTAATTCTCATGCTGAAGAGAAGACATTGTGCTCTGACACCCTGGTAACAGCTGGACATTTTTGCTAAAAGCAACTACTGCATATTTACAGTGGAACTTTCCATTCTCATGAGCTTATATACCTGTAAACCTGAACTAATTCCCATCTGTAAAATTACTGCTGGTACTTCCAGAAGCTAATTCAGAAGAATTACATGGAATGGAAACAGGAGGTGTGTTTCTTCCACTTTTGCTTTTGCACCCATAAATTTAGACAATATTATCTCCCATCTTTATTTTACCACATAACTTGAACCTGTAGTACATTCCATGTAATAGGATACCTGGCTTGCTGATTAGGGAAACCCCCTATAGCAAATCTTGTTTTCCGTCGCGTAGTTACCTGTGATGACGAACTGAAATGCTCGATTAGGCATCTAGGTAAAAACTATGTATTTTTTCTACAGCTGATAGATTTATCATCTGTTGGCACCAGCCAGTCCTTGGAACATGGGAGCACACATTGGCAGCACTGCAAGTTGTGTGCTGCTGGAGAGGGCTCATTACCTGCAGCTCTTTCAGCTCCTCCGTAATGGCATCTATGTCCCTTAAGAGGCCCAGAATTTCCTGCATTGTTCCCATGGATTGTTCTCGTCTCTGCAGCTGATCCAGGAGATCCTGCCATTGCTTTGAAATGCTCTTTTGCCTACAAAGGAAGAGAAAGAAATTGCCAGATTGGACCAAAGGCTTTGGGCAGCACAGGAGGATTGTCAGTGCTTGCAGCTTTAGTGGGGCTAAATGAACACACACGACTCTTGACATCAGTGTAAGAGAACAGGCCAGGAACACAAAAGAGGTCAAAAAAGTGTTATTACAAGAATTTTGACTAGCACATCAACTGTCATTGACTTTTAAAAAAATTAGACATTGTTTTTATGTATGTTCATAGAACACTCTTTTTTTGCTACAGTGCTTTTGCTTGATATGATGGAAAGGCTTGGAAACAAAGAAGTGTTCTTTTAATGGCTGCTTAAAGTAAAATAATAATCTAAACCATATCATATCACAATCTGATCTCATAGTTTGATTTACTCTTTTATAAAGGGTTTTCTGAATTTTCACAGAGGGTCTTGATTTTGTCTGAATTTAGAAAAGCAATAAAATACCATGAGAGAAGGTATTTGTATGGCATTCTTAGATACAATGCAGGTTATATAATAACCTGAGATAATCACAGTATTTATAATTTCTCAATATTTGCTCCAAAACGGAGTAAATCTGAGAATACCATGCCTTAATCGATTAGTATCTCCCCAAACTGCAGACTCAACTAGAAATGTATTGATTTCAGAGAAAAAAAAATATCTCTCTAAGCATTTTTTGATGGTAGATAGAATATTTGGTAGAAATTTGTAGGTATATTTTCATACATAACAAAAATACTTTAAAAATACTTTTCACCCTAAATTGGTCTGAGGCTTTGATCATCCAAAGAGAAAATTTCGAATTTTGAAGAAGATTAAGTGTTTGCCTTATCTGCTGGAACTATACAGAGGTAGAAGAAATTTCTGACAGTTATACTCATGAGGAGCAGAGAGAAGATTCCCAGTTACAATTAGTTTTCTTCCACCACACCCCAAAATTTCAACTAATTTTGACCTCTGCTGCTACACAGTCTCTCAGCCATCACTTACCTCTGCAAGATTTGATCTTTGCCGTGATAGTTCTCCTGGCTGATAACAGTGGCCATTTTTTCCAAGGCTGTGAAGCGTTCCCTCCTGGGCAGTATATCTGCCACAATGGCTTCCAGCTTCTTACTGGCAGCCTCCATCCTGTCCACGCTCTCTGGCCAGAAGTCCTGCTTGCCAATCACTTTCCTCATGTCTTCCAAGTAGGACTCACGCAGGGCTGCCTTCTTCTGGAACCTCTGGGCTAGCTGTTCCAGCCTTTCTAGCCTCAGCATCTCTGTTTGCAGTGCTTTTCCCCGGTTGTGCTCTGACTTTTCCAGGATGATCCAGTGCTTTTCCACATCCTGCAGCATCTTCCCCTCTGGGGGCAAGTATGGCCGTTGGTTGTTGGCTCTCTGTTTGGTCCTGATGTTGAAGAGATGAGCTTCAATCATGCCTTTCTCTTGGTACTTGGGGGGTTTCTCCACAGTGCGGAAGGTTTTAAAGTTGGCCATGAGCAGCCACATTTCCTGAAGAGAGTTGGGAAAATGACGGTCATCCAGTTCTATCACCTTCTGTTTAATCCATCTCAGGAGGTCAGAGACCATCTGCTCATACTGAAGCTTCAAGTCCTCTATCTCCATCAGGAAGAACACAATCTGTGATGGGAATATAAAGTTAGAAGCCCCACGAGAAGCAGAATGAAGCAAGGTGAGTGAACAGAAAGCAGTGTCTTCAGCAGTCATCACATTTTTATACTGATGTGGTGATAGCTGTCACAGCTGAGGCTAGGTAAAATCCTAGAACAGCCTTCCATAAAACACAGATAAATCAATATTATTTAATGTTTCAATTTAGTTTTTATTTAAGAAAACATTTGGGAATAAACGGCATGATTCACATTTTTTGTTTCACAATTGAAAAAACCCATATTTTTTTTCTCAGTCTTAACCCCAAATAGTTCTATCCTAATATGTAATTACACCCTCTTAGCTTCACCACTTAGGATCTTAGGAGATCATCTGACAAGATCCTGGTTCTCTCACATGCACACAGCAGACTGTGTTCAAACAGCCCCTTCTCAATCTCTTCTGTTGGAACTCTTTCTCTTTATAAAAATTACTAGAAAATGTTTTGTGTTTTTTGGTAAGGATGTTAACTCTGATTCAACACTAACTTTTCAAGTCCAAGACATTTATCTGCTTCATTTGTGGCTTGGCTTGCCTTTACTTAAAGTTCAGGTAAATACTAGAGCAAACATCTAGAATTAAATCCCTAATGAAATAAAAGGTGTTACAATGAAATCATCCTTTCTTTCCATTTTAGGTTTTTTCTATCTTTGTCTTTTTACTTCATATTATTTTTATGCACTCAGACTTAGTATAGATGCAGATCTTTACTCCTGCAAATGGCAGGTTTAGTGCTGAACAATGTTGTCTGCCTCTATCATTCTGCTGAGTTTGCCTACCCCAGCCAGGCAGATTAGTGAGGGAGATAGCACTGAGAAAAGACTCAGTCCTTCCAAGTGGAGATCTGCTTTCCCCTAACAGAAAATGCACTTGGCAATTACTAAGTGCTGCAGTCTTGTAAGAGGAGTAAAATAGCTCCAACATTTAGTGCAGGAAAAGCAGCCCATGACATCAGGGCTCCTGTCTGTATTTTCTGCCATCATACCCAATTCTTGCTGAAAGATCCTAGCAAATGCATGGTCACCTCAGATGGGAGAGGGAAAGGAGATTTGCCTCCCCAAGCTCTTTCTCTCTGCCATCCTGGTCACACACTTAGTCTGAACTCAAAGGCTTCCTTGGCACATTCAGGCTTCCCTCCCAATCCTATTAGTAAATTCAGAGCCGCCTATTTGAGGGGACTAAGGACATGAAGAGATTAACATCTGTTTCCTTCTCCTTCTGAATGTTTGTGTGTGTCAGAAATGCAGGAAGACAGGAATGCAATATTAGAGACAGGCTAAAAATAGAGAAGGAGTTAAAGAGAGAAAAAGAAGCAGGTAAGTGGAGAGAAAGAAAAGAAAGAATAAAGATAACATGAAAAATGGAAAAAGCAGTGGAGCACAATGAGAATTGAAAAAAGACAGAGTAAGCGAACTGTTTATTCATAAAATACAAAAGTTATAGCCTACTTGCTCCTTATAGTTCCTCTAATACATGCTTGTGGACTCAAGGACTATTTCATGTTTATCAAAAGATAAATAATGTCTCCTGGCCAAAATCCAGTGACCCATGTGTAGAGCTGTGAAGTCCTACTGTCTACTCTCCTCACTGATGCCCAGCCTTTGACTGAATTTCAAGCCCTGCTCTCATCTAATGCATCTCTTTGGAGAACACACTGTCCTAAGACATAGAATCCTAGAGTATCTCGAGTTGGAAGGCATCCATAAGAACCATCGAGTCCAATTCCCTGCTCCTTGCAGGACTACCTAACATCGAGTTTCTGACAGAGCATCCTCCAGACACTTCTTCCACACTAACACTGCTGTGGGGAGCCATGTTACAGGATCACCCAATCCTTGCCCCAGACTACAGTTTTAGCTCACCAAACCCTGCTTTACAAAGCCTTTTCACCCTGTCACCACCAGGGAAGCCTCAGTCTGGATTTTTGTGCCTCCCATTAAGCAACGCATTCCCCCTCTCAACTGCACAGGCAGATCTCCGAGTCCAGATGTTCATGTAGGAACCATCCTGAATGTTTAGGTTTTCTGCAGGCTATTTCTTTTGGAGTTTTTGTCAAAACAAGAACAGATTTCTCTGGAGAAAGAAGAGAAATTCTCTCAAGGGAAGTGGTCTTCGGTGGAACAACTACAAAATTTCTTCAGTTTTCCATCAGTGGGATGTAAGAAATTTTTGATATAGCTCATGATTTTATGTGAGTTGAAGTGTATGTAGAAACAGAAAAAAACCATAACTTAGCTAAATTTAATAAAAAATATTTTTAAAAATTAAATTTAGCCAATTTAGCTAGCATTCTCTCAGTTTTAATTGTTGTTGTTGGTGGTGGTATTAAGTTGTTTTGGTTTTGCTTCATTTGTTTGGGCTTTTTGATTGTTTGGGTTTTTTCATTTTCTGCCTAAGGAGTTAGAAAGAAAGGATGAGGATTTTCACAGGAAATCAAAATCCAAAGTAGTTCCATAGAATAAGGAATCATCACTCCTATTAAATGAGAAAACTGTTGACTAGGTCTGCTTTTGCCTAGTTTTGCCTTTCTCCCAATGTTAACGAGATCTCTATGCCTCAAGCTGCCTTGGAACCATATCAATTCTCAAACAGAAACTGTGAGGTCAAAAAGGGATTGATTTTCAATGAGATAATTGCAACCATCTTGGAGATCAGAGAGTGTACAGGCTCCAGGTACAAGTATCAAGGTGCAAGGTCTTGGGTGTTGGATCTTGGGATGGCTGTGCCTTTTGATTCAGTTCAAATGATCCTGAAGTTGAGCTTGCACAAAATCTCCCACACTTCCAAATTAAATTTAGCTTTACATTTTTAACTTATAACTTCCAAAGATAGCAATACACTTACTTTGTTAAGTCTCTTTTGTATTGTCTGGCCTTGTTTCAGTCTGGAGAAGTAGTGGTAATAGAGTGACACATAAGTCATGATGGATCTCTCATCTGGATAGGGCACTGCCACATCCTCAGCATCAAGCAGTTTGCTGATTCCAAACTCTTTCTCAGCAACATCAAAGGCATTGTTTAGGTTTTTAATGGGCTGGTCCTGACGCAGTGAGCTATAGTGGATAAGATCAGGCCTGGGCAAGGAGAAAAAGAGGGCATGGAGATGAAGGAAAATTTATGTTTGTGGTAAATTCTTTCAGCTCATAAACCATAAACTGTTTATGAGACTAAGTTAATAGTCACATAATTGTTAATGTTATGTGACATTAATGCTGAAATTACTTTGACCCTGAACTTCACTCAAGAGCATTGCCCCTTGCCTACATAGCAGGAAGAAAACTGTCTTCTATGAAATTGAATTACCACTCCCAGCAAATCTCTGCCCTTATTTCTCTACTTCCCCAATGGGTGAAAACCAAAGCCCACTAGAGAGACACTTGTGAAAAGGGAGGTGACTCCCAACTGGGGAAGTTTCAAAATCCCACTATGGTATCTCATATAAGATATAGTAGAATTATTGAGGACAAAGAAGTGTTCAAGGTTTCCATAGGTGGTTTCTCTCTCCTGCTTTTGGCTGTTTTCTTCACCCTTTTTCAAAGGGACAGAAAAGGGAGAAAGAAAGAGATTGAGAAGTTGCTTACTCTATTACAGAACCAGAAGATATACATGCTCACAAAGTTCATACAATAAAACTAGTGCCAAAACTAGTTCTTTTAGAAGAAGAGCAATGGGGACATGACTCAGTGGCTAAGACTAAATGGGCAATACTGTTCAGATATGTGATATTCCCCTGGAAAGTCAATGCTATAGCCAACTAAAGCTACAAAGCAGGACCTTCAGGTCCTTCCTTCCAAGAAGGAGAGAGACAATATCCATTTAAGAAAGAAGAGTCTTCGGTAAGAAAGGGCAGAGAGTATCTGATAGTTTTTTAACAAAAACTTGTAATTCAGACCCTGGAACAACTCTTGTCAGAGCTAGAAACAGCAATGAGCAACTGCCTGAACTGATCCATCAAAACTTACCTGTGAGCATGTATGAGTGCATTAAAGGCCAGCCCATCACACCAACTTTTGGAGAAGTCCTTCACACTCACATTGGAATAGCTGGCAGTTTTATGCTGACACCAGAGTAATAATGCTTCATTGGCAAATAGAACATCAGCTCTGCCTCCAAATTCTTCCTGTGAAGAGAGCAGGCAAAAGAAAAGTCAGTGTCAACAATATATGAAAGTATATGAAAGTAGTATCAGTGAGTTTATGCTTATGTTCCCAAAGATCACTTTGTATTACTTTTGTTGAATTCACAGATCCCCTCAAAGTCATGACTTACAGACTGTATCTGTCATAAAGGTAGAAAGATTTAACATGAAAATAGAAGTTTTCTATTAAAAGTAAGTGAATTGAATGAATGCAGAAGTTATAAGGTGAAATGCAGATGCTGAAAATTTTTAAACATTTCTCGTCTGTAAGGTCTATAGAAATCAGGCAGAAAGTAAAGTTCAGTTTATTTGCTTCCTTAGCTGTGAAATAGAGCTCAGAAACAAAATACGATGTATTCAGGTGTACTGTTAGAAATTATTGACTTTGATTTTATAATACCTTTATACAATCTTGTTTTTCATCTTAGAGTACACGTTTAATAATTTTAAAAAGCATGTGCTTCTTCAGAGAAAGAGCAAAGCAGTGTTATGGGACTCAAGTCTAGAGAGAACTGTTGACAGAGAAATTAGACATGAACTCAAAAGTCCATAAAAAATTTGTAGAACAGAGTGAAGAACATGAATGTTCTATCTCGAAGTCACTGTTCTGTCTCTTAGAGAAAAATAATACGGATTCAATTGCACAAGCAAAAAGACAAAGATACAGTTGTACCTTATCAAGTTTGATAGATGAAATCTGAAATCGAAGTATGATGATCCAGATAAGGCCCAGGATTAAGGTTCTATCACCATCTACGATGTTCTCAGGACCAATCACTTTTATTTGCACCTGCTAATAAACCAGTATCTGTTCAGTATAAAAGTGCCTGTGTTCAGCTCTCAGCGTATCAAACTGCTACTGGAGAGGTGTTCAGGTCATTTTCTTAAGAAAAGAGGTTTATTTTTTATGTCTTTTCATCAGTCCACAGACTTGCAAACTCCTATATCAGCTCATGATGAATTTCAGCAAAAGCCTGACAAAGAGATAGTGGCCTCAAAGATTTAAAGTTCTAATATACATTTTTTGAAAACTGGTGGTTAGGGAGAAGAAAGAAACACATTTCTTTCCTCCAAAGGAAAGGAATATTAACTGTTTCTAAAACATATTACTCAAATAGCAAAGAAATTAAAATTTGATGATTATTTTTCTTTTAATAAAATCCCTGGCCTGTCTTCAGAGGATATATTATTGTGTCCTAGAGAGGGAAACTACAATGAACATGATGCCATAAATAATTAATAACATATATAAACTGTTATGATCTCAAATATCAATATCAACTTACCTTGGATTTCAGAAATGTGATGGCTTTGCTGTTGTTCTCTAGAAAATGCACTCTCATCTTTCCCCGGCTTGGTTTGGGCAAAGCTTCTCCAGAGAGCAGCTCCAGGAGTTTCATGAGAAAGATGCCATCCTTCAAGTCTGTGTAAATATCTTCTATCTCAATATTTACCTGTAAAGACCAGCCAGACAATACAGACTCCAGCTAACATTTGGCACAGAGAACCCTCTACTTCTAAAACAAAGCAAATAACACCTTCTTGAGTCTTCTCTATGACAGTGCATATATACACGGAGAGGTGAGTCTTAATTCAGAAAAAATGGATTTGCAGGAGGACTTACATTATTTATGAAAGTAGTCTGAAGTTAAAAAAAAAAAGCAACCAAACAAAAATACAAACCCACAATGGAGTAAAAAAAGAAAAAAGCAGATTCTGAAAAATAATAAAAAAATCAAGCATTTTCAAAATCAAAACTTTTGGAAATGCTGACATTTTTTATTTCAATTGAAATGAATCTTTTATTTTATCAGAATATTTTTATTCTGAGCTGTGCATTTCATTTAAAAGTTGAGCTGATAATCCCATTTAATGACTCATCTTTTACTCCATAGTCTCAACAAAGTTTGTCACATCCTGCTTGGACTTGCACTACCACCCAAAGTCTCTGTATTTTTAGCCAGAGTCTCACGCTAAGGGAAATGTTAGGATCATTTACAAAAATGTGTTTTATTGCTGCCTGTAATGAGGTCACCCAGTGCTTGGGTGATACAACATGACACAGTCTGTACTCTGACTCTAACAAGAACTTGCTTTGGGTGTTTCCTTTTGGCCTTATGCCACTGGGAATCTAGAAGTGACATTAAAACCATATCACACACCCAAGAATAATTTACTGTAATTTTGAAATTATAGTAAATAATCTTTTTTTTATCAAAAGAAAAGAGAGAAAGAGAGCGAAAGAGAGCGAAAGAGAGCGAAAGAGAGCGAAAGAGAGCGAGAGAGAGCGAGAGAGAGCGAGAGAGAGCGNGCTATAATGTTTTCAAATTCAGGGAATATTTACATGTTAAGGGGAAAAAGGACAGACAACAGGCATGCACCTTCTAATTTCTGATCAGTTACTAACTAGCTTAAAAAATCTTTTCTCCAGAGAAAGAAAAAGACACTGAAAGTGTGAAAACAAGTTAAAGAGTCTTTAAGAACCTACTGTGTGTGGCACAAACATTTACAACTTGCTCTACTGATTATCTCCATAAAACAAACCTCCTGGTTTAGTTGCCAACTTTATTTCTTTTTGCATATTAAATAAAACTTAAAATTCTGACTATGATGTACTACAATAAAAAACGTTAAAGCTGTTATATTCTGTGACACTTCTGTAAATGAAAAATAGTTCACTCTGAATTTATAAAAAGACAGGCTTCATATATCTGCTTTATGTCTCACCCAGCTGTTGTTTTAATAGCTGTGTTGCCTCATTCTTCTCATAAAGATACCAGTCACAGATAGCTTAACAAATTCAATCCAATAGCATCCTTAGTACTACACTTGAAGTAGACAACAGTATAATTAAGAACATTTCAGTGTCCTGTAGCATGATCCAATCACCTCAAAGTGTGCCTTGGAAAGCTGGGACTACACTGCCAGGAAGACCCAGATAAGCTCTGCACTGTCTCTACCGTATATGGTTTGGAAAGCTCTCACAGGCTTTTATGATACGTGAACAAGTACATTGCAGGAACTTAAGGCTGGCATTTTTATCTCTGAACTTGAAGGCATTTGTAAAATGAGAAAGTATACAGCTAAACAGAATGAATTTCCTACACCATAAAAACCTAACTTTCCGCAGGTGGCAAAACATGCGTGTGTTTTGCATTTGTCCGCTCCTGTTAAGAAAAATAAATTTGAAAGTTTGTTGTGCTCTGCAGCTGCCTTTGTACAACTCACAAACTTAAAACATTATTCTGAAAAAACACATCTGGTACTCAAACATGGTGATGAGCTACAGTGGACCTAATGGCCTGGTCCTGCTTGGTGTCACCAACATCCATTTTCATTACTATCTACTACAGACTCTAGAAAATGGAATTGTTTTGGATAATTTCATTCCTTTCTGTGCACAGCTACATCATTTGTGCCTGAAACTTTGTCTGCAGCAAGTCTGGAGACTGGAATATGCTGGCATTACCATGCACACATAAATTGACTGCACACTAGCTCTGAAGATCTTTTGAAGTGTGAGCGTTTCTGAAAACAAACTGGTCTGTACTTGCATGGCAATATGTCTGAAATTGCTAAAATTAAGGTTACTTTTTTAGATTCTTTGAGCAGCAACTCAAACTGAACTGATCAGGCAAAGCACAAAGTCTGAATTTTTGGCCAGGCAATTAAGAATTGAGCATTTCTTGTGGAAACTCTGACATCTGCAGATAATTTACTTACAGGAAAAAGAAGCAAATAAGAATTTTCCTCTAAGAGGATCTTCAATGTACAATGGACACCAAAATATGATAGGGTTATACAGTCTACAAAATGAACCTTGATTTCAGGGAAGACTGGTAACATGGACAAAGAAGACAGATGTGAGGTAAAAGACAGAAGATGGAGCACTCTGCTTAGTCAAATCCTTCCTTGCTTGCATGTGACAACATTCAGAAAAAAATATGATAAAAATAACATAAAAAGGATACATTGGTAAAATAAAACAAAACAAAACCTAGAAAAAAAAAATCTTCAAATTGAAGGAGCTACCTACATTATTCCTGGAGAAGACATTGTTCATCCAGTTGGTGAAGGTTTTCTTTTGCATGGACATACGCTGCTCCTGCAGCTTTTTGATATGATCTTTTTCATATTCAGTGCCCATGGTCACCTAGGAAGTCAGGAACCTCAGTTGGATGCTGAGTGCTGAAGGCCACCTACGAAAAACAGCCACATGTATATAGGAAACCCAGCACCAACAGGTACAAGATGCAATACCACATCTGGTACAATACCTTAACTTCCTTTTGCTTGCTCTTTGCACTTTAATTCCACCAGCTTTATTTTTAACGTACTTGAGCTCATCCTTTTAAAATACATCTCTAGCTTCAGGATGAAATGTGACCTGTATCTATGCAGCCTTTCTTTCTTGCTCTCAGTCTCCACCCACTCTCCTTGATCCAATGAGGACCACCACTACCTGAAAGCTATCAATAACTTCCTTGGATGTGCTGAAAGCACATCACAGAGAACTGATCTTAGACTCTGCCAGAAGGAGGAATCTGCAAATCACTTCCGAAAAGAAAATGTGTGTTGTTCTCTGAGGACTGGTTGAGATTCTGTCGTTGGCTTTCAGACCACAGTGTTTCCAACAGAAATCAAAGAGCTGCTTGGAAAGGAAATGGAATCTACTTGTTTCCTTACTCACATGGGTTCGGTTTTTGCACATCTGTCACAGTAAGGATGGTGATACAGGTCCATAATAACATGAACAAGATCCTAGCCTGGGTGTCAGGAAGCATTATTTCTCTTCCCTACTCTTGTCTACCTCATCCGTACCAGTGAAAAGTCAGGCTTGTAATTCCTCACAGCACCCAATCTGAATATTCAGAAAGATTAAAAGGAAGGCATCTTCCCTTTAGAGTCTGTGACACAATAAACTGGATTTCAGCTCAACTGAATAGCTCTTTTGATGACACTTGGCTTACATTGTAAATTGTAACAGCAGTGACCTTGCTGTTATGAAGACAAGAGGATCACTTTAAAAAAAAGAAAAATCAGTGTAAGATCCATGGCTGCAGACACCTGTGGTGACCAAACATCATCTGCTTGAACTACTGCCATAATTATAAGTATTAGATGGGTATCAGCCTGGCTGGGAAACCAAGAAACCTCTGGTAGTGATGGGAGAGAAGAGAGGTGTCTACTGCTGCCAACCCACTGCAAAGAGAGAAGAAAATGAAAAATTAAAACATCTGAGAAACTGTGAGAGTGTGGAGCAGTGTGACCTTGGCATTCCCAAAATGCCATGTTTGTTTTGCAAAGGTGAATTTCTGAACAGTTATGGGCTTTGTATCTGTTTAATTCATAAACCCTAAAGTACAGGGAAAGAAAACTTTATCTGCCCTAGCATAAGAAGACAGCAATAGGGAACTAACAACAGCAGCCACTGGAAAAGGGAAATCCCTTGCCTGATAGTTTTTCATGCTCTGATTAGTATTAAAATAATTGCCATTTTACAATATTGTAAGCTATGGAAAGTGCAGAAGTAATGATTTTTTTTTTTTTTTTTTAACTGCATTTTTTGATAATTCCTTTTGGGCCAGATATTTCTTAACCCTCAATGCTTGACTTCTTCAGAACAGGGACAGCACTGAAGCCTGGTGGTTCAGCAACAACACAGGAAAGAGTTATGACAGCAGATGAACGCCTAATGCAAGGAAGAATTTAGCAAATTCTGAAATAGAATTATGGAGAACATCCTCTCAACAATTTCTTATCTTGTGGGCTAGTTCAGCACTGCCTGCTTTCTCCATTTGAAGAGCAGAGATTCAAATTACCTTTCCTTGCTGGAGAGGTGATACCAACTCACTCCCGTGCAATAACCCATATAGGTAACCCATATCATAATGCCCTTTCTGAGTTTGCCAAATGCTTCTCAGAACACCTGCAGGCGCCTTTTGTGTTTAAGGATTGCTACACTGCAGTCATCCCAAATAATAATGGAACTGGCTTAAATTAGGGACAAAGGAATCTTTTTTATTGAGCTACTGCCTTACACAACAGCTCACCTGTTTAATCAAGTTGGAAATACTCCATGTATGGAGTATTGTAAATGTATGGGTAGCTGGTTACCTAAAGACAGATCTGTAACAGATTATCTGCATTTGCAGGATGCATAAACTGTGCTAGGAGCCAAATCTAGTCAGAATGGTACATTACAAGAAAAGAAAAGATCAAAGAATGTGAAAAAATGGACTTACCCAGTTTGGGAGGAAGTCCTTTCTGATGTTCAGCAGCTGGTTCTTCTGAGGAATGACTTCCACTAGATCCACTCCTACATTCACCTCACTGCTTTAATGCAGAGTGACCTTTGATTTCAGGAACAGAGACTGAGTATTTATGATCTACCTATGAACCTTTCATCTGATCTGAAAGACATTAACCCATCAGAACACAATGACTAAAGGTTGTCATAGGCCTTGTCCAATTCTTATGCTCAAAAATAATGTATGAACATCACGAAATTTGCTATAAACCAGTTGAAAAGTCATACATAGCTCTGATGCTTTGGTAAAGAGCATCTTGCACAATTGCACTGAAGGTTCTGTCCTTCTGAAGAAATTCTTACCTAGAAAATTTAGCCTGACAATGGACTCAGGAAATGAAAGCACAGCAGAGAGTACAAAGATCAGAGTGACAGCCAAGTGGTTAAACTGGGACACAGCAAATGAGAAGGTGAAACTGCAAAGTGTTAGGAATTTGCTTAGCACTGCTTTGAGGAAGCTTTTGTGCACAGATACCTGCTGCTGGCAGGGCAAACTGGAGTCAAGCTGGCAGTGCCAGCTGATTCCAAAGTTTACTATTCATGGGCTTCTCATTAATAACAAAAGGGAAAATAATTCTGGTGACATATAGATAGCAGTGAGTCCGTTCTGGCTTTTACAAGGTCACACACGCACAGGGTACATTTACCTGATATTGCCAGGAATCAGAAAGTTGCTGCTGGGAATTACTACTGGAAGAAGGGCAGGCATCTGAAATCAGAGGCTGTAAGGAAAGATGTCAAGCTCAGGGATGAGGCCAGGGAGTAGCAGTGTTTTCTCTTTTAGCACGTGTAGTTTAGCTAGCCTCCAAAACAGACAGGAGGAAAGATAAGTAGAAATTAGAAACCCACCCAAAATCAGGATAGATAAAACTTGATCAGTAGATTCTGTGTCTTCATATGCACACTAGAGAAGTATCATATATAATGTCACATAAAACTGCTAAAAATAAATAAGATGAATATTTATATTACAGGTATTTCTCAAAATATTCCCTCCAAATTCCTGGACTTATATCCTGGACTAGACAACTAATACTGTAAGCTGGCACAGTCCGGCTAGGTTGTGTGTGTTGAGAAAATGTCCTTACTCCTTTCAAATAGAAGGCAGAAGACCAGTGGGTGAATTGGTCCTGGATGCAGGCATTTCCCCTATTGCAAGTTAATCATTATCTATATGGTTAAATGTGCAAATCTATGTCTTTGCTTTTTACGATGATACAAAGCAATCAAAGATATGGTATAAAATTTCACTAACTCCTCAATATCTATCTAAAGTTCAAAGTTAAATTGTCGACCCTTATGTGATAGCAATAAATAAAGCCATTTCCTCAGTTATTTATATCCTAACAAAGTAAGAGGAAGGGCACAACAATATTTGCGTGCAGTTTCCTGGAGGGATCAGGAAAATCATCACCCGTCTAGGCTAATTATGGGCCCTCTCTTGCTGCCTTTGCAGAGAAGGAAAGCCTTTCCACCAACCCCAGGAAGAAGGACCTAAAGAGTATCCTTCCCTTGCCTTGTTTTCAGCCTGAAGTTGTTTTCCATGCTGGCAGATGTGTTTCTTTGCTTCCTAACAGGAAGAATACTGATGCTGGATTCCCCTCTACAAAATAGCCGTCAGTGAGATGTGTTAGGATGTCTTACCACCCTTTCTTTTCTGCCCACAGTCTTGTTCTGCTTAAGAGGAAAACAGAGACTGTGGAGATCAAACAGACACAAGCAGCCTGTCTTGCAGCCCCAAAACTCCACAGTTCAACAGCTCAGCAACATCATGTAAATCAAAGAAACACATGACATTTCTATTTGAATTCTTTTTCTTAAATGTCATCGCTGTCCTCCTCTTATAACTTGCATGTGAACTTGCAATTTCTAACTTGCATTTCTAAGATGGGATGAAATGTTTAATTCCCCCACCATAAGAAGCATAAAAGTGACAGTCACAGGGTTGCAGATGCTGAGTTTGCTGCTACCACTCCCACCCCTGATCTCAAGTGAGGGCTGATCACCATGAGCTTTCCCAGGGCAGCACAGGCTGTGCTCTGCAGCAGCAGCACTGGCTTCCCCTCATCATTTTCTTTGCCCACGGGGTTGGAGGAGCCTGCCAATGAGGAACACACATACACAGGCGGGTGCAGATGCCTTTCTGGGCCAAAGCATCCCCACTAAGGCCATTTGTAGCTGACAGTCCTGTAACTTAATGAGTCCCTCATTGTACAAGCTGCTAAAGCCGCGCCCTGCGCTGGCACTGAGCAAAGGCAGCTCCGATTTCAAAGCCATGTGACCACACGCTCTTGCGGGGGGGGGGCGAGTCTATTCACACGGCTCAGGTGAAAGGTCTGGCACAGTCCATCACCCTCCATTAGGTAAGCTTTGCATACGCACCTTTTTGAAGGTACAAGAAAATCCTGTCTGATCCCTGCTAAGGAAGGATTTTGGTTCCCCAAATCTCAAAGAAAAGAAGCATGTTAAATGTAAAAATGTGCATGACAGCTCAGCCCTTTATCCCCCACTGTGTCTCCAGCCATGTTACTTCCACATGTAAGGGCCCCAAAACATCTGAACATTGACTCCATGGGGTATAAAGGCAGCACCCTCTCTCCCGGGGCTACAGTATCTTTGTAGCTCACAGTATGCCAAGAAAGCACAGAAATTATCCTGCTGCCTGGGTCCCAGAGGTGGCTCTTTCCCTCTGCCACCCTCCCCAGCTCTGGCAAACAGCTGATGTTCAGTTTCATCAACTGTGACTGTAGACACAGGTGTGCTGAACTCTGATTCCAGAATGCTTCCTATCCACATCTAACCACATTCCTAACCACACATTACACGTAATCTTAGACCTCACTGTGGCACAGAGGAACTATACTTTGGATACCGAGGGCACTGGAGAGGAGCAGACAGTAAATTATTGCAAGAAGCTGTTCACTCCTTTGGGAGTGGAATACTAGAGCTCAAGAAAAGTTGGGAGGAGTTAGCCAAAAGCAGCTGAGCAACTTCCAGCTCAGTCTGCACAGATTCCCTGCTTTCAAAGGCCTCTCAGCTAAACTTTTGTCCCAAAAGAGCCCCGTATTTCTCTCAGCTTCTTTCCCCGAAGGACTTCAGCACAGCACCCCCAGGCACACCCCTTTCCCTGCCCCCCACATACCTGCTGTGCCAGCACCGCTGTCACCAGCCATCCCCGCTGTCACCAGCCACCCCGGGGTGCCACCCACCTGCAGGCAGGGGGATCCACGGTGGATGGAGCTTCTCCTAAAGCGGAGCTCTGCCTGGGAGGATCTAACCCGGCATCCCGGGATGCTGGGTTGTTATAAACCTCAGCCTCCTCATGCTCTAGTCTAAACTAGAAGTTGCTTTTCTCTTTGAATAGTTGGCTAGCAGCGACATGACATCAACAGGGAGCAGAACTCAAGCAGAACAGTCGAATTACATCATCCAAAGGAACTGGAGCCCCTCACTGCATTTGAAAAAGAGGACAGCTTAAAGCAAAATCAGATGGATTTATTTTTCCTGGCATGAAGAAGTTCAGTCATCTTTTTGAAACAGAAAATATATGTTTGCTTGTTTAGTCATGAGTAAAGATATTTTCTCCTTGGAGCTGTTTATATTATCTTGAAATTTCCCTTCTGTTTCTGAACCTCAAATAGTTAACATAAGGGCTTCAAAGGCTTTTTGAAATGAACACATGGGACCAAGGACTTTCAGTCTCTTTCCATTTCATACAAGCACAGATTAAAGGTTTCAAGTGACAGGAGGGCCTTAATATTTTGAACATCAAACTGAAACTGTGTTGGCAATGCCAGATCTAAGTAGTGTATTTTTATCATTTAATTCAGATATTTCCATCTTTTTTCATTGCTACTAATGAAGACTGTTGCATGAGAGTGAAGCTTCTTATTCACAGCTGTATTTTAGGGGGTTGTTTGTATATCAGACTGATGAAGCATTTAGCTCTGTTTATTGATGAAACAAAACTGTGTGATTCACATAAGGAAGTGGCTCCCAGCACCCTTAGTGCCAGAGCACTGCACCTACCCCCAGGGACAGTGCCCACCATGGTGTGCTCTCAGGTTTTTGTCCCCCAATGCCCCGACCCACACATTACTGACTGCAAACCAGCCCAGCCATCCCAGTTTCCTTGTGAAGGCGTCCAGTCATATGGAATGGCTGAAGGTCATTGCCAAAAACACTGTATAAACGTTTAACAAAAATGTATAACAGTTAGTTAACATTAAAGGTGTGAATTTTAGCAGATGAGAGCTAAGACACAGTAATACAACATGAATAAAAATGGCAATTACTCTCCATTGTAGGCAAAAATCGCCAAGCCCTGAGCTTACTGGTTATACTTACATTGTTTGCTTTTTGGACTATACACAAAATAATGCATTTTGAGAAAAAACCCCACAGAATTATCTGAAAAGAAAATCACTATGCATGAGCAGCATGTTTCAGCAGTTCCTTGTTTAAAAAATTGAAAAATGATGAACATAGAACTCTTACACTATATCTGAAATAGAGCACCAGGTGAGAGATACATATCATTCATGAGCTACTTTCACTACAGTTGAATCTTCACAGCTCCAGAATGAAGGGTTGCTGAGGAATATGGATTGCTGAGCTAGCAAGACTTTGGAAAGGACATGGACAAGCTCAATTTCAGAGAAAGAATAGATGGGAAAACAACTTAGACATGGCGTTAGTGAGCTTTCAGCATTCACTGGACCAGAAACTGAGTCCACAGTCTATCACCAGGTACAAATCTGTGCTAGCATGAAGTCCTCCAAGGGGAAAAGGGAGAGGAGTCTGCTTCAAAACCATGGTTTCCATCCATATTTTTCCCTCAGGTTAGAAAAGCTGCATAGATTCAAGATTTCTGAACATACTGGTGAAAAACCACCTCATCTTCCTGACTGCATTTTGATCACAACATTTTTGGTATGGATACTTATTCCAGCTCATTGCCGTGATCCCTGAGCAAAGGAAGGCACTTTCAGCAGATGCATTTGTTCACCTCTCTGAGCAGGGCAAGGCAGCCAAATTTTTCTCCTGTGTTTCCTACCCAAGTCAGGCAGGCAAGCCCAAAGGCCAAGCTTTCAAAAGGTCCTCTGCACTCACAGTTAGTACTTGCAGCATGGCAAGATCAGAGAAACCCAGAGCAGTTTCTGCCCCAAAGCCTTACAAATGCACCAGACATGGGAGCAAATAAGGTTTGGAGAAACTAAGTGGCACACCAGTGTTCTTATTTTTCAAGGTTATTACAGCCACTGGAGTTAAACCAGAAATGTGTCGCAGTTTAAGAGTGCCAAATATTAGACACAACAATTACTACAAAACTTACAAAATGGTAGCATGGACACTTGTCTACTTTTCCTATTATCCAAATACAAATGGTGGATTAGAGAGAACAACTGCTGAAGTGTGCTGTAAATTTTTCAAAGTCTGAAATGTCTTATATGCAGAGCATGTAAAACAACATTCTATTAAAAATAAAATTCCAAAAAGCAACCCCTCCCACCTCCAAACCACACTAAGATCTCACCTTCTTCAGATTATTTTTTTACTTTAATAAGGAGCAGTTTCAGCAAGTCGCTGCAGTTCAAGAGCTACGGAGCCTGCAGGAACCCACATGTGGTTTGCAGGTGAAACACTCACTTTCGTGTGACATATGGCACCAGGAGCCAAACAGCATGGTTTGCCAACAGTGCTATAGATGAGCTCTACAGCAGCTAAAATTTGACCACAGTAGCAGCAATGGCTAAACTGTAGCATCCTGATAGTACAGACAAATCTTTGGAAATGCCTCAAGTAAGATGTGTGCATAGACGAGAAGGAGAGAGAGAGGAAGAATTAATTTCAGCACAGTGTTACAATGAATGTTGTAACCATACCATTGGTTATTCTCAAGTAGTAGGCAGCATAGTGTGGAAGATGTCTTTGGATTTTTTGGGACAAATACATCAAAGTGCTTTTTGCTAAGCTGCTATTCAATCTACGCTTACTTTTCAAGGTTAGTTAAAAGTACCACCTCTCAGACAAAGTTTCAAACTTCTGACCCACACAGGAAGTTTTAGATTTATGTTCCGCACTTGGACTTTACAAAACTTCCACATTTAGACATTAGGAAGCTCCAAAATTATATTCTGCTATAACATGTTAATTACAGAGAGGTGCTGGAGGTTTGTGGGAATTTTTAAAATTCTTTATAGATAAATTTAATTCTGGAATCAAGCCTTGGCACAAGCAGTAATTTCAGCAACATGTTCAAGGGCACAGAAAAGAAATAGCCAGAACCTATTATGGATACATAAACTGAGGTGGAAAAACCAGCAGCTTGCCAAATAACAACTCTGCCTATGGCCCTTAAGTAGGAGGATTACAAAATTCCAGTCACTTGAAAGATTATCTTCCAAAAAGCAGCACACAAACCAAAATCTCAGGTAGTTCAATATTAGTTTATTAAATCAGCAATTTTTATCAGTGCTTTCTAAAAATAATTACAAAGCATATTAAAATATATTACAGTATCTGCAAAGAATTTACTGTGTAATGAAAGTGCAACAATAATGAACTTACAACTTTGTTTGCCTAGTTGGACAAACTGAAGCACACTGCACAGATCAAGCCTTTCCTCAAAAATCAGTGTCCTTTAAGTGAAAACAGTGTTTAACAAAAATATTAGAAAAGGTGAGCACGTGAAATAGAAAATGAAGTTCATGATCATTGTCTCAGTGCTAAGTTACACATACCCATCAAACCATACACGTCAAAATCTGCTTGAGATCCAATAATTTAAAGAGCCACCAAAATGAGTGCACACTTTGAAGGGAAGGAAGTGACAGAAAGAAAAAGAGGGTGCATTTCAAGTGCTGGCAATAAACAATATTGAAAGCCAGGGACCACATACCTGCTGCTTTGAGACCAGGTTCCACACAAATTCACACCACACCAAATTAACAACTGGGACCTTACCCTGACTTAAAAATCTTTGTAAACTCTCCAATTTCAAGCTGTCACAGCCTTTAAGTCTCCTGTATTGTGTTTATGAACTGTAGCCCCATATTTTCTGCTCCAATCTACAACAAAAACTCACAATTTCGGAAGGAATAGCACTAGGATAGTAAATTAAAACTGTGTTGTGGAATAGCTGGAGAAAAGGTAAAAGCAGCAGTTTCTGCTTTAGTTTAAGACAGTAGGTTACATCAGTGGGCACGGATTTCACAGGATGACTTACAGACAGCTTTGAATGATCCTGCAGAAAATGTTATTAGAATCCTAGGCATAAAATGTCCAACCAATCCAACATCTTCACCTTTCTTCAGCAGACATTAGTAACAAACTGAACCCCAAAGATTACCTCATACTGCTGTTACCAGTAACTACTTAGAGCACATTATCCTGAGAGAAGGCAATCCTGCTCACTTCCCATGCTTTTAACACGGATTCACTAACTCCACAGAACATTATCCAAACAGTTGTGTGTGGCTGGTTTAACTGAATGGGATGCAGACAGCCAGCAAGGCAAATGGGGGAGGCCCGTGGACCTGCAAGGACATAGTGAGAAGAGATCCCCTCCCCTGAGCAACAGCAACCTGTTCCATCAGTTTAGTTGCGCAAGAAACTGCTGTTTAAAGTTCACATGAAATGTACTTTATTCCTATTATCTAAGTGTGGTGCTAGTTCACTGTATCACAAACCTAGAAATATGTTTATGTAGCTGTGGATGCCGATGGTGAAACACTTCTATTTCTTCAGACAGCCAGAGAAAATCCACCTCTACTCCTATACATGCTTCATGCATTCATTTTCCAAATTCTACAGGAACACAAAGCAACATACTACAACCCCATTTAGGCAAAATATTTTAACTATCAAAATGATGTATTTCAATTTGTCTGCCTTAAGACCAAGTCAGCACATTGTCACAGAGACTGAGGAAAAGACTGTGTTCTCCATTTTACTACCAACAAAACTAGAAAAATAAAATAAAACCACAGAAACTATCCTGCCCTCCTCACTGAAGAGGGATATTTCTAGTGGCATGGGATCACATGGCTCCAATGTGTCTGGAGCATCACCCCTGGAAGCTACATGTGGTGGGAACTCAAGCATGAGTCCACCCCTGCAGCCCTGTGCTGCTGCAAAGTGAGGTAAGGCAGAGTCAGAAGATCAGCTGCTTCCCAGATCTCTCAGCTTTGCCTACACTACAGTAGTCACAATACACAAGCTTGCATTCCTTCTGCTGGTGGCTTTCCTGATCAAGCTAGTCCCTAGTACTAAGTTGGTCAGTAGTGTATAAAGTGTACTGACTGCAGACACTACTCACAAACAAACACACATTACTACTTCTGCAGCCTTTTTCTTTTTCTTGACACCTGCAATATCTATAGACTACTTTTTGTTCAATCTAAAATAAATTACATAGAAAATAGTTACTCTGAAGATGTACAGTCACGCAGGTAGACTCAGCATAAAATTTCACAGCTTTATTAAAGTGCACAGGGATGCACTAAGGTTAATTTGGCTCCTAATTTAGGTCTAACAGAAATAAAGTTGGTATGCTTGAATGGTAGGAAAAACACATAAGGATTAAAAAAAAAAAATCCTCAGAACAATTTGACTATGCCAGGACATCCTTGATACAGGCCAAGAAACCTGGCAAGGTAAAGGTGGTGTTCTGCCATTACTTAAAATAACATCATTGTTTCCCCATGGAAGAGCCCTGACAAAGTTCATGGAAATTGCACCTCAGAATAGAACAGATGTGGAAAGATGAGAGGTCCAGAAAGATGTGAAGTATTAAACTTGACAACCTACAAATATATGATTTGAAAAAAGAAGCTGAGGCTTTTCTTAGATCACCGACAAAACAGTACATGGAAGTGTGACTAAAACCTTAACTGGGAGACAATATCCAAACTATTTCCATCCCCATCCCTATTGCAAGGATGTTAAAGCACTTTTTGGCTTGCTCTGTCTCAGAAGGCATTACTGCTCCTACTTACTGAGACTTAACAAAAAGTGCTCAAAACTACAGTACTTTTGATGCGTAGGGTCTTTCCTATTACAAATGGAATACAAGTCAATTCCTGCTCATACACATAAACCAGAACTGACTGCCAAATTTGATTTTAGGAAAGAACTGGCCCTCCCTGAAAGTTCACAGGGCCAAAGACTTGCCTTCTTTTAAGGTACTGAAAAAGATCAGTTGTTAGCAGACAGTTTTGATTGTGTGGTGTTGGGAAATAAATGTTTATTAAGCATCCAATCCTCTCATGGATTGTTTTCAATAACGGAGCAATATTTGGAGGAATGAGTCTGCAATTTATTATAGTCAATTTAACAGCTCCTGTTAGCCCCCTCATCCTTCAAATCTGCCACCATGGGAATTTCATCTCTCTTTTGTGGTTGTCAGCTGTATGTTGGCAAAAGAGTTAAAAACTTCTATTAAATATATTATATATTAAAAAATACACAGTCATAACTGTATAATTAGCTGTAAATAGAAATTAAATACCAATGAAAATATCCCAAGACAATTTGGCGTGCTTTGAAGAGGTTGACTTTGAGCAATACACCTTTTCTGAACAGAAAATGAGGCTTAATTTCAATGCAAACATGGTTCTTTTAGCTTAAGAAACCATTCTGCTGTCACTTTGAACCATTCAGAAATTCATTGTCTGCAGAGAAGCTAAGCTTAAACCGCACAGAAAATTATAAATCCAAGAAACAAAGGACATCTCAGTTCTTCTAATGACAATACTGAATATATAGTGCTGTGTAGAACTGAAGAAGCTGTTCTTCAGATAAGACACAATGACAGATTGGAAAATAATTTTAGTATTTTGCAGTTCCAGCTAGACTTTAAAGTTTTAAAACAAGTTTGCTCATATTCTGAGCACTTACAAGACTCTCCTCATCACTCTATCTTTTTCTAACTCCAATTAAATAATAGAAAGAACAAAATAATTTCCTTTTATATCAGCCTTTTCTTAGACTATAGAGATGCTGACATTCACTCAATGGCCTAAGTACATTTTTAACATCTAAATATTCCTTGTGTAGGCAGGTGAATTTAACATTTTGAGCTTCAGTGTACTATTTAGAATGGTTTGCAGACACTTAGGGTTGATAAGTATTTAGGTTTGGTGAAGGTCCGCAACTTTATACATGGTCTTTTCTGCTTTATGGTTGTAATGGCAGCGAGACACGGACACAGGACTACAAAAACATTTTCACCTTATGACAGAGCTATTATAAGGCACTTGTGATAAGCATGTCTGAGTGAAGGTTAGCAGGGACAGCGACACGAATGTTTCCCTGCTGCCACGCTCATAACTTCAGTAGCATGCGTGAAATGTGCTGTGAGGTTTAAGGATCTAAGCTTAACTTCAAATTTTGGTATTTTCAACGCATTTCCTGTGGGATTTTCAAAATCCTCATTCTTCTCCTTGTGTTGTTCATTCTGCTGTCTGGAAAGGTTTCCTGTGAGATGGTGGCACCAGGTGGGAAGGTAGTGTGCCAGGCAGTTCATATCCATCCAGTTTAATCTTGATGAGATGTTTTGCTAATGCAAACTCTTCATCATCCAACATCCCATCGCCATCACAGTCTGCAAGTTTCCAGATCTTCCCCAAGACGCTGTTGGGTAGTTTAGAAGTCACCATCTCCTTCTTTGCACTAATCCCAGATATTTTGCCATTGATTGGTGACAGAGTGTAGAAAATCTCATCGTAAGCAGGTTTATCTTTGGCAACAACCCACTCCTCTTCATCAGCTCCTTCCTTAGCACCTTCCCCATATCCATGGCCAAAAGGTCCTGCCATGGTGCCATCAAATGCTCCACCATGTACCATCTCTGTGGGCATGTTGCTCTCTTCCTGTCTGATTAGGTTCATCAGGGAGGCAATTTTGTTGGCCAGCATGTTATCCACAGTTTCAATTAGCTTTGGTTTCAAAGAATGAAATTTAGTGAAGTCACAATTCTCCAACTGCTCCTGTGAATGACACAGTGACAGTAGTTAAAAATTATTCCAATATATTGAAAAGTGTAAAGAATGTGCTTCAAATTAAAATAATCAAGTAACAATTCAATTAAAATAAATATCTTTCGAAGCTGTTTCTATAGCTGAAACTCCTCTTGAAGGAGAAACAAAAGTGACACATTATGTACCATACAACCAATATATTCGATCAAATACGCTAAGACAATTTTGCAACAGTGTATGAGTTTGTCTATTAAATTGGTATTTTCAACGTATTTCCTGTGTATATTCCATTGTCTATTAAATTACATTTACAATACCATTTTCAAAGTGCAGTGGATAAAACCACAGCAGTTGATGAATGTTACCCAGCAACTTTCCATTTGATGATTTTTTTCCAAACATCAAAGAAAGCATGCAAGTAAGTCCTCAGTCCTGCTAGCACTTATGCAAGTGTTTAAAGTTTTAAAAAAAATCAAATGTTTGCAGGACCGATCTGATTTTATAGATTAGACTTCTTGGTTGTGGTTAGGTCAGGAAGAAGTGTCCTTTACCAATAAAGAAAAGCTCAGTTGAGGTAACAGCAGCAGTGCTTTATAGCAGTGCTGTCAGAACTCATGAAGTCAGATGGCCCCAGCAGAATTTGTGGAGCTTTCCTCCTACTAACAACAGTGAGATGTCTGCCTAGGTGATATGTACTATTCCAACACAAGCACAAGCATGTTTCATGCTACAGCACTGGAAAATTAAAAATGCTTTAGGCAGTTATTAAATTTTTTCTACATGCAAAATGCTTGCCAGGAAGAGAAAGTTACAGTGAAAAAGGTTAAAAAAACCCAAACATCACTACTACTACCACCTCCCACCTTCTGTAAAATGATGTTAAATTGCTTTAACAAATCCCATCTATCACCTCAAGGAGCTGCTCCTACACATACCAAAATGATCATGATACGAATCCAAGAAACCTGGAGCATGGGGTAAAAGCAGTCAACCAACAACTCTGTTCAGGTGACATTTATACACAATCACCTGATTTACAGCACCCGATCAGAATAAATTTATGTAGTGCCATAAATCTCAGGAAGCAAAGGTCAACTTGCTGTCTGTTTTGGCACAATTTTGTTTCCACACAATTTTGCTTTCTCACAATTTTGCTGATTACAGAGGTGACTGATCTCTCCTGCACATATTTGCTGCCATCTGCTGATGAGGCTTAACTGATATGTACTGTAAATTTGAAAGAGTTCCATTCAAATTTTGTTTCAATATTCAGATCTCTCATTCTGCATCACAAACAAAAGCAGCAAGGGAAGAAAGAGTCAACTTTTGCCACAAAATCCCCTCTCAAAGCCTAACTCATGAAACCCTTCCAACAATCTTGCCTGTGAAAACTTAGCTAAAATACATCTTGTGCTTCATTTATGATTTGCTATCTCATGCCAATAGTTGATTCCCAGGTTAAATATTTTAGTTCATGAAGGAAACTTGTGCCTTCCTATAGATAATCAGCCAATCATCACTCCTGATGATTAGCTGTGCAAGTGTACCACATGTACTGTCAGAATGATATGTCTGGACAACATCCTCCATCACACTCATGACTAGCCCATGGTCAGAGCAAAATGCAGGCTCCTGATCTTTTGTTCTTCAGCTTTCAAGCTGAATTATCCTCTAATTCAAAAGCCATTTAAGAAGCCTATGATCTGAGACCAAAAACTGCCAACTGATGTTTGAAATCACTGCTAACACAACATTAGTTGTTTTTCCCTAGGATATTTTCTAAACAGCACATCTCAAATCAGAGAACAGAAATAAAAAGGCAAGAAAGTGTCAGAAAGTTGGTTGAAAGCCTGCAGAAAGTCCAAAGGAGGAAGATACAAAATGTGTTTAAAAATTAGTTGTGAGTTTAAACCAAGAACTTCTCTCTCTCTCTCCTTCACAGAATACAATCTTAACAGGACAGGAAAAAAGCAAAATATTATTTTCGGAGGCAATAGGTTTTAAGCTGAACTTTTCAAATAACACACTGCCTTTATTACTCACTGGGAAAGAGTACCAATGAAAAAAGCAACAGAGTAGAGTAAAAATGAACTTATGACTAAGGATATCTCCACCTACACAAATATTTGATACCATTACAAAAATCATAAATATAACCACATTTAGGATTCAAAACAAGAAGCCCCTTAACCTGTGAGTGTTCACTGCCCTTTTATTTGCACAAAGCGTTTAGTACTTTCTGCCAGGAGAGACCAAGTACTGACTAAAAGGACAGAAGTTCAGATTCCTTATTTTCATATTCTTTATGTAGTCCTGTATCAGTGAATGCACTCTAAGCAAGTGACCATTATTTTTTGGTCAGTATCACTTCCAAGTCCCTCTAATGTCATATCAGTCAAATGACTGTCATCTCAACTGCTCTACTGCCAAAGACCCTAAGCTGTAATGCTGAGATACTCTATTCTATCTTTTCCAAATTGGCAATCCTGCTACACAGTTAAGAGTTATTTCAGTGGAATGGTAATCTACCATCTTACCTGCATTTTCTTGACTTCAGGGAAGTCCCCTGCTGAGATATGGTGTTCCCTTTGCAGCTGGATGTAGATCTCTGGCAACTTGTTGATCAGTTCCTTCTTCTTGTTCTCTTTCCCAAATACAGAGGGCATCTCTTTTTTCAGATAGCTGATGATATAAGCATGAACCTAAAAAGAAGCAAAACTGAAATCAAAACTACTGTTTACTGACACTTGGCAGTAGTGTTCCTCACTTAGGTCATTAAAAGAAACAGAAATATGTTTCCCTAAGGAAAGATATTATCAACTTCTGTTTCTGGAACTTAGTGTTTGCATGAACAGTTAGCTATCAGTTAGTTATTATTAGCTTTTGCTGCTTTCAGCATTCCTTTGAGGGGCAGGGAGAAAGGAGACACATTTCAAAGAAATACAGATGCACACTTGCTGTTTTAAGGAGAATGCATTCTATGCGTACCAACAGCAAGAGGAAAAGCAAGACCCCAGATCCCACATCCTGACACTATACACAGAGCTCCAGCCAGACTGGTCCATCTGTATGATTTGTAACTCATTTGCCTCACCAGCCATTGTGGGAATCAATGGGATAATTCCTCCAGTAATCCAAGTATGCTAAGTGGCAGGGCTCTCTATTTGAAGTGATACTGCATTCCTACCTATTTAGTCACAGAAAAGTGAGTACCTGTAGCCTATATTTATGCAGCCACCTATACAGATGACAGAGCAGCCAGTTCCAACAGGAGCAGTATGCCATGGCTGCCTTGTGAAGCCCTAGGGAGAGAAGTTGAGCCTTTCCAGCTTATAAGGAAAAACATTAATTTAGGACGTCTTTAAACACATTGATTTCTGCACTGCCATCAAAATGTCCATCCTGCTCACCTTCCTTAAGCCTTTATTCTGAACCACCCATCTCTTCCCCCCTTGCCACTCTCCAACCACCATTCCCCACCAAAAGGATCTGCTTGGCCACAGAGCAAGTGATCAGGTCCAGAACAGAAACAGTGGTTCTACTTCCTAACTGAGCTGAGTTCACCTATCCAGGTGTGTGGATATTGATACTCATTTTGTACACAGGAGGGAAGGCACCAGGGCAGAGCCTGCTCTTAGAAGTAATGCATGGCTACCAAACTGCACTCCTAAGCTCTGACCTGGCCAGGACCAAGGCAGACAAATGACCTCCACAACAGGACGTCTTTACAGGACTCAGGTCCTTGTTCATTTAAGAAGAATGTAGCTGTCCACAAAACAGAAGTTGCTTACAATTTTCCCACACACAGAAAAAAGAGTTAAAAATTAGGTATGTCTATCAAACTGTTGAGCAATAAACAGGTGAAATTTTGAAGACTGGGGGAAGACAAACTACCATTAAATAACATCAGTAAAACAAGTGATTGCTTCGGTGTTGTCTAAGTATAATACTTAATACCTACTGAACCATGACAAAACGTGTATTATACCATTCTACACAAACCTTACACAATCTGCAGATGGTAATTGCTTTCCCATTCATTTCCTTACTTGTTAAGGACGAAACAGAAAAAAAAAAATCTTTGCTTTTAAAAGAAAAATTATGTAGCCATTTTTTATGTGCACATCTTAAGTTCACAACTTTCACACAATAACACTTCCTTATATCTAAAAAGACTGTCTGCATTTTAATGGCAAATAAATTTACATTTCTACAGAGGAGAAAAAAACTCCAGTATAAAGTAGCATAAACCCATGAAATTTTCTAAGAGTATAGATATGAGTATTTCTCCAGAAACACAGAACGGATTCAATAAGGGTATTTTTTAGAGCATTTGTAAACAATTGTAAGCAATTTTATGGATCTTATGTCTAAAATAGTATTTCTATCAAGCCCAGAAGAGTATGTTTATTATTCATAAGCACTAACAGATTCACATGTGTATACTACGTGGCCTAAGGTCTGCCAGTATGCACATATGTTTCTTGTAGATAAGAACAGTCCCCATCTTCAAAATGGGATAGTGAGTCACAGGACCGAAGGAAAAACAAAAAAAAGAAAAAAGCCTAATGCCCAAATTTGACAGCATGTAAAGAATTTGTTTCTAGTTACTGTAAATGCTTTAGAAAACATTAAGAAGAAAGGAACACAAAAATAGGGTAAAAGAAACCCTCCACTCAATGCTGTAAAAAGCGATTTTTCACTGTCAGCACTATGAGAGCAGTTTGGTAGGCAGAAAAATGACACTGGATTACATTGCTGCTTTCCTGCAGGTAAACAGTTTATTCCCCTTCCGTGACTGTCTAACACAACCCTAAGAGCACTGCGTTCTGTATTTACCTTTATCCATTTTTATTTTACATTTCATAGAAATATCTAAAAATTACTTGACTGACACTCCTTCAACGCCAAAATGATTGTAACAAATGAGAACAAAATGCTGCCAACATTTACAAAACAGACTGGATCTGAGGATTAGAGCAACTTTTAACACAACGTCACTGTGATTTTAAATGGAATTTTCAAACAAGCGACTTCTACAGGGTGCCCTAAAGCTCAGGCCACAAAAATATCCCCGAACAAACAGCCCTCCTCCAGCCCCAAAAAACAGCCCCACCAAAAAAACTCCAAAGATCTGTCTTCATATTCAGAAAGCTAAATAAGCCAACACAGGAAGTGGTACACACTCCCAAACAACTATTCATATACCAATGGAATTGCAAGTCCTCTTAATTTTTGATTAGAAGTTCACATTAAAATGTGTTCCAAAGAAAATGCATTTTGTTTTGTAACTGCACAGGAAATTAGAGTTCCTGTCTGCTACCAATAGCTTTCTCCCCAAGTGACTATCTTTTCCTTGAAAAAGTGACAATTCAATCCAAGATTAAAAACTATGCTAAAAAGACACAGTTTATAGCAAGAGAAAAATTGGGAAGGTTAAGAAAGGACACGCTGAGAGCAGCAGAGACTCCTCATTCAATTTTGTTTTCTTCTCTTCTCTTACCTTTGCAAGTCTTGCCCTTTTAATGAGATCATTGAGTTTCCTCACAGCAGCCTTCTGCGGGAGACTCTGGATATCCTTGAAGAGATCCTGTGCCTCGGCCTCAAAGAGTCTCCGATTGTCCGTGTTTCGCAGAGGATGGGCCCAGAAGGAACCAATGTAGACCCGCAGCACCTCCGGCGTGTCGATCACCTTGCCCAGGGACCACATGAGTGCACCGTAGACCCTCATCAGCTGCTGCGTGTCCACTTGGTCAGCCTTGTTAAGCACAACTCGAATCTTGTCATCCTGGCCCCGGAACGACTTAATGGCCTCTGAAAACTCATCAGATATATCCAGCTTATGGGCATCAAAAAGGAGGATGATTCGGTCAACCCTCTCAGCAAACCACTGGAGGACTTGGCAGAAGTCGTAGCCTGAACGAAGAACACACTGTTACAGTCTTACCATTCAGAAAAAGTGAGTCTTGGAGAAGGTAGGGCTGAGGATAGAGAACAAGAGGATAACAGCCTCTACCTGGGGGCAAAAAGGAAATTTATTACTCAGGAGGACAGTATCTGTGGACAGCAAAGTCACGACAACTGTATCCCACATTTCCCTGGACCAGTCTCACTATTACCACCTTTTGTTTTTATCACTGCCCTTTTTTTCTGTCTCACACCCATATTTGCCTCTTTCCAGGAATCTGGTTCCAGCATAGCACTCAAGCTAAACAGGACTGTGGGGCTCTGATCACAATCTCTCTTCATCAGTGTCAATATTGGTCACTTTGGTAGCACTGCTTATCTGAATTTACAAGGAAAATGGTGCAAGTGCAGCATTCCAGTGCAAGTCAGCAACCAGAAGTATTTGGATTTTAAAACCCTTTTCATACTCATCTCTCCTTACATTACAACACTTGCTGTTATTTTTGCCACAGCAGACTAAGAAGTACAATTTACAAGTAGTGACTGCATTGCTGATGGCTTTGAGGACGTGGCAGGTTACAGACATGAGCAGTGACCTTCCTGATCACCTGAAACAAGCTTTATCATGTTCTAAAGGAAAGCCTCTTCATAGCACCCATCTAAATGCTTTTACAGGTTCAGCTGGTACCTAATCCACACAACAAAGAGGATTCAGGAACTCCTTATTCAGAAGTGACACATCTAATCCACAGAGTCACCACTGGTGATGCAGCTTTGGGTTTGGCATGGATGTGACTCATCTAGTATGAGTAAGGAACGGCAAAGTATGTACTGGGAACTTTTTGCTTTTTTAAAAAAACAGTATCTACTTTCCCCTGAACTCCTTCCCAGTACTTTTTGAAACACTTGCCTTCACACCAGTCAATCATGAACGAAAAACCCCCTCCCTTCCCAAAAGAGGTTCCTCCCTACATCCTGCCAGACACTCATTTTGCCTTTCAAATCTTGTAGACCATACACACATTTCTGTCTGCAAGGGCGTGAACATCACCAGTGATGCTGCAGAAGCAGCACAGGGACAGGCATTGTCTGACCTGGGGACAATGCTGGCAGATATCTGCATATTCTGCTGCAGCCACTTATACTGCCTCTGAACTGACAGGCAGGAAGCTTCTGGCACATCCTCTCGCCGACAACAGGAGCGGGAAAGGTGTGTCTTGAGACATCTTTGAATGGTGCCTTCTGTGTGTATTTCTGACCTTTCAAGAAATCAGCTCCTTCATCTGTGGCCTGGATGCTTTCCAGAGCTAAAAATAGAGCATGCTGGGAAATAGCATGTGTCCTCTAACTTCACATAGTTCCTTTACTGTTTTCCTGCATGTTAAAATGAAAGTTAATACTTGAGTCCTCTCTTGGTCTCAGAAGGCTTCAACTTACTCCTAGTAATACCTGTCAATTTTTAGTTTTATACAGATGCTACAATCATTCATAGGAAAATAGTTAAGCAGTAGCTAGTGAGATGGGAAAAAACCACCAACAGCAAAGAGACAAAGTCTTACACTGACACCCTGTAATGTTATTCTTCCATCAAACATTTTAAATAAGAAAAGCTGAAGCTTACAAATGTTAGACACAAGCTAAACTTCTAGAAAGCAGAACCCTCTCTGAAAGAGACACATTCAGGGATAGCAGAAAACAAACATCTTGTACAATCCTGCTTACATTTGCACACAGTAATTTAGCAAGTCATCAAAGCAACTCAAACTTCAAAACGTACTAAATTAGACTTAGAGCATAAACATATTTAGGTCAGACTGACTCCTTCAGGAAGCAGGTCAGACAAACCTTACTGTGTTCAGCATCACAGGACAAGTCAAGTTTGTGCTCCACAAAACCACCGATATGCAAACTGCATAAGAGCCCAAAAGCCATTTACAGGAAATGCATCTGACTATGCAGTATTTCAACCAAGGTTGAGTGTAGTGATTTCTAATCATGATAGCATGGAATATGTGCATGCAATAAATGCCTTGTAGATAACTTCTTGTATGCTGATGCCTAAGTATATGAAATCTTTATTTAACCTGCCCTCAAAGCCTGGGACACTGAGAGAACAGCACTCTAAAACCAATTCCCAAAACCTCATATTTGGTATAATCACACTTTAAACATGATTAAACCTAACAGCATACAGGAGAACCACACTTTGATAAAAGAACTATGACAAGGGACCCTCTCAAGACAATGTTTAACACATGGAAAAAAAATCATAAAATGCAATCTAATCAAGTTAAAGCCTATGAAACAGGTAAAGAGTTTGAGGTAATCACTGAGCTACGTCAAATTAGGTGAAAGTCCATCATATCAAAGGGCAGGCCAGCTAGACTGTAACAATTGATAAGGCACGCACCAACAAGACAAGGAGTTTCTGAGCAGTAAGGGGAAAAGTGTCATGTTTTGTTAAATCACAGGAGTAATTCTAGATGGCAGTGAAGAGTCATGGTCCTCCAGGCAACACAGGACTACCACAGTGAAACATAACCTGAAGTGAAACATAACTCTGTTCTGCACTTGGAAGTCTGAGACTTCCACAGCATTACCTAATGGTGTTGGATTTGGTTACACAATTGCTCACTTTTTCAGTGGCATATTAGTATGATACTCTAGTTTTCTGCTTATTTCATGCTCCCTTCCGTACTATTACAAAAGTGGCAACAGACACTTGAATGCTGCCAAACATAATTTCTCTTGATTTAACAAGCAAAGAAGGGGTAAGATACACGTAGTTTTAACCTGAGGAGGAAAAAGGGAGCTGCAATCCCCAGTGGAGAAGCAGACCACCACTGATTTTATCAGATTGTGCAAACAGGGATCTAAATATTTTGTGGACATTTTATGAGAAGATTTTTTCAGGACTAAAAATTGTTATACACTCAATTTTTTCTGTCTAAAATAAGATTTCCAACATGCAGTATTTGTTTTATTTCTGGTTTCACAAAATTCAAGCCTTTGCCTGCAGAGCTCTCATGCTGTTCATCTCTACTATTTCACCAACACATCACATAAAAGAAAGTCCAGCACTCTCCCCATGATAAATGCTTTACATGACTATGAGTAATAAAGAAGACAAAACATCACTGAATAAAGAATCCAGAAGCCAGTTTCCTAGGTAAGCATAATTTAGACTACAGTCCTAAGAAGACAGTCCCTTATTCTGTCAGTTTATTATAAAGACAAAACTATTGTTGCATAGTTGCCATATTTTGTGCTGGTACCAGGATTTCCTCAAAAAATCTCAGAAGAATTTTTTATTTCCTCTGACAGAGACACAAAACACAAGTTTCCATTTCTTAACCAAATGTCTGAAAACAGAGGGCAGCAGAAGCCACACCCTGCACCACTACCATTTACAACTCCACAGAAAAATGACATGCACTTTAATGCAGCTGAAGAATGCAAGGAAGAAAGTTGTTTACATTATACTGTTCTGTTTAAATAGTTTCTCAAGACAGACTAATGTTTAAAACAGCTTGATAAACAGTGCTCAGTTCTCTGCAGAATTTTCATATTAAAAAAAAATATTCTCATTTGCTCTTTCTCCTTCTACCATTTGACTTCCTCTTTTGACTGTATTATATTATGGCATGACTGAGCAACCTTAAGAAGCAGCTCTAGCAACTGTGCCCACAAAATACCCACCTTATTTATAGGCCCACCCCCGAATTTTTCAGACATGACCAACCTACAGTTATTATGAAATATTTCTTCATTCATGAACTTCAATAGTATATAAGAGTCATTATTACCTCATGGAATGCAATTAAAATGATGAAAACAAGGCTTTTTCTCAGGAGTGACAAAGGACTAATTAGTCAACAGACCATGCAACTGTAGCCATTTGCAGCCTTAGAAGCAGGATGACAAAGTACCAACCCCCACCAGCTTTCAAGAGAAAAAATTATAAAAACCAACATACAGCCTTAAGAATGGGTTGTACAGGGCTTGCAGTACAAAACTGTGGGACAGACCACCATGCAGGACCACTAAAACAGGTCCCCCAAAGATCAGGCTGCTGATTTGTCCAGTAGAGCAGAAAAAATGTAGTGAGGTTGGTTACTATAAAGCTCTGCAACTGACCTCTGCTGATGCGCTGCTTCTCTCCAGAGAGAATGCCAGGGCTGTCAATGATACTGATGCTCTTCAGGACCTCGTTTGGTAGCTGGGAACACATGAACCTGCAGGAAAGGAGGGAAAAAACCCATTAACAATTGCTCTAGCTCACAGACTGTCGCTTGAGAGCTCCCCATTATAGATCTGATTTTAGGAAGACTCAAGTGACTTTCAAAAAGTTTCAGAATCCTGGCAAACCTCTGTGTTTCGCAATCATTCCTGTTTAAGAAAAATTATGAAGAGCACTTCCCAAAAAAGAAAACACAGGAAAACCTTGTAAAACTGTACATCTAAGTGCTGATAAGACTTCAAATTTTGCAAGAGCTGACAACTTGGGCTTTAAATGCAACATTAAAAAGACTCCATCAAACCACCATTTTGCTAGGACCAAAATTAGTACACACAAGAGAAAATCCTTCATGTATTCCAGCTTATGCCCAAACTCAAAGACTGAAAAGGGGAGCAAGCAGAAAGCCATAGTGACAATATGTTTATGTTCCAGTACCTGCCACATCTCCCTCTCGCATGATTTAGCAGTGTTTCAGTGATCCCTACTCCCTAACCCACCACTCTCCTCAGCTGGGGCACCAGTGAAAAACATCGGTATTTCTCCCACAAACCCAGCCAAGACTATCATGCTGCCAGAAGCAAGAGTTCAAATTACACACAGTATGTTCTAAACAATAACCTCCTGCCTCGGCAACGGGAGGCAAATTCAATGGTGGTATTGCGGAAAAATAAATAATTCACGAGGACTCTGAGAGCCCTGCAGAACACTTGGTGTGTTACATGCAAGCTACAGTGATGCTTCTGGGATAGTTAATGACTGGAGAACTCCACTGCCCCTCATCACAACACGCCTTTAAGACCTTTGCATAAGAGCCTAATCTTCTTATCAGGGAGCAGCTGAAGATACTAAGGAGCACAAAGAGTTACCCACCCTCCTCCTGCGAGGCTGCCCCACACAGGGTTAAAACTGCAGCCTCAGGCTCGAAGATGGGGCTGTCCTACTTCAGTCTATGGCTTCACAAAGCACACTGCCCCCAAAAACAGGGTATCACAGACAGGAAATTGGATCTGTGCCAAGGTCAAACAAGACCTTTAAGGCCTTGGATGATCTGAGTTAGGAAGAGTTCAGCCAGTCAAATATCAGATACAAAATGTAAACTATATCAAAATCTAGATGCTGTTTCATGCAGTACAAATCATTCAAAGGAAATTGGGAAGAAAAGAAGTCCTAACACCTCAATTCACCTTGTTCTGCAAGAGACCTTGTAGCAACAAGCCTTTAACAAAAGCACACAGTGTGCCTTCTTGGATAAAACAGAAATGGCAGCATCACCTGTGCCTCTCCCTGAAACCCAAAAGGGCACAAGGAAACAGCAGCCATCCACACCTGACAGAACCTGAGGGTATGTAGACATAATGTAAAATGTATTGTTCATTTTAATGGGACACCAGGTATAGAAAACACCTCATATCTGAAGCAAACTCTTCCACTACTGCTTATTTTCCACTAGCTTAAGAAATATTTTTGAAAGAGCAGTGAGGTACTATTTGAGAAAATCACATTATTTGAACTTGCCAAAACCTAAAGGCTTTTTCATATCAAAGCAAACACATTAGGTGGAAGCACAGTGGATGAGTGTAAGTGACAAAGAAAATACATTTAATCATGTGAACCATTACAAAAATACATGCATCACTAGTATGTACAGCATGAAGCAGCCTCCATAAGTTTGGAAGTGTGAAGACTGAATTTTCATGGATGTTTTTTCTTATCACTCTCATCCAACCTTAGAAAGACCAGTGCTTGTTCAGTGTCACCAAGCTGTTTCTAGACCTATCTTATGGGAAGAAAGGCACCGTTATGCCAGCTGAACAATACAGCAGTGTCTTGACTCAGGCACCACCTAAAGGGGGACAGCTGGAAAAGACCATGGGAGAAAATAGAGAATTACAGGCCTCAGAAATGCAGACACTGCCATCTTTGCAGCAGTCATTAGTGGCAATGGCAGGAGAAAAGTACATGGTAAACACATAGGAAATAGAAGCATGAACTCAGAATTAACTGCTAGTTAGCTTTTAGAATATGTCCATAAGATAAAGATGAAAGATGGGTTAAAAATCTTGCCTCAAACTAATATTCTAGACAACTTAAAACTGTAATGATAGTGGTATTTGAGTATCTCTTTTCAACACTGAGACTTACTTCTTAACATACCACTTCATGCAGGTCATGTAAGTGCTGCATCATAAAAAACAGAACTACATACTATCTACCTGAATGACAGACTTAAAGAAAAAGTGTTACAAAAACAGTTGTATGAATGAGATGACTGCAATTTCTTATGACACATCAAAATAGACCAGGACCATGCATTTCTTCTCAGCAGCACCGATTTATTTACATGCTTTTCTGGTATAATGCAGTATTCTTGCCTCACCAGCATTCAAGGGCACACTAGGTCCTGTCCCCCTTCCATTTCCTCCCCAACTTTTCTTAAAAGTATACAGGATAAAGAAGAGATTAATGGAAGAACACCTCCCACAAGCAGTGAGATACAGGGGACAATTAGAAGGGGTCATGGAAAAAGACAAAAGCAAGGTAACATGAATAAATTAATGCAGCTAATTACTAAGTACAAGCCTTGATTGTGATACCGTGTTCTTGTTTGTTTCATTTTTCCATTACCTCAGTCTCTGTTTCCTGTCATTTGGATTGTTACACTTGGATGAAGAGGGCACTCAACTTCATAGTCTAAGTGTTCATAGCCTTAAGTTCCTCCATAAAACAAAACACTAGGAGTGGGAAACCATTTTAAGAATAAAAATGGGGGGGAAGGGATGGGGTGGGTGGAAGTAGAGAAAAGTCTGTTAAGGCAGGAGTGTAAAAATGTAATATCAGATAAAAAAAACCTGTCAGCATGGCAAATGAGAGAAGGCAAAATAAAATATGTACTATGATTACAGGCAACCTGATAGCAACTCAAAGATACTGAAGCCTAAGACAATTTCATCTAAGTGAAGTCATAAAGAGAAAGGAGTTGGTAAGTTTTGAAAAATGCTAGGGAAAGATAAGCACCTAGATTTCCACTGAATAACTAACATGTAAGTGTGACTGTTGGGGAAGATAAGGGTGCTCACAGCACTTCAATATAACAATATCACAGTCACCAAAAGAACTGAGATAGTCAGTTACTTTGAAAGTATATCTTTTTAGCTAGCCAATGATCTCGCCTAACAGTTGGAACTTGACACAACTAGTTAGATGATTTAGGCAAGAATATTACATTGCCACTTGTCCAAACAAACACATACCATTATTAAATGTCCCGTGCAAATATTTGAATATTATGCAAAATACATTTTATATAATTTGTATTATAAGTATATTAATTTTTTGTAGAGAGAGCACGAAGGTGAGGAAAGGGAAAAACAGAATAGTGATCTGGAAGACAGAATTTAGCCAATCATCTCAAAATTATTGTTTAAAATGGGACTTGACTACAGCTTCCCACAGCACATATTCTTATCTCTGCAAAGCGATAGCCAAGCCAACTGTAAGCAGCTATAAACTTCCTTCTTTGAGTAAGCACAGCAATAGATAAAACTGTACATGATGAACTTTTAACACGCATGCCAATATTTATCAGCCAAACAGGAAAGTTTATTGCTAAAAAGAACCAATTTAGATTAATTGGCTTGCAAAGTGAGGCCTCCATGTCAAGCTACCATCAAATACAGGAAGAAAACAAGGTGATTGCTCAGACAATAAGAATGGAGTTATTAGTAACTAACTTTCAACTGAAAATATTTAGTATGCTACTTAAGTTTACTATCAAAATATTCACAGCCCCTCAACAACTCTTCTTTTTTTACAAATACACAGCAGAAGCTAACACTATCTCCCTGGTCTGTGGAAGTACCGGAACACCCAGATAGTTGATAATAAACACTTAGCAGCTTTAGTTTTTATTTTATCCATGGGGCACATTTGAATCTTTTCCATTCTTGTAAGTCTTTTTACATATCCCAGCAATTCGCAATTTTAAATAGTTATCCCAAGATATCCCGTGATATCAGTGGAAAGGAGCAAGACAGCACCAAAGGGAAAATATTTGTTTCCTTTTTTTTGAATGGTAGTTTTAAATAGGTTAGTTAGTACTAACCTATCAGTTTTATTGAGCAGAATTTTTGTATAAACTTATCCTGAGTTCCACCTGATGTCATGCCTCACAAACAAGTCACCCAGTAGATCATTTCTACAGTTTTCTGTGAAGGGGTTTTAACAACTATTTTCTATTCAGATAACTGAATATCTCTGTCATAATGCCACCCTACCTAGTACTGCCTTTTTTTATTTAATTCACCCAAACTGCCAGCACTCCTGCTTGTATCTGAATATTTATTCCATGCTGTTCAAAACAGAACATCCCAAAATTTAAATGTAATCATCAGAAGACAGAAAGCAAGATGATCTCACCTGTTCAAGAATGCATTTCCAAAGCGGCCAAGTTTCCGGAATGGCTTCTTAGGATCAACAACAAGGGCATTTCCAGGAACATTTCCTTCTGTTTCTCCATACATTACAGCAATAAAGGAATCTGTGGTAGGCTCTGGACCAATCCGCATGCCTGGAAAGTCTTGCTCGAGCAGGTATCTGGGGGTGGAGAATACATAAATGTATTTATACACAATAGCTATATTTGTACTTAAATATTCCAAAAGAATGAATGATTGGGATCCATGGCAAAAGCAAATACCTACAATTTACTTGAAAATTTCCAAGGATATGCATATTCTGTAAGAGTAAGATTAGATTTACCTGCATTTTATTATTTCTGTTAACTGGGGAAGGAGGAAGAGAACTGAATTAATTTTGCACAACATCTAGATAAAAGGATAAAATAAATCCCTTTACAAAGACAGCGTGGAAAGCACTCCCTCAACTGCAGTACCTCAACCATTTAAGTGGATGTTTCTACCAAAGATCTGAGTGCTGTAGGTTACACTGTTGTAATACAAGCCTGCTTCTCTGAGAGTTTTCAAGCCTATGCCAGTGCTGCTGGTACAAAAAGGGAACAATTTGAAGCTGCATGTGAGCAGATTCAGCTGGCTGACAGATCTAACCCTTTAATCAACTCGGTATGATCTCACTAACTCATCCTATCAGAGGCAAAGAGAACCATTATGAGACAATAAAATTTTATCTGTTTGGGAGTGAGGAATTTTTTTTTCTTTTGACCTGCACATCATAAATTAATTTTTAACTAAGTCAGATATGCAGAAAATTAGGTCTAACTGTACAGTACTTCCAAAAGGCATCAAGTCAAGCAGTGCTATACCACCAGAAACCATCTTGCACCTCCCTTTGAGTAATCCACTGACAGAAGACACAGACAGCACATACTCAGAGGGCCAAGCCTTGACTTTTCAGACAACAGGGTCTGAAATTAATTAAGTGCATATTTAAGTATTAAAACCTAATGGAACCAGAGCATTTATTTACATAAAAAGCCTGTCTGCATCCCTTCATGGACTGCAAGTGTGAAGTAAAAGCAGCCCCAAGCCCTTTGAGCAAATCTCCCTCCAGCACACATTCTGTGACAACTCCAATCCTTCACAGAGACACACACAGCACTGCTTAACTTTAAAGCATGAGTGTTATTGTTCTCAGTCACAACAGCACCATCTTGGCGCTCAAGACTAAAACAAAGTGTTTTCAATGTCACCCTGCAATTCTTAAAAAAACCCCAAACCAACGCAATTTTAATCAAGTGCAATTTAACTATTTACATAACCAAAACTGGATTTACATGAGAATTATTCTTCAGGCACAGGTGGTAGTTCTGCATACAATGACAGCATTAGTTTTGTTAAATTTATATTAAAACTGCTCTTTTAATGAAGGTTTATTCTGGACTTAATCCAACAGTGCTATGCCTATTCTGCTATAATTTCCTAAATCAATACTGATTTGAGAGGACTTGCAGGTTGCTTTTGCTGCAAAAAGCATTTTACATAGTATCTATGGTTGCTGAACAATTGCTGCAAAAAACATTTTACATAGTATCTATGATTGCTGAACAATCTGTGTCTTCAAATAAAATATCCAAGCATTCACAAACTTTATAGATGAGTGCATAGAAGATGAATTTAAGGAACTAAATATATATTACATATTTCAAAGACTGTTTCCCACTAGTCTTAGCAAACTGGCTCCAATTAGCTCAACCTATGATCAGGGAGCATGGAACAGTTATTTACATGAGATTTCCTGTAGCTTTCTGCTTCCAAAAAAAGAAATTGCAAAAATGCCAATACTAAAACTTGTGAGGAGGGAGGAACATAAGAACAATTGTGCCAGAACACGCCAAAGTCAATCTGTTTTATCTCTAGAATAAGCTGTACCTAATGCACAGGGTAATAAATGTAACAGGGAAATAAAACTGACCACTCTCCAAAAGCAAATGAAACAACACTCAAACCTCTCTGCCCACACAGCTTTGTAAAATGCAGCAGATCCCTCACTCTCCATACAAATTAGATCATGAAATGATCTAAATGAAATTAAGCCAAAACTCCTTTAATTGCTCACCAGTTGAACCCCTCACGGAAATCCAGTATTTTCAAGTGTTGTGGCAAAGAGCAGAACATGTGAAACACCAAAGTGTGTTCCCACCTCTTCACAAAATATCACTGCAGACCAGAGTTCTCTAAAGCAGAACGCCAAGGCAAACTCACAGGAGCCACTAAAATTTTCCAGATCGGAGTTATCCACAGCTTTGATTTTGAAATATCAATTATACTTTTGTCCTCTAAAATAAGGTTTTTAACTTGCCATGATAAAATGTTCTATTTCTAACATTGCTTTTCCTCATTGTCCTATTTTAAAAGAGAAAGGGTCTCTAAGAGACTTGTAAATAAGCTCTTCTCTTGATAGAAATTGTCATTCCCAGACTTCTGCTGACAGAGGTAGCAAATCATAAGGTGACAGACAACATACACAAGAAGATGCTCCAAGAGCAGCAGTAAAGATAAAGAACATACACTGAATCAAATGCACAAGAGTGAAGTACCACATCCCAGGTCAAGGAAAACTACATGGTGGGATCTAAATTCAGGAGCAGACACCTCCAGGGTAACAGGATAATTGCCATCTATTGTAAGCTCTTAAATTACAGCATGATTATAGAAATTCAGTGGTGATGGCCTTTTAGATGCCTAAAAAAGTAATTTCATGGCCTGCTCATGAATTTGCTGCATGCGTAAAGAGTTACAAGTACAGACGGAGTACCTTTCATGATTTCCAACATCTCTTTTTGATTCTCTGAACTCGATAGTGCAAATTCAGATTAGCTGTTTATGGAAATGACTATTTCCATAATAGTTTTTTTTCCCATAATTTATTTTCCAGAATAAATGCTACTGAACTGCAATGATACTCCCAAGTTAATGTCATAAAGGCAGCTTTAAAAAACAGGTGTTAATAGTGATAACAACCCAGGAAAGGCAAGACCTCCTTCCAAATACCAAGTCCCACCCAATAGTCACAATGCTCTGCCTGGTACAACTATTCAACAGACACAGGAAACACTTTGAAGCACAGGTATTTTCCATTAAGACTGGCTACAATTGCACACCAAGAGTTAGTACAGACTAAAATAAACCTGTTCTTGAGCACTGACTGTGCTCAAGTGTGATGGGCTTGGCTGGGACAATAGTTACTATGTGGCTGTGTTTTGGATCTCTGCTGAAAAGTGTTGACAATACAGGGATGTCTTCATTACTGTTGAGCAGCACTCACACAGGATCACGGCCTTTTCTGCTTCTCACCCCACCCCGTGAACAAAGAGTTAAGAGGCAACACAGCTGGGACAGCTGATCCCAACTGACCCAAAGGATGTCCTGTACCATATGGCATCATTCTGAGCATACAAAGCTAAGGAGAGAAGGAAGGAGACACTTGAAATGATAGCATTTTCTCTTCCCAAGTCACTGTTATGTATGATAGAGCCCTGCTTTCCTGGGAAAACCTGAACATCTGCCTGCCCAGGGAAAGCAGTGAATGAAGTCCTTGCTTTGCCTTGCCTGTGATGCTTTTACTGTACCTACTAAACTGTCTTTATCTCAAGCCAGGAGTTTTCTCACTTTTACCATTCCAATTCTCTCCCCCATCCCACTGTGCAGGGTGTGAGTGGCTGTGTGGTGCTTGGTTGCAAGATGGAGTTGTGGGATGGACTAAGCCACAACACGCTGTACCACACTTCTCAGTGTGGAAGAACAGTTTTACTTACCCACACAAAAGGTAAGAGCAGTCTCCTGTAAAGTGAAAAGCTGCCAATGTTTCTGGACCAAATGCTACATTAGCACAGGAAAATACCTGGATTTCCAGCATCTACAACTACATGCTCTTCTCAGAAATTTTCAGCAGAGAAGGAGTTCAAAAAGGCTCACAGGAAGAATGCTTAAAAATAGCCAATGCCCTAAAGACAGTCTAGATCAAACAACAGACATCCTGTTGATTCTTCTCTCTTTGTTTTTACCTGGACTATAACCTTACAGCTTTGCCAATAAACATTCATCTATGTTCCTCTGCAAGATGTATAGCCAGACTATGGGAAACTAGTTTACAAAGTTCCAGAGATAGAAAAGATTACTCACAGTTGAATATACTCATTATCATCTGAAGTCTAAATGCATTAGCTAGGTCACACTAATGTACAAAAACAAGTGATCTAGACAGAGCAGTACTGAACAGGGATACCCTGTAATGCATTAGGAGATAAACTCATGGCTCCTTTATAGTGCAGCTCACCTCCATACTACTTACTGCACCAAGTATTCAGCTTCTTTTTATTAACAAAGCAAAACTAGCAGATGTTTGCTTTAGTGTAAGAATTCTGCTCTAAATAACTCAAAGCTTTCATGTTGAACTAATGAAGAAGTTACAGCTTTCACCCAAAGAAATTAAGAGGGACCTTCCTCCCACTTCACCCCCAAAGACATGGATGCAGCTGCACAAGTGATCGCACGCTACTTGCAGACTCCAGACATTATGCATACAAAAGGGTGCTTTCACAAAAGTCAGCTCTGGTTGAGTTAAATAGCAGGAAATCTACCATTTTTAATGTCTGAGTAATACCTGTGAGCAAAGTAAAAGCACAGCCTGGCAATCAGAGGAATTTACTTCTGGTTTGTCTCATGTTGATAAGTTCTTAAAAAAAAAAAATAAATCTGTCTCCTACACATTTAAAACAGAATGAAAGAAACTACCTACTTGCATTGACCACCTCCTATCTCTTTTTCATACAGTACAATTCTCTTCTCCTGTCCCTCCTTCTCCCACTTGTTCTTCTAAAACAGGCATGAGAAATTGAGAAAGTTAGAGAAGCTCTAAGGCCAAGCAGCTCATATGTAAGATAACAACTGGCTCTCACCATACTCCCACTTCATTAAACACAATTAGACAAGCATTAACGTTTGGATGTATTTGTTTGAATTGTCAGCATTGTCAAATATGTGAATAAAACTATCACCACACTACACCTTAGACAGCAAAACTGACTGGTTTCACCACATTGTTCCAAGTGCCAAAGCGGATAAACAGCATTGAGTGAAAAAACATAAGAGCTGTTAGAAACCTGGAAGTGTTTGTTTGCATATCTTAATCCCCAGGGACAATTAGTCACTGGTATATCAGTGTTTTCCATTAAGATTTAGTGGAAGGAACTGGGTGGATATGGATGTGTCAGAGGTATGAAAATGTGAAGTTCTCACGATAACGTCTCAATCAAAGTAAATCCCAAACGAATATTTGACAGCTAAACAGAATTGTTATGTTCACACATAAACCCAATAGTAAACACTTAGGTAGACCTAACAAGCCCTCCTATGAAGTCAAGAAATGTGAACAAAAAGCAGTTTTAATTAAGTAGCTTTTTATGATTTATTTGAGATTTAAAATAATGTCTACTTATTAAAAGGTTTGGAGGAATAAATCCCCTATAGCGCTACTTCATTCTAAGAAAAATCATCTATAACAAGTATAAGATTATAACAGTCTTGAGACGGTATGAAATTTTTCCATGGGAGATTCAGCCCACCAGAGGGGAAATTTCTTTCTGGCTGACGTGGACACTACAATATTTTCCCATGTCTTCTTCTAAGTATTGCACACAGCATACAAGAACTTGTCCTTTTTTTCCCTTTTTCTCCTCTAAATTGCATTTTGAGTAACAGTTACTGTGATACTATTGTCTAAGTTGCTGCCCATCTTCAATGGAGCATTTTTTCATGCTGATTCAGCCAATTATTATCTATGCTATAGAGAAAGAACACTGAGGTAATGAATGTTGATCACAGTGAGATCCTTTAGAAGAAATAAAAGATATTCTGGTACAGATTTGGGCTCTACAGTCAATGCCTGTCTTCTCCAATACCTCGCACAAGATTAAACTGCTCTACGAGCTACCTAAAGTGTGCACAGCAGAAAGGGGCAAGAGGGTAAAAAGAAGGGCACATCACAGTAGAAGCAGCCTCTTGCATCAAGTTGGTATTTTAATAAAACACATGAGAAGCAATTTTCAAAAACTTCATCTCTGTCAAAATTGTCTGGGCATCTTCATCCAGCACTGACAAATGCTAAAAAAAAGCTCACAGGAGCTGTAATAAATATAGGTCTTTTCTCATTCAGACTGTACATTAGTATCAGCCAACCCTTTTGCTCAGTATTTTATTGTTGCATTGATAATAAGTTACTCAAAAAGCAACAGTAGCAAAACCACACCTAAGGCACTGCAAGGAATATTAATGTTTATAAGCACAATACTGACTTATACATCAGACAAATATAGGCAGCTATAAAGGACAGAAAAGCTGAATGTCCAAAAATCAAGAACCTGTGTCATCAACCAAGGCAAACTCTTTCAGGAGTGGAGATGCAGAGTTTTCTACGAACTGCAAATAACAGAACAAAGCTGCTGACAGGCAGAACAAGTTCTGGTATGCACACATTTGTGACCACTCTGCCTCCCTCTGCATTACCTGTGCTCTCCCCATTCCTTGTCCACAAGCCAAGTAACAACACTTATGCGGAAATATATACAGACTAACAAGGCAACTGTAATTTTAATGAAGAAAATGAATGAGTATGCCTAGAGAAATGTTGGAAAAATCCACTCAACAACCCCTCCCCCACACACCACCTTGTGACTGTCTGTGGAGATCCTGAAACTAAGTTTCTTTTCTTGTAATTACAGCCCTATTTCTATTTTTAAAATACAGCTCTGAGCAACACCTCTTTATGTATTTGTGGGAATTCCGTAATAAATAGTAAAGAAACCATGTTCAGCTTCAAGCTTTCAATTAGCTAGTCATAAAACCTGAAAAGACACATGATTAGTTCTGCAAACATCTGAAAAGCTCTCAGGTGATTAAAGGTAAACATTGATCTTCAGTGGACAGGGGAGGTAGGTATTTTGGACTGCAAGAAGAAAACAGTGTTATGGAAAGGCTGCCTGTAATCTTTGGGACTGAAAGATACATATTTGTAAATTTTACAGAAGGACTATAATGAACTTCAGATATAAGCAGGTCAAAATGTGAACCAAGTCACCCCTCAGTGTCCTTTGCAGAGTTGCACAAAACCTTAGACTGATTTGTAAGGGGCATGTGAGAGGGAAACTCAAACATATGCAAAATACGTACAGATTCATAGTATTGTGCTTATCTGACATATGCCTCAGCTTCCTAAAAATGAGTTACTAAGAAACTTAGAAATAAGGAATACAGGAAAGACAGAAAATACTACAACAGGAACAACACTGTTAAGCTGCCTTAGTAGTGACACTGCTTTTTCAATGTAATTTATTAACATAAAGGCACATGGAAGCGAAGACTTTCCAGATACCACGAGTTTTTTGTCCAAAACTCTAGTCACGTTACTCTTCTGTGATCACATCCGATCTGTGCATTAGGCTACTTTTGGGAAAGAAAGGGAAGGAGATCAGGTTAAGTGATCCCTCATGGCCAGTACACTCATATCGTTTTAGCACGAAGCCCCTGCTTTTCCTTTGAAATAACTTAGGGATTCAAAGAACTAAAGAGGAAGTAGACAACGGGATTACACGTTCTCAGCAGAACATGAAATAGAGTAATATTCTTGAACAGGAAGCAAGCGGCGAGCTACAGAGCGTGTAACAGGGTCGGAAGCAGCACCATTCTCCATACAGCACGGAGGCTCTCGGTAAGCCCCGCTCGCCGGGAGGGTCGCCGGGCGCTGCAGGCGCCAGCCCTGCCGCCTGTCACCTGCCCGGCCTCGGCTCTCACCCTGCCACGGGCAGCGCTGCCCCGCAAGAGCGGNGTGGGAGGGATTTGCCGCAGGCAGCACCACCCGGGGCAGGAGGTGAGCAGGGATGATCGAGCGGCCGGCGGGGGCGCCGGGCGGGGCCGCAGAGCGGGGATCGCGCACGCCGGGGTCACCTACCGGATGAAGGTGGTCTTGCCGGTGCTGTACTGCCCCACCAGCAGCACCATGGGCTTGTTCTCGAAGTCGGCCTCCTCCAGGGCGGGCGAGTGGAACTCATGGAAGCGGTAGTGCTCCTCCAGCGGCAGCAGCTTGCGGAGGGAGAGGTCCCGCAGCCCGCCCGTCACCGTCTGCACCACGTCGGTGCCGCCGCCGCGCTCCCGCCCGCCGCCCTGCTTCCCCAGCCAGCTGAACATCCCGCCGCTGCTGCCGTCCCACCGCACTGACACAGCCACTATCACTGCCGCGCACGCAGCCGCCGCCGCGGGCCCGCCCCGGTCCCTGCCCCGGCGAGAGGCGGTGCCGGCAGCGCTGCCGCGCTCCACTCAGCGGAGGGACCGGGCGGGGCCCTCTTCCTGCAGTACATGCCCTTGGAGCCGGGTGGGATTGGGCTTTTTTAGAAGGGGAAGTTTTTCCGAATCCTAGGAATTTTTTTTAATTTGTTTTTTTGGTTTTTTTGGCCCCGGGTCCGCTTCTGGAGGTCAATCGTACCTGCTGCTCCTCTGCGCTAAAATCTCAGCTCCTTGCGAAGAAATCCGGAAACACTTTGACAGCTCCGATCTGGGTGTAGAATCGCCCAAATGCTTTTCGTGTTTTTCTGATGATGGTTGCTGTCTTTGGATGCAAAAGAAATGTGTGACTAAGCGCCGTGGTGTTTAGCTACAACATAGGGCAACTGTTTTAAGCGCAGTGAAAAATCTTAGTATAACCTGGAAATCTTTCTGTGAGGCGTGAGTAGAAGATATGGCCATTAGTTCTAACCTTAGGTCCCGCATTGTGTTAAGCCACGTAGGAGGATCATCTTGCCCATTGTTTTTACAGGAGATTTTAGTGGAGTGTAACAACAGATTCACTACAACCTTGGGGAAATCAATAAAACAAGTAATTTTTGTCCTCTGACATTAATGTTTGTGCTTACTAACTAAAAAAACCCACAAACCTTGGGATCTCAGTTAAAAGAAAAGGAGTGGAAATTTTTGCTGAAACCGTGTTTAAATATTATATTACAAATGTACCTTTTGTGTGACACACTTATGGCTCCTTCGTAGCATCCATATATTTTAAATCCCCTTTTGCTGGTCCAGCACATCTACTGTTTCACATTTTTATCTATGTACCTTCATCCTCATTTCCATATTGAATACTGCATTTTCTCGGTATGCTCCAGGTCTTTTCTAAATACATCAGCAGGTTTAGATGTGCTCTTTTTGTCTCCTTCCTCTCTATGCTGTTGCTCAAAGAACAAATGTTAGACTTTAGCAATGCTCAGTTCTGGGCATTTAACCACTTTGCTTTTTCTTGGTTCCTTGCTTTGCATTTTATTTAGGGCTGTGCATACATTTTGCAACTCTTTTGTTGCAATTTCCATGCTGAGTCCAACGATTTTATACCATTTCACACAGGGTCTTGCTGACTGATTTCCTCATTTTTTAAAATCTCCTTTTCATAGTTTGCTTTTGTATTCCTTTAATTGTTACTACTTTTCTCTATGGCTTCATGCATATGTAATTAGGTTGTCCTTGTAGTTACTTACATCTTCTCTATTTTACTTCAGTAATTTCTTTTAAATTAGTCTTGTATCACCACATCTTCAGAGGTCTGACTGCTCCTAATTATTAATTACCTATTAATTATTAAATAATTAAAAATATCTGAGCTGTGGAAAACCTAAATACTGCAGTGTGGAGTGAGGTTCCTTTCCCCGTGGTCTATGGTGCTAAATCCAGTATTTAGTGACTGAAGAACCTTACACAGCTCACATACCTCACAGGGCATGTACAATACTGCCTGCCTCAGACTGTCCTCTGAGTGTCTGGGAATTCATGATTCAGTGCAGGACTGAGGCAGATGCAGAGCCATTGTATTTTTTCAGTCTCTAAAAATTTTCCAGTGAATGCCTCAATCAGTTTTTTGAATGCATAAAATTTTATCATCAAGAAAACTTAATTAAATGTGTGCAGAACTACTCACTTTTTTAAAACCTGCTGTTCGCTAGGGTTTTTTGATCCTCTCTAAGTCTTGTGATAGAAGAGAAGTGCACCGACTTCACACATCTCTCCCTTCTCTGCCTTTCACTCCTCCTGTTCTTTTTCTAGGTTGCAGATTCCTTAGCTATTCGTACCTTGTGTGGAAGCAATTCCACATCTTTGATCAGGCCTGGCATCTTCCTCTGTATTCTTGTTGAACATAGAAAACTGAGATACTGAGTAATTATTCCATGCAAGATTTTTGAAATGGGGTAAAGTGCTCATTGTTCTCCATGACCCTTTCGTGTCTGCTGGAAAGCAGCAGGAAGGGCAGGGAAGTGTTTGCACTCACACTCCTCATTCTGCATGTCTTCAGACTTCCTGCCTAGATGCTTCCTGCTGTCAGTAAAATAATTTTTGCCCTTCAGACAATAATGCTCTCACTGCATATAGGAACCTGGGAGTGCTTCCAAATTCCCAGGTCTGGCTGTGCGCTCTGGCGAAATCCCATCCCATGCTGTGATGAGATCCAGCATTTATAAGCATGACTGCTGTCTTTGCCCTCTCATTTCCATGGGAGATAAACTCTGACCATAGAGTCCAGCAGCTCTATGGGCTCCTGTAACATGCAGGTAAATGTCCACTGGCCTAAGGGGCAAACAGAAGGTTACATCTCTGTGCACTACCTAGAAGGGGACCCTCAACCTTGAGGGCAAAGGAATTTGTAAGACTTCTATTTTCAGCCCACAATAACAGGATTTCTTGACAAAGAATACTACAGCAGAATTGAGGAGTGGGGAAGCCTGTAGGAAACATGGGCTTGTGGGTATAAGATGTCTAATAAATAAAACAATAGCATTGAATTAAAAAAATTAGAAGAATAAATGTAGAGTATTACAGATTCCATCTGTCAAAACCCCAGACTTCTTACTGGAAAGGTGACATGTTTATGTCACCTCCAAAGCATCAGAAAGTTAAAAGTTGATGTTCTGTTAACGTCAGTTGCCATACTCTATAGCAAGTTAAAAAAATCACATTTGCATGAGTGATATTAGGTATACAATTTTAGTTTTGCTTTGTCTGTGTTTCTTGTGTCTTTTCAATGTAATTTTCTCAAACACTTAAATATTATCAATATTAAAGAACATTTGATATTATCAATAGCATTTAAATCCAGCTTGCTAAAATAAATTAACTTGAGTTGGTTCTTGTAGAGATTGGACTTAGTTGTAATCCTAAACTCAAGGAGTCCCAGGATCCTGGACTAGTTTACATCTAGGTCTGGAGCAGGTATACTTTCTTCTTCAATAACTTTTCAGCAGCTGTGAAATGTCTGCGTATTGTCTTTGTCTTGCTACTAGAGAAAAAAACCTGAAATAAATGGCTGAAACGTATTTGGTATGAAAAACTATTTATTTGCTGTAACTCCAACTCAAAAGAAGTGGTTGATTATAGAAAATTAATATTTATTTACATTCACATAAAGATTTCTTAGTTCACAAATGACTTCCTTGATTTTGTTGTAGAAACAATGGATTTTGTTCTCTGCTGCATTTCTGGACTGGCAATCTTCTGTTTCTATAGCACAGGTAGAACACAAACAGTGTAAACTTCCTCAAACTTCCTTGTCCACACAGTTTGGCTCTGGCCGGGAAGGTCACTTCTGCAAGTACAGTGGAGCACAGCCTCACTTAGCTGTGCTCCTGAGGTTGTCAACGAGGGAAGCACATAAGTTCATTAAGGAAGAGCTGTTTTTTTGAGTTTATTCCTTCCACTGACAGACAGGCTGAACATTTTTGATGACAAACGAAGTGCTATTCTTAGCGTTCTTTGGCCTTTCTTCACTTCCTAATAAAATTCCTTTTCTTCTTCATCAACAGGACTCATAGATACTTTATTTCACATTCCCTGGTGCTGGGCAGTCAGCCAAGTGCTGGGTTCCCTCTCTGTCAGGCACACACACGCCGCAGCCATGGGGTGGTTTTTGCAGCGCTTGCTCTTTCTTATGCTGCTTTTTCCGCTCCACAGCTGTACGCAAGGCCCCAAGAATCAAATCTTTGTTGTTCTGGACGTTGTAGTAACTTAGATTCACCAGCTTGTCAAAATTTTCCTCTGAATAGCTCAGATTGTTTATGTAATATGGGCCACAGGCATTGGCGACGTCAACCTCACCCTCTGCCATCTCTGACGGACTACGTTTCACACCTTACAGACAAGCAATGACTTGGTTAATTTGCAAAAAAACAGGGTCTGGGTGTTTCTCAGGCAGGCACAAATAGTGGATCACAACTCTAAAATAAATCAGTGTTTTGCTTGACTCTATACTGATGGGACACAGCATATGAGCAGGCTGAGCTTCTATCTGTCTGCTAGTACATAGAATGAATAAGTTCTTGGAAAGGAAGAGGTCAATTAATTTTGTTGGATTCTGAAATTACTGGATTCCAGTATGTGCCTTTGACTGCTAAAGGACGGCTGAAGATCCCACCTGTGGGGCAGAGACCTAAGGATGTGGAGATCCACTGCTGTGGATCCTGTAATCCCATGTCACGGTTTCACCCCAGCCAGCAGCTAAGCAACACAGCTGCTTGCTCCCTGACCACTGGGATGGAGAGAGAATAGAAGAGCAAAGTGAGAAAATGTGGGTGGAGATAAAGACAGTTTAATGGGACAGAAAAGGAAGAACAACATAATTCTCATTCCAGATTCCTAACAAGCACTATACCAGCTGCTAGGAAGAAAATTAACTCTTTCCCAGATGAAACTAGGTTCACATACATTTTTATGCTTCCACATCATTTCCACAGACCCTTTGGTTTTCTGACAGCTGGCATGAGGGAAGAGAGCATTAGCAACCCAGGAATGGTAGGTAATATTGTCAGACAAACTATCATAAACATGAGAACTTTTCTGTCAGCCTCCAGTGAGACCTACATGGCCAAGAGGGTGTTACTGTAGCAAACTTGCACCCTCCACAGTCGCAGATACCTGCACCACCGCAGCCATGGCAGGAGGGTAGGCACTGGGAAAAGTCAGCATCTCACTGACAGGACCTCATGCATTTGGGTAATCTTCTCCACCTAAATAGCTCTAACAACATTGATCAAAGGGTTCTGATTTTCCTTGAAGGGTCTCTCAGAGTCCAATAGATGTGCCTCTCTCGACTTTGCAGACAGAGTCACAGTGGACTGGTACGACTCAACTGAAGCAGTCTAAGTCTCACACAGAGAATTTCCTTTCTACTTGATTATGGAATAGCCCAACAGTGCAGAAGTTAACCGGTTTGAATGTGTCAGTTTTACTTGTTTACTGCTCAGACTCTAAATTCCCCTTCTGGACAACTGATGGATGAGTTGCCTATGAAAAAAATTGCCTGTTCCGTGAATGTACTAAAACTTCACGTGCTGTACAATTTAGATTTGGGCTAGAGCATGGTACTGAAGCACTGTAAATTAAGCTGATCTCTGCCTGTCACTAGAAAAGGGCAGACATCCTTTTCCAGCTTCACAGGACCTTTTGCAGCATCCATCCTGCTGCTATGGAGGTCAGGTCTCAGCTGCAAGGTATCAGTCTTTCCAAAAAAACTGCTTGCACAGAGCCCTTTCATGCCAGCTCAGCTGACACTTTGCTGGAGGGTGCATGACAAGGACCCCCCTTCTTTCTCTTCCTGTTTAGTCTTGTCTTGCAGCTACCAGCTGAACTGGTTGGGCAACACAAGCTTGCCTCAAGTATATGCAAATATGCAGATATCATGCAGGTCTTCAAATTAATTTTCTTCATACCTAGCAACACACCTTTTTAGACTCCCTGATAATATATGTTGACATTTAACATCTGCACATCATCAGATGTACACCTGATAGTAGATACACCTGATAGTAGATAATTGACTTAGGCTAGGCATCACTCTTTTCTGGAAATTACTGAGGGGAAGAAGGCAAGCAAACTCCCTCACAGAGCAATACAAAAGAGCAGTGCAGTATGGAAGAGAGGTACAGAAGCTAAATCTCAGCTCTTCTAGTTCTTTCTTTTTTTCTCCTTTCTTTAATTCTCTCTACAAAGGGCAACTGCAGAAAGCAACCTTTCAGTGATCAGTGGTGAGAGCCGGAGTAGAATGATGTATGTACATGCATAAATACCCTTAGTCTATTTGAATATGGATCAAAACCCCAGTTTTGCACCTCAAATGTGCAATTAACTCAATCGACAAAGCAAAAGTATCATATTATTTTTTACAACTTTCTTAATATAAAAGGATAAGAATTGATACAATTGATGCATTTGTTTTGGTTTTAAATTGAATGTACCATGTATTAACCCAGAACTTCTGACTTTCAAGTATACTGGCTTTGAAGTGAACTCACAATCTGAATTAGGAATTTTAGGATCTGGTGAAGGAGTAACTGAGACTTTGGTAGCAAGAGAATATTATGGCATGTGGGATATGGTACCAGGACTTAGAATTCATCTGTTTAGAAGTGACTGGCAATGTTGCTGTTGAAGCTCTTTAAATTTCAAAGTGAACAGACACTGTTGGAATGGCTCAGTGTTGTACTTTCATCACTTCACTATGCTTCACTGTTACATTTTCATCACTTTGCTAGTTCATACTTTTTTTTTCAAGGTTATCTGCCTAACTGTAAGCCTGGAAATTATTTTAAACAATGAAATCCTTAGACTCCTTGGAGCATTCTCTAACAGGAGAGAATGACAAGAATGAGAGGAAATTACCCCTGCTAATTTCTGCTACTGCAGATAAACTGAATATTCTTCTCTTCAATGAACTACAATCTGATAATGAAAAGCCAAAAAAATCAGAAGAGGAAAATATGTGCCAAAGGTTAATCCCACATACTTCTCTACTCTCTGGGAAAAATCACATATTTTAAGTTTCTTGATATGGTTCAGCTCTGAGCAAGCAGAGTTCAAGTCTGTTATTACAGCATAATCTGAAAAACAGATATTATTCAGTAAAAAAGAGGAAACAAGTGGCCACTCACTCTGTTAATGTGATGGGTAATTCTTAACTTACCAGGTGCTTTGTATTCCCTGAAGGTGTCATTTACTAGTGGGAAAAATATCACAATAGGTGTTTCTGGGCTCTCTTTATCACCAACAATGTAGCATTCCTTCAGATGTGGAGTTTCCTGGTCATCTGGCACCTTTGTAGGGAAAGGAATTCCCTGTTTTGCGAAGTATTTAGAGGCATGTTTCAGGGGCTTGTTGCCATAACACAAAAACAAAACAAAAGAAAACATCAGAACATACGGGAAGAACTTTGATCATAATCTAATTTCACTGGGAATATTTGTGGGGCAAGGGACAGGTTCTGACAGATTATGGTACATACCCAATTTAGGTATAGATTGTTTATGGAACCAAGGCTTGGAAGGCCAGTGAAATGAATCTGAAATCCACATGCCTGTCTTTGAAAATCTCAATTGGCTACATTTCGTATTTGGCTATTAAAAATTGCCTTTAGATAACTTTTTATTCCTAAGGAATTTAACATTCTTAAATGCAAACTGTTGTTGCATTTATTTGCATATCTGGTCTTCTGCATCAAACCCTTCTATTGTTGCAGTTATATTGTCCTGAAGGTACATTTTCCCTTGCATAGGAATATGTATGATTGCATTGAGAAATATTAGACAATGTTTAAAGGCAATTAGCTTCATTCATTCTACTTCTGACTGCCTTCAAATGAGCCAAAACTACTTACATGTAAAAATGGGCAGGTACAGTTTACTAAATTATTACTTTCTGATGACATTTATACTGTTCCATAAAGATATGTGAGTCCCAGTTAACAGTAAATTATTAACTTATCAACGTTTCCCAGGTATTGGGGAAAAAGAAAAGTTTCTGTGAGTATAGGATCAGCCGTTCTGGGAACTCAGTGATGAAACAGAGAAATCAGTGAAGAAATGTACAAGACTCACCCCTGTCTGTGAACCTGAGGTGTAGTTGAAATGCAAAATGACATCCACTTTCCTTTCTGGTCTCATGAGGGGTGGGTAACTGGTACCAAAGGCAAATGCAGTATCAATCAGGATGAGGTAGTCTGTTGCTGTTGTCAGGTGGTTGGGCTGGGAGTCCAGCTCACAGTCTAGGAAAGAAGCACGTTTTTTTCAGAGAAGGTACCCAATGCAAGGGAAGTGCTAAGGAAAGTCTATTGTTAAAAAAAAGAGACTTCAACTTTTCTTGGGTCCTAGACCTACCTATATAGCTGATGTCTGTAGTTCAGTCATTTCTCAGTTCCTCATCTGGCTTCCTCTTTTCACTCTTTAGTCTGCAATTTCTTTAGTTTTCCTCTGACTAAAAGGGGCTAACTTGGGGCTCAGGAGAATAGACTTAATTAATCTTGTGTGTGACTCTGATCAGATTAGTGTGGGGGTTTTTTTGTTTGTTTATTTGGGTCTTTTGTTTGGTTGGTTGGTTGGGTTTTTTGGTTTGATTTCTTTTTTTTTTCCTTTTCTGTTAATATTAAATAAATTAAAATGGAACCTCACTCTCTCAACACAGTAAATAAGAAGTAAATATGTTGAGTGCCTTGCTCACTATAAGAGCAGGCACACAGCTACAATTTTACATGGAATATCTGGTGCCAGACTGAATAAAAAAAATCCATACCTGGATGACAGGGAATACTGTTACAAAGGTTATATCTTACTTAGAAGTAAAAAAGTAACAGGAAACAAAGCTCCCTGCCACATCCCTTGAGCACTGGCCAGGCAAGAGACAGTGTATGGTAGCACCAGTGCCATGCCACAGGCACAGCAGCAGCTGGCTGGCACAGACATATGCTGGGTGACTAATTGGGATTTTTCTCACCTATCAGTCATGGGACTTCATAAATTTTTTTAAAGAACTTATTTTGAAGCCTCTCCTGCTACCTAATTTCAGCTTTCAGTGACAAACAGCTTCAAATACTATCAGAACGAAACAAAAAGTGGTTGGCTTGATAACTTTTTAAGGATTGTTTCTTTTTCACAAGGATGGTTTAAGCTATAAGTCAAAGCAGGGTGTTGTCACCATACCTTTCCACTTGGAAAACTCGCTCTCTAGGTAGTTGTTGTTTATCTGGAGGCCTTTCAGGAAGTTATGGATTTCTGAGGCTGCTGGACGTAACATTGCAACATCTCGGAAAATTCCTGAAAAGCTGTCAGGAGGAGAAACCACTCGAGTTTCCAGCTCATTTGGTCTTGTAGGGAATAGGGCTTCATCATCTGAAGAAGAAAGAATAATAGTTTATATATGTGGTTTCACTGTTGAAGTCAATCTGTGCGTCATCCTTTGGTTTAATACGTTTGGAAAACTTGGACTTCTTTCTCTTTTTATTTCCAGGATTTTTACAAATCTTGTGTGTTTTAGCTAAGCTTTGAAAAATCCCTTTCTTCTCCTCAATACACAGTGATAAAGGGTTTGTTTGTACTGCAAAAGAGTCCATCTCACCTACTAGAAATTTCTTTGTTTTGCTATGATTTTATCCATTAAATATCTTGCACTTAACTTTGTCTTCCTTTGCTACTCCATGCCACATTTTCTCTCCCAGATACATAAAAAGCCACACAATAACAATCTCTCAGCCACACAAATGTAATTAATGTTCCTCACTAGCAAATACAAAACCCTTGATTTAACAACCAAAAATTACTTCTTTACAAGCACTAGGAGACAAAATAAGTAAGCCTTTTTGGAATACATCTCTTCTTTGCCATCTTTTCTTTGTAATGTGTTTGTCTTGTGTATTTGTCCTTGAAATCTGACCCTGCAGATCTTTCTTAATTTTGTATCATGTTTTGCAAATCTCATCCTTATGACTAGTTTGGAATGACTTCCAGTAGTACTGAAGTTTGTGTCAATGTTTTGTAGACTTCCGAGATGCAAGGATATTGTTTGCTTTCTCTGATGCTTCAACTTCAGAGAGAGGAGCTGGAAGATTGTGGAATGCTATGTGAGCATCTTCTATCTACAGGGATATTTTTCTCTAGTTTTACAGTCGTGCTCAGAAAACATCTCATAAGAAGGCCATTGTCACTTTTATTTTTCTGTGATGGATCCTGTGGGTTCTTTTCACATACAACTGAAATAATTGCCATATGTCATACATGGCATTAATTTCGTTCTGGCTTACATGTGGATTATGGAAATTCCTGAAGAGAATGTTCTAAAAGGGCTTTGAAAAATTCAGTAAGAGAGTAGCAGTACAGAAGAAAAAAAAAAAGATAAAATAAAACAAAATAATCACATAAGACTAACCCACCTATGTCAGTAATTTTGTCTCGTGTCCATTTGTGCCAGAAGTCTTCAGAATTAACAGATATATACCAAGCATCCATGAGATTCAAGGAAAATACACTGCTCCAGATCCCTGTGGCACAGAATGTATTTGAGAGAAAGTAAATAGGGTGCAAAGGAATTTGATGTAAACCTTTCGAATAACTGTGTCACTGGAACTGTGTCACCTGTTCACTGTGCCAGGGAACAGGGTCAGAAATGTCCTTGCATCATTCTAGAGAAGGTAGGAAGAACGTGCCAAGGTGTAGAAAGGAGGTGGTGACCTGACAGCATTTCTGACCACAGAAGGGAAGACCTGAGTCCTTATCTGAAATTGCAGCCAGGGACAGAGATTCTAAGTTGCTTCCTTGCGCCTCACCATTAGCTGTAGTGAAATCTCCACACAAGCAAAAAGTTTCAACTTCTCAAAAAACCCCCTGAAACTTCCTTCTTCCTCTATGTAGTTGGTGGAAGTAGAAAAAACAATGAGGCAAGAGTGGATTTCTCAAAGGGAACAAGGATTTCCTTACTGCTTTCACTTTTTTATGCAAGAGGGAAAAAAAGATAAATATTATGACCTACTTGTACTCTGAAATGGAAATTTTATCCTAAGAATTAATCAGGGCTAGATGTGGCAGGAACTTTGTAGATAAAAATGTGCATTTTAGAGACAGGCTGCAGAAGAAACTGATGATAACTTAGCAGCAATGATACACAACTTTTGTTGCTGACAAACACATAAATGTTTTGTGAAGGTCTCATGTCAGTAAGCATAACCACAGATGAAATCAATAAATCTGTTTAGATGAATAAGATCACAGAGAAAATGGAAAATCCTGCAGATTGTGACCAGTTATCAGTTCTGGTATTTTACCATATACTGCTCCTGGCAGATAAAAACACACTAACTGTTTAATTTCAGAAGAGGGGTTTGTGCAGGAGCAGATTGTATTATATTACTTTTTCTCAGAACAACAAATCACCTTCCAAAAAGCAGATTCTGGATTCTGGGACTTTCTTCATCAGGTGACCCATGAAGAACTCACTTCCAAAATCTTCTGCACGAATGAAGGCTCCATATTTTGGGAATCCTACCTCATAAGGGGTGAATTCCACCCATTCTAAAGGAAAAGGCATAAGACAGACTGATTACAGCAGCAGAGGCATAATTATTTGAATAAAACATGATATTCGCCAGGTTAAGGCAGATTGTTTTCTAATTACTTCACTTTGCAAGCAGGCATTTATTTACAGTGCACTTCACAGTGGTGAACATGCAGAACAATTTGTCCTCTTACATCTCTATGTCTCTATAAACTTTTTGACAGTTTCTACAGGAGTGCATAATGTCTTCTATTGTCCTGCTTTTGATCTGAATACTAAGGTCTTCAAAATATTAACTATTGAATTTCTCCTCTGAGGTGGATTAGCCTTTCAGAGTATTTGTGCATTGAATTGATATCCTTATCTAATCCTAAATTGACCCCACTTGGGATTAATGTAAAATACAATTCTGGAGTATTGTTACCTCTAAAATCCTGGTCGCTGATTTTATCCTTCACATTGAGAGAGAGGTAGATAGGCAGAGGGTTTTGACCCTGATTTAGTGCCTGCTGCTGATCTGTGAGCTTATGGCAGTCCTCCTGTTTTGAAGAATGACAGTAGCTGAGGACAATTGGATGATACAAAGAGCTTCCCACTTCATCGAAACCTGGGTTCTGGCAATGCAGTGCATGCATGACTCCAAGTAGGATGCTCGCCAGTTGCTTAGTTCAGGAAAGGTGCTGTCATCCCTATCCCTGCCCCTCCCCTGCCCCAACACTTCAGCATACAAATAATCCTAAATTCATATGTTCAAAGAATATGGTAAGGAGAAAATGCCGTTAGCCACATTTTTGATTTCAGAAAAAATGTCTGGGAATGTTTGAAAACCACTCTTGACAGGAAATATTTCATTATGAAAGAGTAAACCCCTCTCTGATTTCCAAGAAAAATATCTTTTCCTCAGACCTGTGACAGAGAGGAGGCTCATGCAGAGTTAATGTTCAGCAAGCCTTGGCCCTTCTGCTGCAGAGCTCAGGCAGGATGGAAAGGGCAGGATGGTTTGGGAGCAGAACCAAGGTTTGTGAGTGTGCTCCTACAGACAGAGCTGCAGGTGCTCCCCCTCACCAGAGCAGCCCAGGGAAGGATGGCTGTGCCACCAGGGTTCCCTTGGGCTATTGTTTGTCAGGGGACAGGGCTGTGGGGACACTTCCATCTTCCTGCTGAACACAATCCCAGGGAGTCTCTACCACTGTGCTGTGACCAGGCAGTAGAAATGTGGATGTGTGGGGGGTTAATTATATTACAGGGGGAATGATTTCTTGTTCTAAAGTATAAATGGCCTAGAGGGAAAGAAATAATCATGAAGATTAAAACAGAGCCTGAACACAGCTCCTGATGGAAAAGTTTGCAGGGTGATGTCTTATTAACGGCTCAGAGATACTGTCTTTGGGCTTGTGATTTTCCTTTGCCTTGCCTTATTGTGCAGCTCTTGTAAAAGAACAGCAGGATTTTCATTCAAATATTTACATATGAATTCACAGAATCACAGAATGGTTGGGATTGGAAGGGCCCTTAAAAATCACTTAATTCCAATCCCACTGCCATAGGCAGGGACACCTTCCAGAAGACCAGGCTGGTCCCCATCTGACCTGGTCTTAAAGACCTCCAGGTACAGGGAGTCCACAACCTCTCTGGAACGTGTTCCAGTGCCTCACAACCCTCATAGTGAAGAATTCTTCCTAATACCTAATCTAAACCTATCCTCCTTCATCTTTAGGCCATTTCCCCCTTGTCCTACTACTACATGCCATTGTGAATTATCACTCTCCAACCTTCTTATAAGCCCCCTTTAAATTCTGTGAGGAATAAATTAGAAGTTGGTCATACTGTAAGTTATTTCTTTTCATTCCCATCCCTTCTGTACCAGGTGTGATGTTAAGACCTGTGTATTACAGCCAACAAATTGTACTGCCAAAGCACATGCTTTAGGGATCTATATGAAAAACAAACAAACAAGCAAAAAACCTCTTTTGCATAAGGGTGGTCAAACATTGGCATGTGCTGCCCAGAGAATTTGTGGAGTCTTCAGCTGTGGAGATATTCAATGCCCATAGTTCAGGGTAACTGGCCCCTCCTAATCCTGCTTGGACAAGATGAACTACAAAGATCCCTTCCAATCTCAACTAGTTTTTGATTTACTGTCTTTCCTCAGTGCTGTATTCACTAAGTATTCAAATCTGAAGAGAAAGGTGGTGTTACTGTACCTTATCATGTAACATGGTTTCAATGATGAGTCCCCATAGATCCGTGAAACACGGCTGATGTCCTTCCTGTTTCCTCTGGCACAATTCTTCCAAATAGTATTTCAGACGATCAGGGGCAAAACAAGAAACAAACTTGTTTTTAAGTACATGCTTTCGGACATCATTGAGGGTTTCCTTGAGATCCTTTTGGGACCAGTCAGGATCTTCATACAAGTTTGACATGGTCCTAAAAAAATCGAACCAAACAAAAAACCACAAGGAAAAGAGTGACTTCTGAAGCAGAGCTTTAGGAAGTTAAGGAGGTTTGCATATTATGTCTTCATTTATGTGAAAAAACACCACGTGTTTGGTACTATCCATATATTTAATTAATTGCAAATGCGGGAAAATGCCCACTGAAAGAAACAACAACAAAAAAAGCCACAGCAGAAAAAGAAAACCCTTTCTTATATAGTTAAGATCATACAACTCAAGATCCCTCCCTGATGTCAATTATAGAAAATTCCTGTGTTCTTATCTTGGTCTTACCATGTTGTTCCAGATAAACCAGTGATATATGAGACACAGTCCAAGACATTCATTTCCTGCACACTGAGGAGGTGAGCATACATGGCTGTCAGAGCTCTGGTTCCACCTCCCGTTGTCATGATTGCCACCACAGGTACCTGTTCAATCCCAAAATACATGCATTTAGTGACATGGTCTGAGAAGGGACAGAGACATCTCTGATTAGAAGGAGAAATTTACAACACTGATAAAGTAGTAAAAATATGCTACCAGTCCAATGTGAAGAAAAATCTGAATTAATAATGGGGCATGTAAGGAGTAAGAAATACTTCATATTTTCCTCTGTCAAGCAGATCTACTTTAGAATATGAAATCCATTATTACATTTTCAGTGCTCTGTTTCAAAACCATTAACACAGAGCAGCAAAAAAATTAGAGGAAATGGTACCTTCTGTTATTTGAATCAGATTATTATCAGATACAATAGATTAGAACATGTCAGTGCTGTCTCACATTTTCCATGTAAGCAGTAATAACTTCTCTTTTCCTGAAGTTTCCTGAAACTATTGTACAGTTATTTCACAGGCCATACTAGAAGTGTCATGACTTATGGATTTAAGAGCACAGGCCAGTTCAAACCCCTGAAACCAGAGGCTGGTGACACCATTTCCTTTTAAAGTTGCTGGAGGGAAAGAGAAACCATGCTCACTCCATCTACCACATATGTATATACAGTACTAGGTATGCAAGTGATCTGCAATTACTTGCTTGTGTGATCATACAGAAATCCAGGGACTGGCAGTCTTAGAAAAAGAATTAATTCATAAACATGAATTTGCTTCTTTGACAGTAAAAACAGCTACTGTGCATTGGAGTGAATTATCTCAGGCACAAATCAGAAGAATATAGAGAGACTATATGTTCTGCAGGGAAGTATGGGCTCTATACCTGAGGGGAAGGGAATGACCCATGGCTTAGTGTTGGCATTTAAAGGCAGAGTCTTGTGTCTGAAAGGTCCAGCTGTGTAAGAAAAGCTGAACTCAGTTTAGGTCAAAACAAGAAAAAATTATCATGTCTGCATTTGAGTTTAGGCTTCACACTTCAGACATGGGTGCATAATTAAAAAAAAGAAACCTGATTTTCCCCTGCCTTAAAACCTCTGTTATCAGTCTTGTTTACTGAGCAAAATATGCTGAGCATATGAAGTCAGATTGGCAGTGTGCTGTGCTCACACAACAGGAACCTAAATTGTGGCACAAAGGATAAACCAAATAAAAAACCAGTTTTAACTGTGAGGGAATGGAGTGCTGAATCCACTGTTCAGATCTGGCCAAAAAGAAACTTTGGCCTTGGTTCTGAGAGCACCTAGCCCTTCTCTACGTTGTGGGGTAGACTGCTACTGAACACAAGGCTAGATTCTCTAGCTTCAGGGCTACTGGCTTTTTATTTATGTTTATGATGAGTATTCATTTCTTCCCTAGAAGAGAGAAAAGAAGACAGCCACTGAGAAAAGAACTCAGCTGTAGCTTGTACATGAAACTACAAAGCTTCCAAAATAATGTGACCATCAATGCTATGTTTTGACACTCATCTGTGCAGAAAGCAGAGAATAATTTTGTCTCATACCTCATCATCCTGCAAGTCCTCTTCCAGATGGAGAACGTCCTTCAAAGCAGCTGCAACCACCTTCTTCCTCTTGCAAATGAAATCCTGTTCCTGGACACACAGATCAAACCCCAGGCGTACATCTAGGTCTGCCTTGCTGGAACAAGGATCAGGTATCATGCATCACATTTGTAGTCTAAGCCAGCATTTTAATTGCTTTACTCCACAAATAGACATGCCTTCACTACCAGATATATATAAAACAAAGCAGGAAGATAATAAATGTTCTGGTTTGTTCTTGGGGAAAAAGAGTCCATATGCCTTTGAACTGAAAGGGATTCTTTTTCTCCCTGCCAAAGATGCCTGGAATTAAATATAGCTACAAGTAACAGCCATTCCTTTTCAGAGATAAATCCAGAAGCCTGCAGAGGGCAGTGTTTCAAAGGTGGCTTTTAAAAGTTGTGCAAACCTCCACTGATTTCTGTGAAACATTCTATCAAAGTTGTAGATTTACAACCAGATCAGATGTTCTTTTGATGTTTATAAGCACAATATTTGTTGTTTGAAAGCTGCTATGAAAATCTTGCATAGGCATTCTAAGGAAGAAGTTTCTAAATGACAGCTGTAAACTGTGAGTATATTTCATAGCATATTTACTGAAAATAAACAGCATGATGGAAAAAGTACCTTCTTTTCTGGAAGTTCTCTTCTGTTACAATATGGTACATAATGTAACATATCCATCTTATGAATTTTACTAAGGCCTGAACAATATTCCAAAACACAGTGTATTTCCTTGGTTTAGAAATAAGCAATCACTTCATTGAGTTTATTTGCATTTATCTCTTCGACTAGACATTAAAACAACAAATGCAGGTACATTTATTATTTCAAATTTTTTTCACATCTTAGAGTACCCATGCACTCTGATTTTGATCTTTTAGTGGAAGAAAATAGTTAAAGACACCTTTTGGGAAACAGAAAGGGTTTTTTCAATTAGTTTTAAAATTTTGCTGTTATTGAGAATCCACATTTGGCAATAAATAATAGAGGTATCAGCATGTCTACAGCAGCCCTTACCACGTAATATTGATTGCAGCACAGTATGAATAGAAAATTCGTGTGTTTTTTATAAAACCTTTTCTTAACTCTCTGTCCCTTTACAAAAACTCCATTGCTGAAAATCTTTGCATTATGTACTGGGTGCATTTTATTTCATAGTCTGAAATGAGGATGGACCAGCATTCAGGACAAAGGCAGTAGCAAAGAGAACTTGATTTACAACTATCTAAATACAAAGAACCGAGGGGAAAAACACAGATGTCTTACCATTTTTTCACCTTAAGGAGCAAATCAAATTTTCTGTGCTGAAAATTGAAAACATAAAATGATGAATATTGACATTTTTTTTAGAATAGTCCCTTTCTCCCACTCAAACTGAGACATAGATCTTTTGGGTTATCATTACACCTACAAAACTCTGAATCAAAAAACTGAGATCTCTTCTCAATATTTCAGTAGTAACTACAGATGTGCACTGATTTAATAGATTAAGACTTTAGTACACTAATCATCTGTAGTCCACATGTTATCTCTTTTGTAAAACTCAGTGTAGTTTACCTGGAATTAGTTAGCCACGCAAATAAATACCAGAAGAGCTGCAGTGCTACAGCTCACCTCCCTGGAAGAATCCACCACTGAAGATGAGTGTTGAAACCAGAGCCTCTCACATAACAACATCAGATACAAGGGGAGGCCAGAAAGGCTGAGCACCCCTGGGGCAGTGTGCCAGGCTGCAGCCTCATCACTCCATCCCAGTGGCACCAGTCACCTCCAGCCTGGTTAAGTACCTGGACAGTACAAGAAGCATGAGCAACACCTTGGATATTTTTCTTTTTCCTCCTTTTCCCTTGGATTTCCCATTTTATTTTGCTCCAAATAATTTACTTCACTATGCATTGCCCTAGATTGGAAGGAGGTTAGAAAACAACTGTCTCTGTATAAAGGGAAGTGGCCCTTGGTTTTTGCTTCATGCAAATCAGAAAGAATTTCAAAAAGCTTGCAAAGGATTCCCCACAGCCAGCAGACACTCACCTCAGCAACTACTTCCCGCTCGGAGGGGAGTGACTTCAGAGGGATCGTCAAGGGAACACTTCTCCTCCTTGGTCCACATGACACACAAGCACACTGAAAAGGAGCATGGAGTGCTTTTTGGTTAAAACAGAAATGTTCTCCTCTTGCTCCCTACTCACACCTAATTGTCAGGTCATAGAACAGTCTGTGTTGTCTACCATGTTCTGGGGTAACGTACAAAGGTGGGAAGCTTTGTCCTCTTTCTGAGTGCAATATCCAAGGAGGGTTGCTTGTATCTGGCATAGTGGAAGAAAGTGGGATCTGGGAGAGGGGAGCAGGAGTCACAGCCCACTGAAACTGTCTGGGTTTCTTCAAAGGATCCTCTCACTGTAAATGTCAGCTCATTCTCTAAAACAATGAGATAAAATGCATACACAAGGTTACTTAAAATCGTAAAAAAAAGAGAGAGGGAAAAAAAAAAAGAAGCAAAAGGTAGCTTTGAACAAATTCCTTCTCCTCATCCCTTATATTTGGAAAGCTGACTTCTAAATGTGATCCAAACCCTGAACATTTCAGGTGACTGTATCATTATAATGTGGTGAGCAGGAAGTCAGATGGGAATGTGACATGCATGGCACTGAATTTTAGATTGCTGCTTTTCTGTTGCAGTTTCCTCATGACACAGTGAATACAACCAGGTACATTGCATAGCAAATCATCCTCATCCCAGGCCAAATAACGAGCTGAAGAAGTTCTCAGTCCCCTAAAATAAGATCTGACTCTGCAGCAGATGACCCAATTTATATGGATAGCTTAGCTAATCCTTCCAGTGTGCGTTATGCATGCTCTGAGATTGCCTACCAGATCCACCCCTCAGGGGATGTGGGCAGAGGAACTTCTAGATTCTGGATCTTGACCAGGGTCAGGCAGGAGCCAGCTGCTGAGTGGCTAACCCCTGCAAAACATGAGGTGTTTCTGTGCATGTGCGTAAGTCAAAGTGACAGAGATCCTGAGCAAAGTTAACGCCATGGACTGTAACACCTGAGGAATTAAGCTTCTTCGGAGTTTAGCAGTACTGCAGCAGAGGTTTGCAGAATCTCAGCTTGGGTTTTAGATACCTTCTGTATAAGCATCTGATTCTAGTTGTATTTATTCTGGCACAAGACTCACCATGAAGTCAGAACCCTGAAACTATATCTGCTGCAGCACTGGTGGCATTCCCTATTGCAAATTTTGTACAAATCACCTTAAATGTGATCAATTAAAGCCTTAGTATTTTGCTGATGCAATGTCCAGGCCTTGATAAAGACAGCAAAACCAATATTTATTTTAAGAAGTAATTATCTTACCTGAAAAACGCTTATTTTGCCTCCTGCTGTCCAAGTGAACTTCCAAACAGACTTCTTCACGACACTACAGTAGGTGTGATGAGGACAGAGAATTAGATAACTCATCCAGCCATCTCATAACCAGTGCTGGCAGAAGTTGAAAGGATCATTGTAGGAAAGGTCATTGTTTGAATGTGGGGGCCAGCTGTGTTGGACACTTTTGCCAGACATGGTGAATGTGAGAATTTATTTATTGTCACATGGGAAGATGGTGTTATGCTAAACACATTGTCATTTTCAATGGATGCAGGAAAAACAAGGGAATAGTGATAATGATAATAGTCAGAAGGCTCCTCTGAGATCATGCTGATCTCCTTAAAGATAAAGCTCCTAAGAGAAAGTATCACTAAAGAATAAAGACTTGCAATGTTTCCGTCACTGATATTATAGTCAGCTATGGTAAGGAATTATGTGGGAAAGAACACGAAATAACAAAATATTACTTTACCGCTATTGCCCCATTTGTGATGATGGTTTCAGGAGGACCCTGACTGGAAAACAAGAACAAATAATACATATTTTATAAACAATATAAAAGTTCTGGATACTGTCCTGAACAGGACACATTATTCGCTCTAAATTTTTTATAACTATTATTTTCTTTACTCTTTCTTATTATTTCTGTAAGTATGCTTCCTTGACATTAAATGCCACATAATGACCCAGCAGAATTGCTGTAAGGCACCTGGGAAGTCCTTTCAACAGACCTAGTAGCACAGGCATGACACAGATTGGGTAGCAACATTTTCCTCAGCCATGACTTTCCCAGAGAACATTGTCCAGTAAATTTGCACTTACTGCAGTGGGATTTGCCAGCCAACTCTGAACTATGTAAGACAAAGAACTTAAGAGAAAGTCACAGAAAAAAATTCTCAACTCCTCTCCACATCATGACATTTTTCCTTTCATACAATGATTTTTTAATGCACATATTAAGTTTGGAAAAACATGTCTCTGGCTATTTAAGCGATACCGGATCTACAAAAGGTTTCCCTGCACTAATGCATAATTCCAAGTTGCAATATTAATAATGGGGTTTTACTCACATGGTCTCCAATATAAACTCAACTTCCAGCTCCTCCTTCCTCTGAAAATAAAAAAAAAAGAAACTGTCTCAAGAAGCATGTGCAGAGATTTTCAAAGTGACCTTAATTTGTGCAAGCACTGTGTCCTTTACATTTAATAAGTAAAATTATTCTGGTTTGTACTTGCTATTATCAGCATGAAATGACTGAGGCAGCTTTTACTTCACCAAGGAAAAGTTCTCAATTGTACTTGCAGAACGAAGGGTGCTTGATGCTTATAAATCTCCCTAACAAACCTATTTCACACTTTCTTCTCTGCCAGCTTCCATGTGCTGAACATGATATGCTAAGACTTAGTGTCTAGGAAAATATTGTGGAATCAGGGCATTTCCCTGTGCTTGCATTGTTTTAGTTTTTATAGTCTTTGTAAGGATTAGCTTAACTGTTATTTTCTATCAGATCATTGAAAGTGAAAAATTCTCTAAAATTACATCTACTCTGGGGCTGGGAATTTGGCCATGACCTGTGCCAAAGGAAACCAACAGGAAATTTGAGAAGGCCATCTGTTTTGTCACTGATATGCAGTTTCCAGGATGTTAATAAATTTTGCTGCATTTTTACCACCAAGCTGATACTGGTGGTAAAAACCAGAAGAGACAGTACACCATATAAACAGAGGGGAGAGAATGGACATCAAGCTGTACTAAATATCTGACTGAGTTCTTACCTCTGGGTTTAGTGGGAATGCTTTAAAAACTCTTTCCCCAAGGGGGATTTTAGCTACATCAAAAAGCACAATTGCACGGTCATCATCACGAATGATGTCATCATCAGAAACAGTAATTTCCAGAACATTCTGGGAGAAGAAACAAAAAATATCCAATTCACTAGCATGTATGACATACAAGAAGTATGACATTCTGCAGCTCTTCCAGGCTTAGTGTCTGCTTTATAGAGAGGAAATAGAAAAGTAGTGACGAAAGGTGTGAGAAGGAAGAGTAAGGAAGCGAGTGTAAAGAACCAGGTCTTAGTCTTATCAATTAAAGCTGAACTGAGATCTCTTTTGGGTCAGCTGTTATGCTTTGAAGTAGATCTCAAAAAAAATGCAATCTTCTAGGGAGGAATATGGATTCCCAAAAGTCCTATATTGCTTCATCTCAGCAGGGGCAATAGAGATTACTTCAAATCAATAATCACCTTTCTAGGTCCTTGGACATTCTGCTTTCAGCCACCTGTTCACAGGTATTTGGCTGTAGTTCAATTATCAACAGCAAATTGAATAAAGATCTCAATCACACTAGAATCTGGCATTATCTCCTGCCATTACTTCATGTCCTTTCAGAAAAAGATGTGTTTTCTGTTATTTTATATTTTCATTTCAGTTTCTCTGTGCTGTCACTGTCATAGGTCCCATCAGTCTTCCCCAAGGAAGTCAGACTCTTATTACCCATACATAAATTATAACTATCTGTTAGCAGTAAACTGGATTCCAGCAAAGCCAGAATTGTTTTACTTCAGCTTGCATGGGAATTTTAAGTAAACTCAGAAATGTACTAGAAGACATTTCTAGTTTAGGGGGTTTGGGCTAAACTGAAAGACACTGCACAGAGATTAGATGAAAAAGAGAGGTTTGGGTGTTGTTTACCTTGACTTTTCTCTGTATCCGGAAGTAGAAAGTTTCATTCCACACAGGATTTCTGCAGTTTTTAATGGTTTTGGTGTGAAATATTTCATCTGAAGCTGTTGGCAACCAGAGCCTCACATAGCAATCAGATTGGCTTACTGTGGAAACACAGGCACAAAATATCTGGCAGAGCAGGCACGATACAAAGAGTGGGGACATTGAAATGCTCTATACCTTCAACATGGGTAAGAGATGGCCAGTTCTTTCTGATAAACACTGGCCAAACCAGGAAGATAGAAATCACACAGCTGGATAAAATTAACTTGTTCATCACAACACTATTTTTAATAAGCAGTGTATTCAAACAATTATGCATAATCTTATACATTCAAAGAAAAAACGCAATCCTAGCTAGCAAATAGAACAGTGTGTATATTCAAGAGTCTTGTATTGCTCCATACCAACAAAATTTGGCAGGCAAAACTGTGACAGAGGCAAGACAGCATTAATCTCAGACCCTGTGAGGGATTGCACACAAATTGTCTCTGTAGCAAATTAACTTTGTGACAAATATCAAAAGAATCAAGTTTAAGTCTGATTCAGATAGTGCTGTCTGACATACCTGGTTATTAACTCTTTATGACAGAAAATTAATTATTCCAGTGACCTTGATCATCATCTCCCTAGGCGGGGTAGGAATGGAGAGGCCTACCAGCAGTACAGTTGCTGCTTCAGGAGCTCAGTAGGAACTGGAGCCTTTTCCTGGTGTTTGCTGATGCCTGAAAAACCTGGAATCTGATCCCTACTTCACATCTCTTCCCAGGAAAAGTGAAGTGGCAGAAAGAATGTGCATCTTGTGGATGGAGGGAGTGGAGTGAGGCTGCACTTGCTCTTAGTTACCATCTCCCATAGATCCTGAACCAAGTGAACACCAAAGAGATTCTCAGACCTTGGACAGGAGCTTTTCCAGCGGCAGCTAGAGGGGTTGATCCATCCTGTTCTGTAAACATGGGCTTTGGCAAGAAAAGAGGAGGAGTCTAGTGCTATGGCAGTCAACAGAGAGAACCACCGCAAGAGCAGGGAGAAGAGCACCTGCCATCTCTAAGCACGGTACTGGTCTTGAGTCAGCTCCTCGGCATTAAAAATGAGTTAATCCCCATGTCTTTGTTCAGGATAGGTTGCTTTGGGATATTTTGCCTAAAAATAAGATGTTGCCTGAAATCCAGAGATCCTGTGACTGGGACATCCCCAGAGGGGGATGCCTGTCAATTAGGGAGATCCCTATGTAACACTTCGTGCTGAATCTTGAAGGAATTTCTTGGCACTGCCAGGAGTTTTCTCTCTAGAAGGTAGTACATTGCCTGTTTTAGAAATTATTTCTACTGACAACATTTCAAAGTCTCAGATTTTCAGTCAGTCACCTGAGTCACTTCTCAGAGTCTCAGTCACCTCACATATTGGAGGTGACTGGATAATATGTTGACTTTGGCAATTACCAGTATAATATTTAGTTTACTAGGAGTGGGAGGGCTGTTGTTCTTGCTAATCTGTCTGATAACTGAAAGTTCTTCCCTCACTGTGCTGCCTGACAGCCTGCTGAGCTGTGATGAACTCATCCTGATGAATGGTATTGCTGCTTCTGATCTACAAAGCCTGTCTCCAGGAACTACATGTGGCTTCAGTGCACCTGGACCATCTCTCCTCTCATTAACACACATACAACTGCCAATCTCAAGTGCTCCAAAAACATGAATCCACCATCTCAAAAATTGCCAAAGGGGATGAGGTGGGATGTAATTCAGAAATTAACATTTCTGAACTGATTTCAGACATAATTTCTCTCTCTGTTAGTTTCTAACTATCATAGGGTGCAGGAAGGACATATTTCTATATTTTTGCTGTACTTGCAAAGGCACATTCTTTTCTTTTCCTTTCTTTTTCTTAAAGAAAACCAAAATGGTCTTGAAAACCAAAATGCTTTGCCCTTATTTTAAATTCTATTTTTTCATCACACACTGTATAAAATATGAGTTGTGATAGTACTGAGAAAGCTGACAATGCAAAGTCTCTGAGACAACCATGAATGGACAACTGCAGCACTTATGAATGTCTTTTGTTAGTGTTTTATCTGGAATTTACTGGTTTTCTGGAGTGTTTTCTTTGGCAAAATACCTCCATGAGGCTGCTTTCTAAAATTACTGTTGAGTATGTGTGTTGATTTCATAAATATTTATGTAAATCAGCTATTGACAATTCTTTGTCAAAATGATGAAGTACAGGATAGATAAATCGAAAGTGAGGTGGATTAAAAACTGGTTTAACTACCAGGATCAAGTGATTGTGATCAGCAGCACAAAGTACAGTTGGAGGCCAGTCTCTACTGGCCTACCTCAGGGGCTGATAGTGGGACCGGTGCTGTTTAACATCTGTATTAACAATGTGAGTGATGAGACAGAGTTCAGCTTCAGCAAGCTTGCAGGTGGAGCAAAACTTGGGGGAGGGGTTGACACACCAGAAGGCTGTTCTGCCATTCAAAAAGACCTGGGCAGATGGGAGGACCAGGCCACCATGAGCCTCATGAAGTTCACTGAGGGAAATGCCAAGTCCTTCACATGAGTATACAAAACCCCAGCACCAGGATGGGCTGGGGGCTGACCAGCTGGACAGCAGCTCTGCAGAGCAGCAGAGAGGCACCTGTGCAGGCTAGTGGACACTAGGTTGGTCACAAGCCAGTGAGGTGTCCTTGTGGCAAGTGAGGCCAACAGCCTCCTGAACTGCATCAGGAGTGTTGCCAGCAGCTGGATAGGTGGTCCCTCCTCTCTGCTCAGCACTGACAAGGCCACATCTCTGGGTTCGCCAGTGTAAAAGAGGTAAGGATGTGCTGAAGTGAGCTGACCAAAAAAGTCCAGAAAGAAAATGGGGAATGGATCATCTGCTCTATGGGAAGAAGCTGAGAGAGCTGAGAATCTTCTGCCTGAAGCAGAGAAGGCTTAGGGGGTCTTATCAATTTGTGTAAATACCTGATCAGAGGAGAGGAAAATAAAGAAGTCTGAGTCAGACTCTCCTCCATGGTACCCAGTGAAAGGTAAAAGGCAATGGACACAAACCAGAATGAAGGGAATCTCACTGAAACATAAGTAAAAATGTCATTTTTACCGTGACACTGTAGACACCGCCACACACCGTCACAGATTGCCCAGAGAGGCTGTGAAATCTCTACCCTTGGAGATGTTCAAAACCCAAATGGATATGGCTCTGAACAACCTCCTGAAGCCAATCCTGTTTAGGGCAGGAGTCTGGACTACAAAAGCTCCAGAAGTGCCTTCACACCTCAGCCACTTTGTGTGATTCTGCTGTAACAAGGCTACTTAGTCACAGACAAATCACCTAACTGTGTTAGTAACTCCTGTATGCAAATTTGACCTTGAAGATGGGGTGAGGTGATACAACTAGGAAAAACATTCTCTTCCTGTGAAGAAAGAGGACTACACCACATGTGGTTTTGCCACAATTTATCTACAGTCCCTACCAAATATGGAGAGGTTATTTTTTTCCACAGGATTTCTGTGATTTTCTATGTTTTCCTTTAATTTTACAGACAGTATTCCCGTGCTGTGACTCTAACTGAGCTTATATATTTCTGTAGAAGTGGCAGTTCACTTGAACTGAGGCTAAACTGTGAGGCAAACAGTGAGACAAATAAAAAATAACAGGATGGTTGAATGTCTGTTGAATACTATGATGACTACTATACCCTAATTATATGAGAACCCTTGAAATGACTAATCAGCTTACATTGCTCCCTCTTATCCCTGAAAAAAAGTGTACAAAGAGCTACTGAAAATGTTCCAGTTTATTCATTGCTACCTGAGAGCTAATACAAAAAAATTCTATTTGTGTTTTCTTCATGCTCTAGTTGTAATGCAGTCACTGGGCTTCGTTAGCAATTTCATGCCGTGCCAGGCCCTTACTTCAGTGCACATGTTGCAACTTCCCTGATGACATAATGTCACCGCATGTGAATTCTGAGACATCTGAACTCACAGTCTCTTTGAAAGTCAGCACTAAGTGATCCTGATTTCCTTTTCCAATTTGTAGCTTCTGATTCAGTTTGTATGATGGTGACACTGCTTCTCAACTCTGTCTTAGTGCTGAAGATTGGTTAAAAATACAAGACCAAAAGAAGTAGCCCAGAACTGCAGCCAAGTGTGCTACTCTGTGAGAGTACGGTCCTGTGAGGTGTCCCTGAGATGAACCACCATGTGCTAAAATCACTCATATCTTATGACAGGTAAGGAGAAAATTACAGCACTGAAAACCAAAGCATATAAGAAAAACTAGTCTCATAAGAACAACGAATGTAAACTACAAAATCCCATCTGCCTGGTACTGCATTTCGTAACACCAAAACGAAGAAATTATTTTCTCCTAGTGAAATATTCTTCACCTGCACAGACAGGTTCTCCTTGAATCCTAGTTTACTACAGTTCGCCTAAGAGGAGGAGGAGAACCACCCCCATTTCTCAATTGCTGGACGGGATTTTGGGAACATTTTTCCTTACCAGCTTAGTACAATATAAACAATATTAAGAATTTGCCTCCTACTGCTATCTGAGAGAGGATTTGAACTCAGCTAAGAGCTCTACCAGCAGCCTGGTGCAACATTCATTTATAAGCACAACATTACTGTCTGTGGTTTACTTGTGGAAAAAACAAAAGGTCATAGATCTACTGTGTTTAATCAGTGATGTCTTTGACCAGGGATGAATGGAGTCCCCATGTGAATGAGCACTTCACCCAGTCCAGCTGTTTAAGTCAAGTGACAAATGTAGGATTTTCTCCGTGGAGCAGATTCAGTGGGTGCAGTAACTGCTGCAGTCCCAGCGCAAAGTTTCATACCCTGGGTCACCTCTCCCTCCTGCACAACTGTGCTCTCACTGGCACCACTTGCTTTCCTGGGACAAGGCCAATAGTACTACCTGCACTAGCTGTAATCTCCCTAATATTTTCTGTAGCAAAAATAACCCTTAATATCTCTGGAGAATGACTCTGTTTTGCAAAGGCTCCAAGTGTACTGCTGCAGAACTAATTTCTTCTGAAGAGATAATACAAAAGCTTCCACAAAATAATTTCGTAAGAACTTAGAGGACAAAATCTCTGAGCTCCTCCTTTATAAATATGCAACATCTTTCTTCATTCAAAGGTGAAAAGCCAAAGGAAGATCTGAAAACAAAAGTAAGAGTCGAGGGAGAGTAGTGATTGTTCTGACATCCCAGCTAAGATTAACAGGTTTATTTCCATAGCTGAGAAAGTTTCCACATGTGCCTGTTTTCTACAGTAGAAAATATACCTGAGTGCATTTCAGCCCAAGACTTTAACTTTCCCACCTCAGCTCTGACAGCCTCTTGATCTGGCAAGATTTCTCTCAGAGAAGTTACTGTGTCTCAGAAAAAAAAAGCACTTGTCAACCTGAAGCTCACTCCAGGTAATTTCTTACTGGGACACAGAGCTCAAATTCATCTCTGCAGTCCAGGAAGAGCATTGCAAACACTCAGCACCAGTGAGGCTAAATGCGTCCAGCCAGACCTGACACCACCACTCTTCACCTCATCTGTGTTAATGAGCCTGAACATGCACTTCAGCAGCAAAGGTCATCTCTGGGAATGTGGAATCAGCTGGTACCCATGTAGGCTGCCACAGTTTCAGAGAGCAGTACTGTCACAGAGACCTCTTGACTCAGGTCTGCAGGATTAGGTGAGATCCAGTGGAGTCCAGCAGAGTTTTGCCCTTTCATATGGCACTAAGTAGTGGTGGAGAGATGACGTACCTGAAGGTCTGTTCACCTGTGCTGCCTAAGGACCTGGAAGAGGTTTGCTCCCACTTCTGTTGCCTCTGGGCAAATCCCCTCTCTTGGTGCCTGGGCTTCTGGCATGCCAGATAAGGCAGATCCCCCCACTGATCCTCTGTTTGTCCATGGGGCAGGGACAGGGTGTCAGCTTCAGCTGTGGGGTTTGGGGGCTGCCTTGAAACAAGTAAGCGCTACTAATGGTGAAAGTTAGCCAGGCTGGGAGCTTGGTGCCGCTCTGTGTGGCCATCCAATAACTCACTTGTTTAAGGAAAGCAGTCTGTGCCACCATGGTCCTCTTCCATCACCCAGCTCCTTTTCCATGCTTTTGGGAAATACTCACTGGAAGGGGTGTCAGCAGCAAGAAAAGAAGTTAATACACCATTTCCCCTGCCATTTCGTTCTGACCAGATATTCCTCCCACATATGGGGAGTTCTGTAGAAGAAGTGACACCATGAATAGAGTTAGGAAACATGAACTTTTGTAAAAGCACTAGTACTGACTTCCAGCTCAGAAGGAGCAAATGGACACACCAATGATCTAAAAAGTCATTTTTTTACCAAAGGCTGCATGCAGTCTTGGACTAGGAGGGGAACACCACTGCAAAACAGGTGCCAGACTGCAAGGGACTCAACCTTCAATGGAATTTATTCCTTTCTAGTAACCATACCACCTTCACAGCCAAACTGCATAGAGCACTGAAGCCTGGTGATGACACTCAGTGCCTGCTGGGCAGCAGGATGAGTGTAAGTGATCTTATCTGGGTGCCCTACTCCCCAGTGCCTGCAGTGAGATCAGGGAGTGCCAGAAATGTTTCAGTCTGACCCATGCTTAATAATAGGCATAAAGGTTCGTTAGGAGTACAGCAGAAAAAATTAGCCCAGGTCTGTCAAGAACATTTGCATGGTGAGGTAAGACAAGACAGAAACCATCTGCATGAAGCAGATGTTGGAGGGGAACATCACTCGAGTATAGAGGAGACTGCAAAACGGATGGGGTGACAGCATGGATATGAAAGGGGCCAATTGACCCATTCAGGAGGACTGAACTGTTTTCGGTTAAATTTTTTTCTTTGTGTGCCAAACTCCACCATCATGTGTTGTCTACAGGCAAAGGTGTAACATCAGATTTCAGGATAAGCTTGGATCTCATCCTAGACTTGTGAAACATCCCGTGGACACAGCCAAGATTAAGTTGGGTGCATGTGATAGTGAGGAGTATCAGTGGAAATATACAGAAGTGGTGTTCTCTGAAGCCAAGATTTGGCAAGCAAGTCAAAGAAAAATGTAGAAACTCTATGACCAAACGACCTGATATAACTACACTTGCAACAAACAGAGAGAAAATCATGGAATGGAGCACTGCACATGCTGAAAAAGATGGGAAGCCAGCATGTAGGCAGAAAAGGCAAGTCAGAAGCAGCTGCACTTGATTGAAAAGATGGCTTGTTCCTGGATTTGATACAGGGAAACTGAAAATCTATGGAAGTCTGAAATAGGTTATTACAAAAATTGTTAGTCTTCTACATATATCTCACAGTCAGATAGCATCTGTATCAGATGCTTAAGAACAGTTTTCCAGGGGAAAGATCGTATTGCTGAGAAAAGGCTAGGTAAACATCATTTTATTATTCTCACTAGCACACAGTAGCATGTCTAGTTATTTTAGTTTTCTGATACTTCAAATGTATTCAAATGTTAAAATAAAAATACTAAGCTAAAAGAACATCAACAGCAGTGCAAAATCAAGCACTGGAAAGCTACAATATATCTTTTTTGAATTGTATTTAAGTTTTTAAATCACAGACTATCACATTGATTTTTCTGTGAGACTTCAACTTCTTTGAAAGCAGAGGTAGGTTACTACTCAGTTAACAAAGAGCTATCTGATGTTTGTTTATCCTCCATGTTCAATAGAATCCTGGTCTACAGTGCTTCATTCTATGACATCCTTAAGAAACAGGCTCAAACAGGCTCACAGAATAGCTGGGGAATTACTGACAAAAAGAAAAGACATCTTTTTCTTCACCAGCTGGTCCCCAAGCCTTATTTACTGGTCATTAACAAGGAACCTGAAAATACTTCCCACTGTTTCTGGGCCTTACCTAACATCTTAATTTAAAATCTCTCTACAATAGTAGGAGAAACAAAATGAGCACATCACCTAAATAGATAAGAGACAGAAAATGTGTTGGAGAAGATATTCTGTTTTGTAGACAGGGCAACAGAGGCACAGAATATTTTGATGTATAAATGTGCCTAAACTTCTTATGCAACAAGTCCACGAACAGAGCTAAAAACTGAGCCCATGCATCTTGAGCACTACTCCAGGGGTGTCCATTTTGGTGATAACAGAAATTTTCAAACCGTCTTCATCTCACTAAGTGAGACTTCTCAGAAATCTCCTGGTCATCAGGATGGAGGACAAGGTCACAGCTGTAACACTATTTTCTGAGAATGCAGCATCATTTTACTTTGTGCAATCCCTTTGCATAAGCAGCTGAATCATGGTTCTTATCTTGTTCAATTTTCATTCTAGATCAAAGGTGATACTTAGAGAAACTAAATCAACGGTTCAAAGGAATGACAGTGTGGTCTTGCACATACAAGAAATGTTTCATAGCTCTCATAAAGAATAGAAATTAATTTGACCTTTTCTGCTATACTATAATATTTTTTCTATTCCCTGCAACGCAATATTACAGACAACATGAAAAGAACACTTCTCTTCACTTGACTGGAAAATTGACAAGGGTGGCATCCATGCTCTTGAAACACCAAAATGAGTGAAAAAAAAAGAGATGGTGAGAAACTTTATCTGTATAATATTATGGCTTCAGCAAACTTCATCATGATCTCCCAAAAAGGAAAGAAAATGCAAAACAAGACAAGGAAGAACAGTATGGTAAAGGGATATGCGAAACTGTATTATCAGTGATGTGCCGAGTTCATGAGACACATGTAGGAGTGGCAGAAGAAAATTCTCAGAGAAAAATCTCTGGGAATGTGAACCACCAGGCAAGGGCTGTCCAAATATCGCACATTTTCAGAACACTGCACGTCAGCTGTAACGTGCCATGTACCACAGTCCCCAAAAGACTTCTATTAAAAGCCTTCACAGGGGGGCAAGAGTCAGCTGATGTCATGATGCTCTGGACAACCAAAGAATTGAGAAGGACTGTGTAAGTATTCCAGCTCTATATTCTATGCATTTGTCATGGACATGTTATATAAACATCTCCATGTTAAAACTGGTGTTAAGATATTTTCAAGCCCCTGAACCAGCCAACTTTTCAGATAAATAATGTGGAAAAACCTTCAATAACCAAACAAACCTCTGAAATTGCAAATAGATATTCTGTGACATAAATTTCCTTCAGCTATAATTTCTTAGCTAGTATGACTTTAGTGTTTTGCATTTGTGCAGTATCTAGCACAAGCAGGGGCTGATACAGTAATTTGAGAATGATGTAACATCAATTTAAAAAAAATCGGGTACTTACAAAAATCAGCCTGATGAGCATTTTTCAACTTTATGATTCTTACAGTAAGCAAGGAGTAGGGTGTCACTTCTTCCTGCTGAAAAAAATAAAACAAAGGAGACATATTTCAAAGTTTTGAATACATGTATTGACTGTAATGCAACCAAACACTGAGAAGAACCAAGGTTCTGCTAAAGTTGTCTCTTCCAGTTGGCATCACAGAAAAAAAAAAAAAAACAAAAAAAAAAAACAAAGGCATCAGAATGCACTTTCTCCACAAACTTCATTGACCTCTAGAGACTGTAGCTATCTAAGCACAAAGAGAAGAGGTGGAAAGAAAAGATGAATAGGAAAGTTAAGATGGTGTAAATAAGCTGAAAATGTTCATTTAGCCAGTAACATTAAATTGTACTTATGACCATCAGCAGCCAGTATGAAGACAAAATTCAGTGAACCCAGAAATCAAAGATGCTTCAAATTTGGTTGGCTGTTGATCAAGAGCCTGTATTGTTCTGTAGGTAGAATCAAGGCCTACACAAGAGAGTCTTCTTTTAATGCAGTGCTTGGATAACTGGGGAGAAGGAGATGAAAATACAGGTCTTTTTATGTTTTCTTGCTTGTTTTCAAAAGAATCATTTTCATGAGAGAGAGACGACTCAGAATGAGTGTTAGCACCTTTGGCAATGTCTAAGCAAGCAATGTCCAAGAAGCTTTCCTTTCCAAGGATGGTTTTCTGATTGATAGACATGGAATAGTTTTGACTATAATCCTTAATTTCAAAGAAGACTATCTCCAGTTCCTCATTGAAGGTGCCAGGTACCATCTGGGGCTGTAATAGTTGTGACAATCATGTGTTTTTGATAGATTTTACATCTTCAGAGAACATGATCATCATGTCCCCTAGCAGCAGCTAGAGCAAGCAGGATATCAGCAAAAAAGAAGGAGAAAATACACAGTGCTTACTATGGCTGCAGCACAGATGCTTATACTGATTCCCCAACTGTTTCCAGAGTTGCAAAAAATTTATCAAAACAGGTCAAGTTTATAGAAAGGAAAGAGAGCTTCATGATGGTTGTACTAAAGAGACTGAATGAAAAGGGTAAATCAGCACCAGGGATGGCTCCCTCTCTCACAGTTTAGGAACAGAAGCAGAAGGAAAGAAGGAATTTCAGATTGTATCGAGTAATAAATTCTGGAGTTGATGTATGATTATAGCAATAACAGATCTTGTTAGATTGAAGGAGTACTACAGTGAATGTTTGAGGATGAGGCTTTGCACAGGAAAGAAAATGTAAACTCTGCCAAATCCTGAGGTCTGACTGCTACTTCTACCTGGAGAGCTTTAATCTGAGTACAAATATTTTATCAGCAGATCCTGGACTGGGTATCTGCAATAAAAAGGGGAAGGTATAACTAGTATACCTATAAATAATATGTATGTCAGAAAGTCATCTTGAGTTAGTCAGGCTATGAAATAATAGGGAATCTTTTAATTCTGAGGAAAGCATTAATGAAAACAAAATATTATAGCATTAAAATGAGGCAGATTTAGGAACAAGGAAGTGTTACTTTGCAGTTCTAGTAGCAAATATCTGTGGAAGTTATAAAATGGCCAAACTTATTATTATGCCACTTGTGTATTTCCAAAAAGATATTCAGAAAAATAATACTGAAGACACAGTATATAGTGGGTCAAGAAATAGGTGGCCACTTCAGTGACCAGTAGGTAGGTGGTCACTGATATTCAGAAAGAGCTTGAGAAGTTCAGGTAATGATGGAAAACAAATAGATCAGTAATTCTTAGTAAAGTCACAACATGAAACATCATCAACAAGAAGAGGTGGCCAAAGAAAGAAGCTGTTATGAAAGCTAATGACCAAAAGTTAGAAAAGACAATCTAAAGTGAAATAGAGGAGAGCTTGTTGAACATGATGAAATAATTAGGCGATGTTGTCAATTTTCTGAGAAACTTCAATTAAAATACAAGGGAGAAACTCTCGAGTGAAATAAGAGAAAGCTCATACAAAGGTGCTGCTACTGTGACAAAAGTCAAAGACTGACAAAAAGGTCAAAGTAGAAGAAAGCAGTGAGACAAGACAGTACACCAGCTGAAGTGTGTAGAGCATTGGACCACGGGGAATCCATCATGACAAAATTTAGCTTAACCTCTCAGACAATTTCCATCTCTATAAGAATGAAAGGCATGAAGGTCATAAAAGGAAATTGCAAAAAAATGCAGTAATTTCCTGGCTGTGAAGTTATCCAATAAAGCAGCAAGATTGATGTTTTTATAAAATGTTGGGCAATTGAAAGGCATGTTAAATAGAAGCCAGTGCCTAATATAACCAAAAGAATTGCCCATGAGCTCAAGCTTATGACCAGGAATGGTATCAGAATGTCTTCAGTGAGCTGTCTGGTTAAAATGCTAGCACTTTTTGCTGTGATGTACAGAAGCAGCACATCCAAAACAAGTGGGCTAAGTGCCAAAAAAAAAAAAAGCATTCTCTTCATCAAGGTACAAAAAATTAGTATCTTGGCTTCTGGGTGGGTGTATTCCAAAACTAAAAATTAAGTTAATCATTGTTGCTTGAAGTCATATGTAAGGCACAGGATATTTTACATGGCTGTGTTCTAAACAGGGGAGGTAAGATCTCAGCATTATCAGAACACAGGCTGAGCCAGCTCCACACAATTGTGAATTGTTGTTACATTTTCCTGAAAATTTAGCAGTGGAGCATATTTGGCTTTGCACTATAGGTAGGCAACAGCTAAATTCCATGCACAGCCCCAGCATGTTTTCCTAAACCAAATCCAGTAACTATTCAGTTTATCACACAGCTATGCAAAGTCCTCTCAAATTGAAACAAGTATTTAGGCAAATGTTTGAGCATTTGCATTAAGAAAACTTTATACCTGTTTACTTCTTGTGGAACTCAAGGTCTGCTACAAGCATGTTATCCTTTCTAATCTAATGATTATTGTCCTGTTGAATATGGGAAGCTATGACTTGCAAAAATTGAGGCAATTACCAAAAGCTACCCAGGAAACGCAATACCTGTAAGAGCCAGAAATTGGCCAGTTTAGACAAGTCTGTGACTTGGCAGTCTTCTGCCAAGATTTATTACAGAGAAGAGAAGATATATTCAAAGCCAGGAGGTAAATAAAGAGTGTCTGAGAATGTCTTTGTTGTTAAACACCTGTGGACAGCAAACAGAACTTTCAGAACTTCATTTGGCAGGGAGAAATTATGGCATGAATAATGAATTGAAGCTGTGTAAAGGGTCCCATAGGCCCCTTTATGCAGGAGTTTATGGCCACAGAATTCTTTGTTTTTTAATATTACTTCATGTATGTTCTAAAAAATATGCTGGATCCTAACAATCTTTATGTAAATGTAATTATGTTAGTAGTAAAGAGGGGTTGGTTGCTTTTAGCCATGGATATTCTAAACCAAAACAGAACTTCAGTTCTTCAGAACTTCAGAATACATTAAATCATTACAAAACTGCTAAGGAGATTGGGTCATTGTTTTCCCCAACAGCTGCTTTTCCTGCTTTAGTACATTCTGTTGCTGAGTTTTAGCATACGCACACACAAAGCAAATTAGGAACACCTAAATGCCATGTCAGTTTTGGTTATGTTGCTTTGCCCTTTACAGCAAGTTTCACTCCTCAGTGGTGGTGTGAATATATCCACTAATATCCATTTGTAGTAGCTGCCAGCATGCTGTTAACAAGAGATCAGTTTGATCAATCAGTTTGATAAGGTTGTGACATACATAGGCAAAACAGTGTTTGTAGTTCTCTGTTCATTTGGTAGTCTGGTTACACAAAAAATAAAACAAACCAACCGAACATATATGAGCTATAGATGCTTGAATCACACATCATTTAAGATGTCATCAAAAACAAGTTTTCTTTTTGTTTGGAGCCCCCATGTTTTACCTTGAGGTAGCTTCACACAACGCCAGCAGCAAAAATCATCCCTGATAGAGCTGCTACATGTTTGATGCAACTATATCTCTGCCAGAGGCCCTGCAAACGTTTCCAGAGCTATTCTTTCATTGTGCAGAAGTGCACAGGGATCAAAGTGGGAATTTGTTCGGAAAACTGGCATTAATGACCAAACCCCAAAGGTTCACCAACAACCACGCTCTGACTTTACGACTCTGCAAACATTCTCCATTTGTTCTGGGCTAAAGCTTCATTAAATCAACAGATAGCATGAAAAGAAGGCCAAAGTCAGTCTCATTTTAACAGCAAATTGAGAACATTTTCACTAAAAGATTTCTCTAAGGAATAAAACCATGAAAATAATAAATTCTATGTTGTTAATGCTATGCAGAAGTTGCATCTAAAGAAAATTTTCTTTTGTTAAATATTTCTATTTCTACATAACCATGTGAATATTTATTAACCAAATCTGGGGGGGGAAAATGATCATACCCTTCTCAAAAAGATATTAGTTTAGTCCCTCCTATTATTAGTTTGTTGAAATAGGGTACCTTAGCATCATCACTTGGGGCTACATAGTGCATCATCCATTTTGTTTCTTCATTTTCCAAGGGGCTTGATTTTCTGCTTGAATGCTGCTGAGGGAAGAAGAACAGGGAATGAAAAAGACAGTGAAGACCAATTTTTTTTTACTTATTTCAATTCCCCACTGTAGCATTCCAATTTGGAACAGGCAATTTGCACCTCCTCATGTGGTGAATAAAATGGAAGTACCAGTTCTGTGCCATATGGAAAGATTCTGACTCCAGGTCCTGGTAACTGCAAATATCCAAGAAAGGACAATCTTGTTTTCCTGGAAATCTATGTCCTATAGATAACAGGGGTCTCTACCTGTTGTAGTTCAGGGGCAAATCTGAATCAAAACTCGAGACTCCTGCCAGGGTTGTTCTGTTTTCCACTTACCTGAGGTAAGGCAGAGGTTGATGCCATCGAGATTGCTGCTACATTAAAAGAAGCTGCTGTGAACGGCAGCTTAGTACTAGGCTCCACAGGTGCCAGTGCCTTCTGAAACAAATTTAAAACCTTGAAGAAGTCTCAGAAGTTGCTGAACAGCTGTTTTATTGCACTGAGTCAGAGCTCCACCCCTTCATGATTTCTGAAACAGGGAAATTTCCCACCCACATCATTTGTCCAAAGAGCAGCTGCTGTAAGGTGTGAGCGTTCATATCTGTAGGCCTTGTGGCTGAGCAGAGCCTTCTGAGGGACCAAATTGTTCCCACCTGGGGAAATGCAGTAGCTGTAACCTGACTGATGATATGACAGAGATCATCTATGCCAGATAGCCTTACAGTGATATTCTAGAAGTGAGGATAGCAATAGCCTGATAAACACATCAACGTATTTTCTCCATGCATGCACCTGAATTCCACACACGGTTACCTCCATAACAAAAAATAAATTTAAAAACAACTATGGAGATGATCATTAGAATGAGGACATTAACACATGAAGATAATAAGAATTCTTTTGAAGGAACATTTTTCCCTGAAAAATGCTGTTGCATCATGATTTCAGTGTACACACTCATTTTTCTTGACGTGTTCTATTTCAAAAGAAATTAAAGAAGGTATGATAAACAACATTTCTCTGCTCCCTAGACCACATGGTATCATTTTTTCCATTTGAAATGTCTTTCTTATTGCTGGGCTTCACATTTAATACAGCATGCAGCTTAACAAATTTAAATGAGATTCAAACATCTCACCTTGAAAAATCATTAAATGTTTCCACAAACTACAATATCAATTTCTGATGCAAAAATGGTCTAGATTTCTTAGCAACGGTATTGAAATAGTCATTGGAATTTAATGGACTGATCCAACTTTTTTTTTCTGGAATTTTTTTACTATAATGATGATGAGCATGTGTTAAGGACACCTCTAGGAAGCCTAGTGATTAAATTTTCTAGGACATCATGCAAGCATTATTAGACACACATACATTTGCATTGAAAGTCCCCCTGAATGATTAAAATTAGTGCTTAGGAAAGAACTTGAGATTAATAGGGTGACAAAGCATCCTGCCTCATCTTAGAGATGGGCATACATGTGAAATCACTGCCACTCTGACTGTGCTATGAGTTTTATACTAGAACCTTGACTAACAGAAACCAGACACAAACCCAATGACTTCTAGAAGTCTCATTACATACTTTTCTTATGTGAACAGAGCAATCAATATGAAAACTTGTTCTTACAAGAAGAACAAGTTAAGACAATGTGATCATCTTACATGGAGTATTCCATCTTTCCAAAAGTTTGATTTCTTAGGTTTAATTTTATATCTACATTATCTTTTTTGTTGTTTCTTTTTGAAATAATCTTATATATTTTATAAATATATAAGCACATGAAATGCAAGTGAAAAGTTTTCTTTTAACTTCCTTTCTCACCATCATTGTTTTGAAACTTTCTGGAACTGCTTACCTGAAGCCAGAATTAGATAATCTACAGCAATAGCTTAAGGAGAGTCACAAGCCTCTCCCATTCCTTGGCTGATGCTTTAGTTAATGCAAGCACCTGCCTTTTTGTTAAAAAAAAAAAAAAATTAAGAATCTTTTTTTGTCTCTGAGAATGGTGACAAGAAACAATTTAGACAAAAGTAACTTTATACACAAAAGCACACATATTTTCTTCCGCTGCAACCTACCTTTGTCCCTGGTTGAAGTGCCTAGAAGAGTTTCAGTACCACAACTGAGGAATGAAAGTATTTGTTACAACTTTTTTGTAGTTGTGCCACACAAAGGTTGTCAGATCAAGGTCTTGTTTCTGAAATGTATGGAAGCTAATGGGTGTGAGGTTTTCGCATGAGATCCTGTTTTCATTTACATTGTCATATTGTACCTTTGTTTTTAAGACAAAATGAAATGAGGTGGGGGAAGAGACCTTCAGCATCTCTTTAGGAATCTGACTAAGAGTTGCATGTTCCCTAGAAACTAATTTTTCTTTCCTTACTCAAGCCTTCCCTATATGAAATTCTTGTTCTTTAAGCTCAAGTCAGAGGTAGCCAAAAGTACCTTTGACTCAAAGCTGGCACTGGTATTGAATTTCCTAAATTAGTTCAAAGTTCAAAACTGCTTTTTGCTATGAAGCACTTATTTGACTCCTTTTGAGTCAAATACATAATTTTCACAAGGTGTGCACTAAGAACACACTTGACCATTAATTCATCTGAAAGTTGAATTCATAATAGAAGATGGTTGTGTTTTCTCTGTATTGAGTGGACAAAAATAAAAAGGTGTGCAACTGCAAGTAGCGACCAAACATCTCCTCACTGGATTCTTCTGGAGAAGTCTAAATGTCCAGACCACACTTGACACCTAACTTCTGAATGTCTGAAGGTAGCTGAGATGAATCCCACCCTGGGTAATCAGCATGTCCTCTTCAGTCACTTATTTCCAAAGTTACTGATGCTGAGGGAACCTGACATTGAGGAACCTGGTTTTGTTGTTAGCACGTGATTCACCCTGTTGCAACAAAGCTGCAAAATACCCTTGGGCAAAAAGAGATCTATTGGCATATAAATGAAAAATCCTCTCTGGTATCCATTCAAATAACAACGAAGAGGTTTTGTGATTACCAAGGTGGTACAGAATGCAAAATTCAATACTGGTACAAACTTCCAGCCATATTCAGGTTCAGGATCACCAAAGGCCCCTGTGCTGGTGAAGCAGACAACCTGACTTGGGTCCATAAAGCACAGGCTGTGCAGTGGTAGCTCATGTCCAGGTGCATTAAGGGAGTAATAGCAAGCTGGGTTTTCTGTGAAACTCCAGGCTGCAATCTGCAGAAGGTCAGCAGCAGCTTTATAAGCATCTGAGACAAGTTTGGGACAAACGGAAATATCAGAGGGAAAGACTGACAGGAGAGGACTGCAACAACTCTGAGGAACTCCCAACATGTGGGGCAGAGCCCCAGTGGTCAAATCTTACATTTAGTGCAGCTCAAAGAACACAGAAAATTTGCTGGGCCATCCCAAGATACCACACTTATGGCAGTTTTGGGGTCTGTCTGCCAGCTGATGAGCTAGCGGTGAGACACAGTTCACCTGAAGTTGCTCTGCCTCAAAACGATTTTCATTTAATGTTTTTTTCTGTAATGATTTTTTTTCCCCCCTGACCAGTCTGATGGTGTCTAAGACTACAATAAACACAAATCTAAAACTACAACTACAACTGAGTTAGGAGTTCAACATTAATGCTCAAAGACATGGGTTGGATCAGATTTAATTATTAAAAGATTTATTAAAGTGACTGCTAAGGACAAATAAAAGATCAGATAGATTTTGTATTTTCTTTCCACTTTTGTCAATCATTCTTCATAATTGCTCTCTTCAGCCTCTTTCCCATCCTTTATCAGCTTCTCTGCAGCCTACATAATATTATGTCTCATCCCTATACCATGGGCTTTTGGTATCAGGTGTTTCAGCACACGTGTCTCTTGGATTTTTCAGACCACCTTTCTGAACATAGGACAAAGGGACCTGCACTGAAAGCCCTTCTGGTTTATTCCTAATTACTATCTTTACTAGAAGCAGCCATGTTCTATTCAGGGATACAGGTAAATCCAGTTAATGTGCATCAGTGTGATTCTTTGGGCATTAAAAGTATTATTACATTGTGGCTCATCTGAATAAAAGCAAATATGTTCAAGTCCAAGTCAGAGACCAAGAGATCAAAACAATCCCCATGACAGCAATGCTGAATATCACTCACAAGAACCAGGCTTTGATGTGGCAATGACTGAAACTGTGCCTGATCCATATAGTTGCTTCTGGTGACCCATGTGATCTTCATTTAAACAAGATAAGTAAATATGTCATAATGAGAAAGATATACGTAAACATATTTATCTATAATTCAAATATAGATTAATTGAATCTTTTAAGTTGGAAAAGACCTCTAAGACCATTGAAACCAACTGTTATTCTAACACTGCTGAGTCTACCACTAAACCATGAAGGCATTAGGATAGAAAAATGAAATGGCTTGAGAAAATTTGGACCATAAGGTAAAATCAGAAGAAAAAGGAGTGTTTCTACTGACTAGAAATATTAAGTTGCTTTTAAAAGGTCTCTGTATGCTCCTCCCCATGACAAATAGGGAGTACAGATATTTGTTGTTACATATATGCTACTCAGAACTTAGAAAAAAATGTGTACTCAGAAAATATTTCAGAAGCTCTCCAAGAAGTACTTAATGTCCTGGACAAATACTGATAGAACCTCATATTTGCAGGGTTATTTGGTCTGTTTATTCTTTCACAGAATATAATGTCTCTTCTGATTTGACTCATAGAAGACCTGTGCATATGCATAAATGCAATACCTCTTTATTATGGAGTTTATATATCAATTCCTTAAATTAGTCTTTCTTTGTAAGGGATGCCCTGCCTTGAGTATTCTAGTTCTTGCCAGCATGACTATATCCCATCAAACACTAAAACACATTGAGACTGCTAAAGCAAGTTAGAAATAATTGGCCTCTAAACCTTTTCAGTATGTTAATGGTATCTTGCTATCTTAATAAAATCAGTAAGTGCTGGAGCAGTATGCCTTTGAATTTACTATTCTTGTCTAACATATGTGACATCATAGGCCATCATCAGCTTTAAATTTCCAGTGTTCATTGCAGTTAGCTCCAAGAGATAAAGTACATTATAAAAAACTAGTTGATGCATAAATCTGTTGGTTACCAGAGTGCATCTCCTGACTGTAGGGAGAAAAATGCCATTTCCCATGAGAGCTGTTTACTTGAGAGTCCCAGGCAAGATCAAGGGGACCCCAATGCAGGTGACAGATTCAGCCCTGATTCTGGCACTTCCTCCAAGCCTTCCCCATTCTTAAGCAGGGTCTCTTTTACCTCCTCATTGTAGAAGTGGCCACTGCACCTGTCTGAGTGCATTGCCTTTCCAGCCAAGAGATGTACAGCCAGCGTGCTTCAGCACACATCAGGATTTTGTGTTGCTTTTTTCAACACAGCAATACCTCAGGATTTGGTATAATGAAATCACAAATTTTTCTGTCATTTTGTATGTTGCAAAAGATAGTAGAACAGTGCATTATGAGAAGACAGCCCACATCTCATGCAGATATTGCTGGTATGAGCGCCCTGGTGAGAAAACACAAGCTATGGGGAGAGGACATCCTTAGGGAAGGCATACCCAGATGACGAAAAGCTGCCAGCCACTGTGGGCATTTCCCATCCCATTTGCCAGCTGAAGAGGAAAAGGAAGCACAGGGTTAGGTGATGTACTCACTTCAGCTCATCTTGCAGTGTTGAAATTCCTTTTGTCTCTTCCTTGTATGAGGCTGTTGCAGAAGCTCTTGCATCCAGTATCTCGCTTGTGTGCTGAAGTCCTGCTCATTCATTGTGTAATCTGAACTGGTGCACATGGCAGCCAGTCTTGCCACATACATAGCCTGTTGTCACTGGGAAGATGGAGTGATAGCCTTTCCAGGGCACCTGGTAGGTCATGTAAGCAGCTTTGCTCAACAAACCCAGGCTCTGTTGGGAGTCAAATCTTTATTCCATCTGGGCTATCATGTGTGCCTCGTGCCAGCTGCCCATGGGATGTGGTCTCAGTGATGCTACATACCTGACTCCAGGTGGGTATTAACAAAACAGTGCCATTTCTCAGGGCCTCCAAAAGGCTTCACAGTTGTCTGTGGAGCCAAGTATGGGAGAATTTGGGAGTAAGCAAAAGAGTCTCACCATCATTTCACATGCTCCAGCTGAACAAAACACAAACTTGTTCAGGAATCTAGTGTGGCCACTTACTCACAAAAGGGCCGATCACAAAGATTAAACTATGACAGCTCTGTATGGAAAGGCTTTAAAGAAACCATTGCAAAACATTTTAAGGAAGTGTTTCAGAAATGCGTAAGGAAAGAAACATTCTCCAGGAGATTGAGATAGGCAACTATGTAAGTACATCCTATTACATGCTGAATTAAATCACCATTGCAACATTATATTCTGCCAAAACTCACAGACATCAAAGCATGACTCCTAGGTCAGGTTAAGAAAACACAGATTAAATAAGAACAAATTCTTAGTGACAAACATTGCTGAATATCCATTATAATAAATGTAAGGGAGCCACACGTTACTAAAGCATGTGGAAACCTGTCTAAGCAGCTCTTGCATAAACTCTCACATGGGTTTGATATTTTGACCCTATGTGATGTAACAACTAAAACCTACTCAGATCACATTGCATAGATATGACATGAAAGGAAAATGAATTATTTGCTGCATTTCCACAAGTCCAAGACAATAACAAGCTCATACATGCAAATAAAAAGGAAATGTTTATGAAGAGAAAGCGAAATGCTATCAAAGGTTTGGACTTACTACTTCATATAAATAAGCAAAATAACTACTAATTATGCAGCTAAATCAGGAGTGATAATACAACACTTGCATTCTATGTTCAAAAAGAAGACACTTTACATGTTTCATCAATGAATAATGAAAATGACCACATACTCATACAACATGTAATAACACAGAACAGAGACCATTCTTACCAATTAGTTTTAAAACATAGTCTAGGATACTTGACTATTTATGCTTCAGCTATTTTAATTCTTATTATACTGCAGAACTACAGAAAGAATGTGACTATTGTGCCATTTTTTAAAAAGTAGCAAGGAGGATATAGTAATGGGCCTGTAGTTTGTTTACCCTGGCTGCCATTGCCATAATGAACACAATATCTGACTAATTAAAAATCAGTTATCGTATATTACCACTCTGGCTTTTCTTGCTATTCTTCAAAATGTGGGATGGTATTCAGGCATGCCAAATGCTCCATCATCCCTGAAGTGGTTGATAGAAAGACCTATGTTAAATGAGGAGCTGGTTTCAAACTGCATACATTCTTTACATTTATGCTTCATACATTTTGTACAGCATTTGTTAATGTATGCATGTTTATATTATATATAACTTTCAGCATACAAAGCAATTATGCACTGAAAACTGCACTTCACCACACAAAGGAGTGTTTTGCCAAAAACAGATTGTTGATATGTAATTAGTTGGCCTTAGGACAGTCATTAACTAGTACAAGTTACTCTCTGGACAGCAGATGGTTCCACCCAATCAAATTCCACATATATGTGTGTGTGAATGTGTGTGTGTATAAAAACACCAGGGGAGATTTGGAGTAAAAAATTATGCCTGAAAGACTTTGCATGAAGGCAGAAGTAAGAGACCTACCTCCCTTGCAAGTGAACTGAATCCCAGCCGTATGGTTCAGTAAAGAGCTTAAGAACCATGTAGCTGGGAAATAAAAGAGCAGAGGAAAAGGACAGGAAAGCTGTTAGGAGTTGATATTAATAAAGAGATGTAACTGTGCCTTTCTCTTTCTTTTTATTTTTCTTTTCTTTTCCTTTCTTTATTAAACTTTGCAAAAGTATTACTAATATTTGGACTATGCACAGAAATTCTTCTTTAATTTCCTTATTTTAGGTATGTTATAGAGGACAAAATATGTGCTGTCCTATGGATGCATTGATCTTGCAAGGCAGGTTACTGAAGCTGTCTTTAAGTGACCAGAGTCCAATAAGGCTGCAAAGGACGTCAAGGCAATTACAGGATGTCCTCCCAGAAATGTGCATGGCATAGCAAAATGTTGATGCAAGGTAACTGCATGGAAAAGAGATCTTTCTGGGGTTAGCATTAGCCAGAGGTTCCCCGTAAGGTGATGAGCAGTTTTGGTAAGCCCTGAGCTGTCTCTGGGAGCCAGTCAGTAGGAAATAATGTTTTTCAATATGAAGAAACAGATTTTGCTCTACCATGAAATATCACAATTTTTTTAGTCTATTGTACAAAGATGGCAAGACTTTTTAATGCAAAGACTGAAAAGGAAGTATATATTAGGAAGGTAAAGAATATTTTCTCTAACTGATTTCAGAAGTAGTCTTTAGTGATAAATATCACTGAAAAGTTTGCTTTTGAGGAATTTTTAAGAATTTACCAATCTCAAACTCAACTGAACATTTTCATGAGTGCTTTGGAAATAAACAAGGCATCCTGACTGGCCAGATTTGCAGAAGAACAAAGATTGATGGAGTAAAACTAAGGACAGGGCAATCATAAAGAATGATTTGACCTGCTTGATAGACTGGCGTGCTCAACCATGGTAAAAATCTAACACACTGAAGTGCGAGTTATGATTAAAGGACTGCCAAATGTATGTTACAATTTACTCCCCCATACGAAAGGGAAGACTGGAGTGTGGAAAAAAACTAACTGACCAGCTTATGGAAGACAAACAACTTGTCAGAAGCCTTTAAAGGCAAATAAGGACAACTGGATTCTATATATAGAAACTGGCAACTCATTAATATGTAAGAATATAAATAATAACAAAGCAATGTTAATCTCAGTGTGCAGCAGTAGTAGGAAGGGTACTGGAGTCTGCATTTGATAAAGGGACAATGAAGGGAGTGCAAGAGCAGAGATACAGCTGGATACATCAGAAAAAGGGGAGGTTATAATCAGAATTTGAAGGGTTGCATCTACTGGTGTGACGAAAAGAAGACTGATGTAAACTAGGTATGTTTTACAAAATTGCTCCTAATAAAGAAACAGTGGTTATGCAATGGCAAGAAAGTGAATTGGTCATGAAAAAATCAGTCCAGCCTCACTACAACAACATCAATTCTCAGACTTTAATTCCGGAAGGATAGGTGCAAAGTAAAGAATTGCTGAGAGTCAGAACCTGTTCATAATCTACAAAAATATCTTCCAAGAATCTACCTTGGACAAGCCACACTGTTAAAGCCACAACTTTTCAGCTGCACAGAAATAAATGCCTGACTATATCCAGAGAGCTCCCCTGAAGGAACAAGGCAGGAATTTCACAGGCACTCCTCCCTGTCGTTGACACTTCTCTGTATGCTAAAACTGAGAGCTACACAGAAAACTATTGTCCTTGGCTGGTCTGTCATTGCAGAAACCCCTGTCCTGCTCCCTCTGCCAGACTGATTATGCTGTTTAAAGCTTCAGAGTGACAGGATTCAGACAAGCACACTGTGAATATCTTTATCTACTTGTTTGGAAAGCAGAGATAAAATCCTCCACATTAGTCTTGGAATGCAGCTGGTACCAACAGAGGCCATCCCAGCAGCAGCCCACCCTGCTACCAACACTCTGCCGTGTAAACCCAATACAGGAAGACACAAGATACTCTAGAGACAAGTATAAATTGGGAGAGGAGTGGCTGGAGAGCAGCATTGCAGAACAGGGAGCTGGGGGTGCTGGTCAGCAGTAGGCTCAATATGGGCCAGCAGTGTGCACTGGCATCCTGGGATGCATCAAGCACAGGATTTCGTATTCTAGTCTGTATCTTCTGCATTCCAAAGAATTTTAAATATTACCACAGGTGGTTTCAGCAGGCTACACATTGTAGATAGTCTACTGTTATGTACACTGAGAAACTCAACCTAAGTTTAACCTTTCAACCTAACCTTCTAAAAGCACTACAGCAAAAAAAACCCAAATTCAAAAAATCCACAAACCCACAAAAAAAAAATTCAAACCAACCAAAAAACCAACCCAAAACCTGACAAACCAACAAGATATTTACATTGCAGATTGCAATGAGGTCTCCCCTCAGTCTCTTCTTCTCCAGGCTGAACAGACCAAGTGACCTCAGCCACTCCTCATGTGGCTTCCCGTCAAGGATTTCCATGGTCTTCGATGCCCTCGCTTGGACACTCTCTCACAGCTTAGTATCTTTCTTGTCACCTTGTAACATCCAAAACCACACAGAGGACTCGAGGTGAGACCACCCCAGTGCAGAGCAGAGCAGGACAATCCCCTCCCTTGCCCTGCTGGTGATGCTGGGCCTGATGCACCCCAGGACAGGGTTGGCCCTCGTGGGTTGGCCCTGGCACTCCTGGCTCATGTTCAGCTTGACATAGACCCCCAGGTGCCTTTCCACAGTACTGTTCTCTGAACAGCATGTGCTTTTCTCTAAACACGCAGTGTGCCATGATCCCAGTCACAAACCTGCCCCAAAGGTTGCTGCTTGTCTCAGCACCACCTTGCAAATACAAAACACAAGCCAAGTTAACAAAATATGCTTTTAATGTGATCTGCTCTGAAGATGTCAGGTTTAAACACTTAAAATTCTTTTTCAGGGCAACGAGCACCATGTTTATTATCATTTTAGCACCTTCTTCTTTGTGGCTGCCCATCCTCTGTACCATACAACGATTCCTACTCCATTGTTGCATCTGAATTGCAATGATTTGCTGCAGTGAAATTCTTTGGAGAAAAAGTTCTTCTTCAGTCTTTTTTGTTCACCCATTCAGTGGGATTGAGCAGAAATGCTTTGAAGCCTGCTGGCTAATAGTGAGGGACCTTCAGTCTCTCGTGAGGGACTTAAAAGCATCCTCTCTTGTCTGACATTATTTCTTTATCTGCCTTTTCCGTGCCACTGCAGTGCGCAAGGCCTGTAGGATGAGCTCTTCATTGTTGAGGATGTTGTATTCTCCCAGCTGTACCAGGCGGTCATATGCCTTCTCCGAGTATTGCAGGGAATATGTGGAATATGGGGAACAGCAGCCATAGAGATCAACTTTGCCATCTTCCATCTCTGACTCCGTGCGCTTCTGGCCTGGGAGGAAGGGGTGAGGAATCACTGCTGAGAGTAACCCCTCTGGTCATAAACAAGCAAACTCTTAACAGAGGAAGGAAAGGACATGTCTCTCCACAGAGAGAGTTCACAGTGTAAATTACTCATTTGGCTTTAATTTTTTTTTTTAAAAAGCAAATAATTCTTATTCAAATTGACAGCTCAGTCCCTGGCTCAAGTGCATAACAGTGGCTTCACAGGATGAGGGGAGAAAAAGAGTGATTATTCTTACATGAGTCTGCACTGTAGTTCTTAGCTGTATCTGAAGGTACCTATATTATGTATCTATGGATGTACACATTGGTAGATATATCAAAGTTACCTGAAAACTAATTACCTGTAAGATAACTAGCTTAAGGATTGAAACATCACAGGCCTGGCATCAAATCTCACATAGTTAAAAAAATTAACTTTAAGCAACAGAAACATTTGACCTACTGAAAAGAGTCAACAGTGAAGTTCAAGAGTTAGAGTATTAAATATATTCCTTTTAATAGGCTGTCCATGATGTAAACCTTCTTTTTAACATGTTTGAGTACTTGCCTGGTGCTTTGTATTTTTGAAAGGTATCATTAACTAGTGGGAAAAATAGCAGTACTGGTGCTCCTGGAGTCTCAGCACCATCAAAGAGGTAACATTCCTTCAGGTTTTTCCTGTCTTCTTCACTCAAGTCTACCCTGGGAAAAACGATTCCCTGCTCAGAGCAGTACTTGCAGGTTTGGTCCAAAGCCTAGATCAAGAAACAGAGCAGTACTAAGATTTAAAATAGGATTTTAAGGCTCAGGATTTCTCAGAGTACAGTAATAAAGTAGACATTTTCTAAGCTGCTTGTGCAAAAGTTCTTAACCCCTAATCAAAAACACTGTGTCACTGGACAGAAGATTTTTTGGTTTGCGTTTTTTGTTGGTTTTTTTTTTCTCTGAGTCTTAGCACAATACAGTTTGTCATACAAGAAAAACAAATGAGATTACATGCAGCCTATAAAAGATTTATCACACTTCATCATTAAGCTGAAAATGCTAAAGGTTAAGACTTTTAGTAGGACAAATATAAAAAGCACCTAAGTGTTTAAAAATGATAGGTATACACATATTGAAAAAGAAATAAAGACTGTTTCAATTACTCTCACCTGTATCTGGGATCCTGCACTGTAATTTAAATGCAGGATGACGTCTACCTTTCTCTCTGGTTTTAAAAGTGGCATGACGCTTGTGTTGATGAAAAATCCAGTATCTACCAGAGACAGGAATTCATCTGATTGTGTCAGCTGGTTGGGAAATGTGTCTAACACAGTATCTGAAAGAAAAAAATTCTTACTGTAAGTGCAATACTGCAAAACCTGTTGGCCTGTTTTTCCACCCTTACACCACATCCACAGAGCCTTAATTGGTTACAGTCCTTGGGGAAGGGAGATTTGCCATATCCCTTCTCTTCTGCCCTCTCAGCTCCAGTCACATGCAGTTTTGGACCTGCAGTAACATTCATGGAGGGGATTTACTGTGTCTCCTCACCGAGTGTGTCTTTAAAGAGAAGAAGGACCTGGTGACCCAGGCTCTGGAGGTGAGTGCCACCAGCAAACCACTGACACGTAGCTCAACACCACACCATGCTATGTCCTGCTGCATGATCAACCATAGATTGATCTAATAGAGGTTCTGCCCAAACCTGGCCTCCACACTCAGAGAACGGCTTTAATATAAAATCTGGGGGTTTGTTTTGTTCAGTTTGTTTTTTCTCCCCCAGACCCTGAGGTCTGCTGTTACCTTTCCACCTGCGGAAGTGTGGGTTCTCCAGGTAGTCACTGTGCATCTGGAGGCCCCTGAGGAAGTTGTGCTCCTGGGCGATGCAGACGCGGTCGGCGAGGACGGCGCGCAGGGCGCTGCCGAGGGGCCCGGGCGGCGTGAACAGCCGCGTCCGCAGCTCCTGTGGCTTCACCGGCAGCGGCGGCTCCTCCTCTGCCGGGGAAAAGCTGGTAAATCCCACCTGCCCAGAGCAGGGCCAGCCCTCAAGAAGTCAGGGTAAGTAATAAGCCCCAGTGCTTTCTCTTTTAAAAGGACCAACAAACCTAAGTGACCAAACCAAACTGAAAAAAAAAAAAAAAAGCTACTCTTGCTAGACAAACACCATTTCCTTACACATTCTGGGCTTGGATAAAAACCCCCAAGATACAGTGTTAAATAGCAATAAAAGTCTGCTCCAGACATACACACATTTGTGGAACAGATTGAATGCAGGTTAAAAAAAAAATGCTTTGTCCTTTGGTAAAGGACAGCTGTTGTGCTTCTTTGCATTACTGCAGCTTCCACTTGAAGCAGTCAAAATCATTTTGCTTTCTTAATAATTTACAGATCAATCTTATTATTTCTGAGCATTTGAATCATCTACCAACATCAGTGTTGACCCCTGACAGATCACAGGAATGGAGATTTTTAAATTATTCATTTGTACTTTGCAGTATAAGACATATAACTCTATTTAACAATAAATACACAGTGAAAAAGAAGTATGGTTGTGTACCTATATTGTCAATTTGGTCCCGGGTCCACCTGTGCCAGAAATCTTCTGATGAATGGGACAAATTCCAGATATATAACACATTGAATGAAAATAAACTACTCCACACGCCTGTAAAAGAAAAGAGCTTTCTAACTCAAAACATTCACACATCATGAATCTCAGACTGATATGATGAAATGAAACTTGTGAAGTTTGTTTTAAAAGCCTGATGTGTCATTTTTATTTGGCTGCTGGTTTTTAAACCCTATTTTTGGCATCCAGTTTTTGTCTTATGGTACTTAGGGATGGAGATTTTTGTGAAACAATATGAAATTTGTATTTTTAGGAAAAAGAAAGTATCACAAAACTTGTATAAAAAGAAAGGATGAAAGTTTGCTATCCAAGAGATTTGATGTGGAATTATATTGACAAGAGCATAATTACAACATAATCTTACAGCCTCTGCTTTTGTAGGATTCCCTTTTTGAGAATAAGCCTGTTAACACACCAAGGGATCAGTTTTTGAACATGCATTTTTGAACTTGAAAAGCAATTTCTTTGGTTATCCATTAGGGCACCAGTTCTCACTGCTTTTTCATTCAGGAAGTGCAAATGTGTGACAATCCAGCATAGACTGATGCTAAAATAGTACAGTGTCTCCTTCCTGCGCAGTGGAGTGGCCAGTCAAAGAGGAGTTTGCTTGTGAAATCAGTCACAAGCTGACAGCTTGTCTCTTTGTCAGGAAAACACATGTCCATCCTTGGCTTCAGTCAACAGCAAAAATGTTTTGAGGATGGTTGTGTTGTTTTCCCCTCAGCCTTGCCCAGGCAGTGTGGAAATTGGAGCCAGTGACATGTGGCCTAGGACTTTCTGGAGCAGGAGGGCCTGGCATGCTCAAACACCCTGATGCAGTGGACAATCAGCATGAAGGCTCATGTAAAATGTTTATAGGGAGCATACAAAATACTGACTACCCATGAGACAGGCAATAGGCTCGAAGTTCACATTTCTGGGGTAGCATGAGCTGAACCATGGATTCCCAGGAACCTCAATTTTACTGTTGTATGGGAAGCCATACTATATTTTAATTCAAAACTGCGTTTAAAAGTGTAAATAACTATTTGATTGTCCCTTTGAATTTTCTACTTTACTGTAAACTGAATCCATTATAGTAAGTATTAATTCAGCAAAGAGATATTTATTCTCTCTGGTGAAATTACCATGTTAGTCCTGCACCAATACTTTATTAGTGTGTAGTGTATATGGCTCACAGTAAAAATAATAAAACAACAACAACAACAACAAAAACTCCACCAAAATCAAAAACAAAACAAAAGAGGAAAAACAAGCAATAAAATCATTTGTTGTTTTCAATAGCTTACCTTCCAAGAAGCAGATCCTGGATTCAGGGACCTTCTTCATCAATCGTCCCATGAAGAACTCACTGCCAAAATCCTCAGTGCGAACAAAAACTCCGTATTTTTGCAATCCCACCTCATATGGGGTGAACTCCACCCATTCTGTAAAACAGAACCCAAAGAAGAGAGCAATGTTTTATTACAGCCCTCAAAATAATTTTTTGAGTCTAATACTTTGGACCAATAGCAATGAGTTATAAGCATGCTACAAATGAAAACTCATGACCATGGAAAGGCTTTGGAATATTTTTGAGTCTGTTGCATAGTTAGTCAAACTTTTACCTGATCACAAGGATATTATATGAATACACATCAGCTGAGATTCTGGTCTTCAAATAAGAGGGAGGTTTTAGGCTGTCCAAAAAGACTGTTCCACAATTTACCACCTCAAATATAAAAACAAATGACTCTCAGAAGTCTCATAATTACCTTTGAAATCCAGAGTGCTGTAGTTGTTCTTGACATTGACTGCAGTGTAGATAGGAAGTGGGTTCTGACCATGATCAATGGCCCGTTGCTGATCAGAGAGTCTGTGGTTGTCTTTCTGTGATTCCAGAAATATGGTTACACTGAGACAAAAATTAGCATGGCAATATTTTCTCTGCATCTAAGCTTGCAGGCTGAAAAATTCCTGCCTATAATGTATAGCATGTGCTCGGCTTATCTTCTGAAATGTTCCATATTTTTCAAAATTCCCATAAGCATTCTGTTACTGAAATACCTGCTGCCATCCAATCTGATGCCAGATTATTTGATGATGCATTAAGATGAAAATGGAAAGAAATAATAAAGAGCAGAAAGCAATGCTTTTGATATGAAACACGTTATTGTATTATGCTCAAGCTTTATGGAAGACCTCACACTTTTCAAAACTCTGCAGGTCCTTTTGTTAACACCTCTCATGGGCATGCATAATATATGCAATTTTGTTATTTCTAAACAAGTAACTTGCAGAATATGAAAAACAATTCTTTAACTGGAATATTGTTCAAAATGTTAGTCTTGGAGTTTTCTCAGAAAAACATATTCAAAATTTCACAAGTAAGAATGCTGATTTCCACCGTGGATGAGTATCTACAAGGCTGGCACCAAATGTTTTGGAAATGGCTGTGCATTTGCTTGCACAGTCTCGTAACAAACTGCTTTTCTCAGAGCCAATAGAAAAATATCTTCTGCAGAAATAAATTTTCAGAAAATGGTAAGCCACTGTAAATGCTTCTTTATACTGTACCCCATCATGCAAAAAAGATTCCAGGACAAGCCCCCAGAGATCTATAAAAGATGTTTTGCGGCCCTCTCTTTTCCGTTGGCACAGCTGCTTTTTGTAATACTTCAAATATTCCAAGGAAAAGGAATTTATTTTGCATTTTGTCATATGTTTTCGAGCCTCACTGATTTGCTTGTCGAGATCCTTTTGTGACCAGTCAGCATCTCTGTACAAGTTTGACATGGTCCTAGGAAGAGGAAAAACATATTGAAGAGGCAAAATAAGCACACCAAGGTTTGAGGTAGGCAATAGCTACATTTTATATTTCTGTTTTAAGTTCTTGATTTGAAATTAAGGTTCCCTGTCTTCAGTTCCCTATGAAACTGTCATGTTCCCTTTGAAGTCACAGTCATTACCCCTGTCAAAACAGCTTGAACAATTTTCCATAAACCGTTCTTAGAAAAACACTTGCTTTCACATAGTTGCAAATTATGTGACTTTCCCCCATGAAAAGACTTTATTCTGTCAATTTTGGAAGAAGTTCAAGAAGCAGGATTGCTGAGAAGTTGTTACAGGTAAACTACTCTACACCAGCCCCAGCCTCCAGCACTTTGGTGTCATCAGGGAGACTCCAGCCAAGGGCTGCCCAGTTCCACTCACCATGTAGTACCAGACAAGCCAGTCAGGTAGGTGGCACAGTCCAAGATATTGAGCTTCTTGAGCCCCCTCAGGCTGCCATAGAGTGCAGTCAAGGATCTCATCCCTCCTCCCGTGGTCATGACGGCCACCACCGGGGCCTGTGGGACAGCACAGGGACAGAAAGGGCCAGCATCACACAGCGGCTGCACCTGACCCAGCCCTCAGCACAGACCTCCTGATACATACAGCCTGACACCACCAGGTGTGCCCAGACACAGACTTCTTTCTCAATGATTTCTACTGAAATATAACCTACCATTTATTTTATAAAGGAAAACAGGAATAGAAGCAATGACCATTTTTGCTTAGATATCTGACACTTGTCTCCAATGTGTTCAACATAGGTGTTTGGTATGAAACAAATGAAAATGCATTAATTCAAACCAAAGGAGACAGTAAGAGAGAGAGAGAAAAAAAAAATCAGTTGAAAACACAGGAATTAAAAAGAATCTCACAGGTTGAAGAGAGGAGGGATTATCAACAAGGATAACAATAATAGGGTAAAGAGTGTGGAAGAAGCCATTCCTATATAAGGAATATCTTATCTGGCTTCCAAGGAAGGCATAACAGGAAAAGGGTTAAACTCAGGATAGCAACTGCAAAGGACACAAACAGCAGGGTGAATTTAGAGGTATGGGGCAATTTAACTGTGAAGAAGAAGAGGTTATATTGTGCCATTATGCTCTCACTGCTAAGTACTGGTGAGATGTTTTAAATGTTTTCCCTACAGACCTCATGGTCCAGCAGATCCTGTTCCAGCTGCAGAACGTTGTTCAGAGCAGGAATAACGTAATTCTTCCTTTTGCAGAGAAAGTCTTGCTCCTGTATGCAGAGGTCAAACCCTAAACGCACATCAAGGTGGTCTGGGCTGAACCAGAGATCAGGAAAAAAGAATATTCCATTTTATTGTTGGTAGACAAGCTCGGAGTTCCCAATGCAATAAAATGAACCTGATCCACAAAATACTACATTACATGAGGTCCCTTTCCTACACTGCCAAGCAAGTATATAATGCTGCATGAAAGAAGGACAGAAAAAAAGGACGGACTAATTTCTAAGCAGCTATCAAAATAAAACCAAAGGAAAGACATTCCTGCAACTAATTTCTGAGATATCTGCTATCTGGATTCTCTCATATTTTAGTGAACTGAGAGCAATAGGAAAAACTTCTCATACTTTCTTGAATTAGGCAGAAATTTTTCCTACTTCATAATTAACAGTGCCAGTTGATTGGCTGTGCTCTTGCCTGGTGTTAAAGACTGTGCTGAGCATAACACTGGGTAGCATAATTGACTTGTAATATTATTTTTTCTATTTTTTGCGTATTTTTTCACTATTCACATCTCAGTATGGGTTATCTACATGTATTACACTACACTACATGCAGTTGCTTCCAGCTCATGTGAATCCCACATCACCTGGTCAAACCACCTACGGTCCTGCTGTGAGTGCCTCCTCCCCAGTAAAGAGCCTAGGGTGAGATGAATTCAGCTAAGTAAAAGTTAACTTCCAAGAGTGGACAAGTCTCTTACCAGTCTTCTGCCTTCGCATATAAATCGAATCTTTTGTCCTGGAAAGCAAGAATGTGAACAATGTGAGCGCTGACAACCTGCTTCTTTCCTGCAGCCTGAGGTGGAATTTTATCTTATGTCATCCTAGCAATGAGGGTACAAATCAGGAACTCTGAATAATCAGAAGGTCAAATAATCCAGTAACCTATGCCAAATGACTGTAGTGTTTTACTGAAAGGGAAGTTGTTCAATAATTTTGAATCTTTTCTAGTCAATGTAACTTCTGAGGATAACTGCTGTTTACAGAGTAATGATAATGTATACCTTACCCACCTCTACTAACAGTACCTCTGAGGCAGACAGCTGGGACTATGATTCTAACAGCAGCATTTGTTCCCCCCTTTCTGTGGCTGATACCCCCCAACAGTCGTGATCCTACATGGATTTTTTTAACCATTAGTCTGAAAGTGCTTTGTAAAGCATGGTGAGCATCAGCAGGAGTCTGATGGTACCTCGGCCAGTTCAGGTGTGCAAGAAGGGGAGGAGCAGAGTTTCAACATGAAGTATGAAGTAAGATAGGATGGAGTAGCAAGATGCCCCACATCTATTCAAACAGAACAAGGCACAACCTGGCCTAATTGCTGAAAGACCTACCACTGTTAGGCTGTGGTATTTTCGTCTGCAGGCTTTCATTGTCAGAAAGTACTGTGCTAATCATCAGAGGGATGTAGACTTCCACATCCAGGTTTCTCAGCCTCTCCCACAAAAAAGCAGGCACTCACCTCTGCTAAGATCATGTTTTCTCCACTTGGAATGGAATGAAGTTCCACATTTGGAGAGCCTGTGTCATACACACGTGAGTGCTGAAAAGTACAAATAAACCCAGGTTTATATTGTAAGAAATGTCACTCTCTGCCCACAATGCAAATTAATGTTACTATTTATGGTGTCTAATATTTTACATGCCATTATTATGTTTTTTAAAACTCAGTTGTAACATACTGAGGAGAGAGGTCGTTTCTTCCCTGGTAGTGTAACATCCAGCCTTGGCTGCTTGTATCTGGCATAGTGGAATTTGGCAGGAGAGGAGGAGCTGAAGACCAGATTAGATCCCAGCACAATGTCCTGGGTGCCTTCGTAAGAGCCTCGCACTTTAAAGGAAAATTCTTTTTCTAAGGAAATAACACAAAAGCAGACACAGATTAGTTTTCTCATCAAAACTGTTAACTGGTAAAAATTCCTACAGAGTCTATCACATGGCTGTTCTCATGTTTTGGATTTGTTGGGTTTTTTTAATTCTTACATTAAGCGAATTGTATTCATAATATTGGCACATCAGTTAAAAATAGCTGATGGAGAAATAACCTTACTTGATTTCTTCTCCTTTTTCTTTTTCTCAACCACTTGAACTTCTAAGCAGCAGATTTTGCGAGACTGTAAGAGATGTGAACATAAAATACATCATGGGAGCAAATTTTCCAATATGACATTCTGTTTCCTAGTCTAAATGGGACACAACCAGCGCAAGGCAGGAGTGCAGTGTGGATGAACAGGGCTTGCAGAAGGAAGAAGATGAGGACAAAGTGAAAAACAGTACTTTCAGGATTCCAGAGATGTGAGGATTGTTTTAAACACAATTCATGAGCAAGCAAATATAATAAATGAGAAAATGTCAGGGATGGGAAGTCCCTGTGTAAAAAGCACAGTTATGAATGTGGAAAATGATATGTGCATGGGTAAGGACAAACCCTCTCACTTCAGCAATATGGGAATGTGGGAGGAGTGATGTCTAAGGAAGAATTCACTGCTGCACTGATGTCTCAGACCTAAACCACTTCCATGTGTTTCCTTTGCAACAGTGAAGGGGTGTTGGGATTGGGCATTTCCATGCTGTTCCAGCCACAGTGTCTCCAGAGGTGCCATCCACAAGGATGTATCATGATGAAGTGGGAAATGGCAATGTTTCAATGCTGGCTGTCTCAGTCAAGGGGTATGTTGTCCTGAATGACTGTGAGTCAAGTGAAACACGTGTGGCAATAGGACAAGACAGGTGATGAAATACAACACTCACCACAACCACTCCATTAGTAATGATGGTTTCAGGAGGGCCTGAACTAGGAAACAGAAAGAAAAATGCATTTACAATAACTCATTAAAATTACAGTATAGTTCATGAGCCCCGTCCTTCTTCTGATTTTCCTCTTGCATATTTTTACGTGCATATTGGATTTGAAAGAAAAGTCCCAGGAGACTCGTTGTACAAGTTTCCTCACTCTACTATGTCAAGGCACAATTGTCATCCTACTGGCTCATCCAGTCCTGGAGCTGAGCAAAAAAAATGCCAAAGGTGCTCTGAGGCCAAACCATGTAGCAATTTTATGCTGAGTCCCAAGTTGAGGCCAAGGATGGTTTCATGGAATCCAATTTTTAAAAAAATCACACTTTGTTGGACGATGGAACAATAAAGGCTCTGGATCAGAAATCTAGTGCATTATTCCATGTTGTGTTTTGAAAGAAGGTGGACCCTCTTGCTGATCTCAAACACAAGTGCATAACAAACTAGCAACATTCTGGCCTTAAGTAATGTTCACTATATTAGAGAAAAAAACGGTTTTAGGGTGTTCTCCCTGTTTGTGGGAGTTTGTGGGAAGTTCATGGGAGGTCATCATGGCATTCACCCGTTTGTTGACAAAGCTCATAGCAGAGATTCCTTGGGAATGATGCACTCTGAATAATCAGACCAGATTATTTCGTGTCTCTGAATGGCTGTTTCTTTTTGTTCCAGGTAATGTTGCATTTCATGTTTACTCACATATTATCCAAGGCAAATCCCACCTCCAACTCCTCTTGTCTCTGGAAAATAAAGAAAGGAAAATGATTTTGGTACTAGTTTACTGGCAGATCTCATAATTCAAGTTCTCATTCTCACAATCTGGGTATGCATGCGCTGTTTGCGACCAGCAGAGCATTTACTATAGAGGCACACACCACCTCACATCTGTGTGTCTTGAGCCTCAAGATTCTCTACTGATAGGAAGCTTGTGGATGGCTATTATAGCAGTTTTTAACACAGAAATTGTTTGGCTTGCCTGCTTCTGCTGGAGCCTAAGGGACAGACCTAGGAGGATATGTTGTCTCATTCTGAGTCTGCCAGCTCAGATCTGCTGAAGCGGAGAGTGAAAGCCTTCTGGTGTCAGGAACAGAAATGGTGACATGCAAAGCAGTTTTGGAAGAGGAAAACCCCTTTGTCTGGCAGCAAGTTGAGGGCTTTGGGACAGAGGTAAATCTGACATTATGGCCTGGTCTGTGAAGTGGTGAATAATCCTCAGGGGAAAGAAAGCACAGGCAAGAGGAAAACGAAAGTGGAGACAGAAGGGATGATGAACAGCAAAGTGAGATCATGTTGTAGGCTACTTAGTTGCTCAAATTACCCACTGAATTAAATACACCAAAAAGCTAATAATATAGGACAAAATAGTTTACAAAGGCTTGAAGAGTATGAACTCTAACTGCTGTAGCTGTGCAAACACAAAAAGAAACGGCTTGGATATGGCCAAGCCACTGTAAGCACTCAAAGTGATCAGCTGGGTTACAGCTAGCCAGAGTTTTAATTTCACCAGAGCTTAGTGGAAGTCCACACACTGCTCCTTTGGTATTTTACAAGGAATGAAATTGTCAAATAAGGCATTTAAAGACAATGAAGTGCAGTGTGGAGAGTGGGTGTGTGTAATAAGGTACTTCCTCAACTGAGTGGCACATGACAGATGCATAAGAAATTGGAAGGGAACTGGGAAAGGAGCATGATAGACAGGACACACTGGGAGATGGGATGTGCAACTTTCAGTCTCCCTGGACATTCAAGACAGGATTATTTCTTGCTGCCAAGCTGGGTGGCATGACTTTATTTAAACACCCATGCCACCTTCCATAATTAACAACTAGTTTGGTTTGACATTTAGTTCTGATCACGGACTTTTTACTTCCTAATTAATAGATTTGTCGTAATAGGTTATGACAAAAACATCAGGTACTGGCATGGACACCCTCCTTGAACCTCGATGGGGGCAGACTCAGCAAAGAGACAATTTTGCCAATACACCTGAAATTTGTAAGCTTCTGTGGCCAATGCCAAGCCCTTCAGTGTGTCTACAGATCCAGACATGAAGAGGTTTTCCCACATCAGAATGAAAGCCAACTTATTTTTATGCGGCTAGGCAGCTGACACACAAGAAGGAAAAAAGGACAAAATTTTACAAATAACATTTTAGACAGAAAAGCTAACAAACATATTCTTGCCATGCTATTCTTATTTCTTATTTCGGACCTCACCTGAGAATCACACTTGAAGTGCATGAAGACTTCCTCTCCCAAGGAAAGTTTGGCAATGTCAAAGTACACTGTGAAGAGGTGGTCATCCTGAGTAACCATATCCTTATCATAGAGTGCCAGCTCCAGCACATTCTGGGAAAGAAAGGAAAGGACTTCAGAAATGTGTTAGGTTTTATTCAAAGCAGGAGATCCTGGGGACAACTATTTTAGTCAGCTGTTGTGAGAAGTGGGAGGACATAAAGAAAAAGAACAGGAAGGGAAGGAAGTGGAGAGGAAATCAACTCCATGTCAGCACCTGTGAGCTGGAATGAGAGGAAATCACATTCCAAATGCCATATTCTACCTATGGCTGAGAGAGACAATCATCTTTCATGGCATGCAAAACCATCATGAGGGTACGAATTATTCTCACATCTTTCTGCATCTTTCCTTGTCTCTTAAGAAAATTGCTTATGTCCCTTTGCAAAAGGATAAAACTTCTCAGTAGCTCCCTTGGTCAGTTACCAGGTAAGTCCCAGTTCAGTACCTTGACCTGACTCTGGATCCTGAAGTAGAAGGTTTCATTCCAGACTGGATCTTTGCAATTCTTGATGGCTTTAGTCCGAAATTTGTCATTTGAAGCGGTTGGCAGCCACAGGCTCACGTAGCAATCAGTCTGGCTCACTGTATTAAAAACACAAACACATCTGAAATGAGCATTTGCTCTAGAAGAAATAATTAATTGAACAATATGAAGTTTTGTTTTCAAAGAGATATGCTATGATACAAAATGGCTTATTTGTTCAACATAATACAATTTAGGTAGGAGGAATGGAGAAAAAGGAAGGGTGACATGACTCTTCTCTGAATAAATGTGATTAGAAATACAATAAATACATTCTATATAAAAAATCCAGGACAAATGCAGCAAACATTAAGAAAACAAAGTGATATCTTCTCTTTTAGCCAAGCAGAACATAAAGAAAAAGCTTTCTGATATCTGCATAAGTAAAGATACAATCTTCTATTATATTTTGGTTCCAGGCCAGCAGAAGCCAGAGGAGCTACAAAATGTAACAACACCTAATGGGCTTTTATCTGGGAATGCTGGCATACAGAGAATCAGGGTATGGTAGATTAGATTACTTAGCATTGAGAAAATTTTGAATACAAGCGAAATTTGAGACAAGGCTTCTCATCTTTCAGTATTTACTCAATTAGTGCAACCATTTTGTATTCTTGGTTACATAAATATATACCAGTGGAAAACATGGGATATCTTTCCACATTTTTTACTTTCAACAAATTGCAGAGCTTTTACTGCTCCCTTTGGGGACACAGAGAAATGTGTGTGATAGGCACAGCTGTGACCTTATAGAGTTACCTCTGCACAGAACAAGGGCTGATGCAAAGAAGAGCAACACACTCTATGTTCACTGCTGGAACCAGCACACCAACAGCAAAACTTTCTCCATTCATGGAATAAATCTAGAAAGCACCTATTCTTGGAGCAGGACTAGCCACTAGCCCATGGAGGGGAGAGTAACCTCCATGAGCTCCTCGGTAGAGCACTGCAGATACTTACAGACATCTGCCTGGTGTATATTTCTTGCTCTTATGACTCTTACAGTCAGTAAGTAACACGGAGAGGATTCTATCTGCAAGGAAAAAAACAAACATACAAAAGACAGGAATGAATGCTGAAGTTAGCATATTTAGAAGACAGAAGTGATCAAGAGAGATAAACATCCAAATCAGGAACAATTTTGCTGAATTTTCTATTTGATTATGAAATGGCCAATACATTAATTTTCCTGCTAACATCTAAATCATGTACTAGACTGAAATACTTCTTTTCTTCTGTAGCATGATATGAGAATTTATCTTATTAGAGCATTTATTTGTTTCTTATCTAAAATCTGGCTGCACAAAGTGCTAAGATTCATTCCTAGCTTGGGAGAAGATTTATTTTTTAAATTTCCAAGGCAGAAAATGAAGACACGCTTTGGACCTTTCTCAAGTGATAAAATTATTATTGTGGTGACTACCTTCTATCCAATCATTACATATATTTGATCTTCTGGACTATGAGATATGATTTTCTCATATTCCTGCTCTTTTAAAGGTACAGTACTCTGCAGAGTTAAATGTGGACCTCTGATCCCCAAAGTGATTTTAAGATCTGAGAAAGAAATCACTTTGCTTTGCACTTCCACCATGCTACTTAGTATGCATGAGTTTTTTATTTACAGGGATATAGCTGCCCTCTTGAGCTAAGGTCACCTCTGACTTTCTCTCGTGAGAAATTTCTCTCTGGTTTTGAAGTATGTGAACTTTTCACGTACCGAGCTTCTTTGCACTGTTTTGCCTAAGAAGCATAAACAGTGTCTTACACCTGATGAGAATGTCTTGGTTTTTCTTGTGGCTTCCCTCTTTCATACTAGCCCATGTTTCTGATCTCATGCATGACTTTTTATCCTCTCATATTGCTGTTCTGATCTCATATTGGAGATATGAGTTCATATCTCCTCTCCCTTTACCATAAAATAAACAAATAAATAACTTCCTATTATAACTTAATATAACTTACATAACTTACTATTTCTACCATCATGGAGAGGGGGGAAAACACACAACATGCTGGAATATAAATCCACAGGAAAATTTTGCTCCAAAAGACCTAAAAGGCACTTAGCACAACTACAGGGCCATGGACAGGTAAAGATTTCACCTATACTGCAAAATTACTATAAAAGACCATTGCCAGTCCTGAAGCAGCATTAGCATGACACTGGCCTCATTAGAGCCACTGAGAAAGAGGTGTGACACGGGTACTGCAGGAAAGGAGAGCAAGACTTTTAGCTGGACTGTCTGAGCTTAACAATTTGGTATGTATTGTGTTAGTAATGTCCATTCATAACAAGTGAAGTGCATCAGTGTTCATAGGCTTAATGGAATATATGTCCATGTGAAGTCTCTTCACATGTTTAACCTGAGTGCATCAATGCAGGCAGCCAGGGCTAATGAATACATGTTGTTGAGACTGGGGGCAGTTAGCAAGTAGGCTAATGAAGACACAGGTAAAATCAGCCTCCAAGTAACCAAAGTATCCTGCTCTAGGAAAAGACATCAAGCAGGGTGTGCTGATCAAGGGTGTCAAACCACTGCTAAGGGTCCCAAGAGTAGCTGTGGATCAGACTACCAAGGGCACTTGAATTCATGTCTAAAACCTACCTCCTAAAGACACAGAAATGAGGCAGGTACAGAAAGTGCTCAGTAATAACAGAACCAATAACTGATGCTGCCAGTGGCTGGCTTTGGAGAAGGCAATACCTGGACGGGCTCAACTCAGTTCCATGGATCAGATCCCCTGGAGCCACCTTTGTGGTTATCCCAATGTGCCAAGAAGGCAGTGCAGATTGAACAAAATACTCAGGCATGTGGATGTGCCCTGTCATGACCAAGGAGCCTTGGCTTAGACATCACAGAGCTATAAATAACAAATGAGCAAAATCCTGTCAGCTTTGTGAGTTTTGCCTAAAAAATTTGAGATGTTTGATGTGTTCTGAAACTGCTGCAACCCCTGAAGTGCAGAGAGCTGTATTGCAGGGTGTATTTTCTCATTTTTGGGTTTTCCATTCAGCTAATCAGGAAAAGGTTGGCTGTTCCTTAAACTGTGAGCACAACACCTGCTGCTCAGCAGCTGTACTCATCACAAAACAGAACAAGGGAGAGTTTGTAATTATTACTAAATGGTCTCAAACTAGAGAGAGGAAAGGTAAAAATATTTTCTAGCACATCCAGTCCTCTCATTTCCTAGAGAAGAGATTTCATGTCCTAGGGCTCCTGAAAATCTATTAGTTTTTACTAGAGGCCAGAAGAGAGGTTAATTCAGGAAATCAAGTGTTGAAAATCCCCTTTGAGATTCTGCCATACTATTGTGAGAATAAATGGCATCATTTCCCAGGTCTTGCTATCTACATGGGCAGGAAACTTGTCCTTGTGCTTTAGCAAGACGTGTAGAGAAAGCCCATTGAAACCCATCCTTTTAAAGCTATTAATCTTGTTTAAACAGAGATTGTTCCCCATGTGCCAAGGACAGGAAGCCACACTAGGAATTTAATGTGAAGCAAGTTAAATGGAATGATCCAAGTGATAAGCAAGGCAGAGTCTCATGGAGAGAACTGAATGGGTTACAGTAGCTAATTAAATTGTTTGGCAGATGCTGAACCCTACCTGTGTTCACCCAGCCTCCACCCAGCAGGGAAGTCCCCTTTACAGTTTCCTTCTGAAATTCCCTTTGTGGTACCTTTGTAAGAGAAGTCCACTGTTTCCCATCAGGATTCAGCTGCATAGTTCCGTCTCCGTTTTGAGAGGTTTGAGTGATCAGCTCCTGGAACAAGAAGGGCCAACGTTATCCCTGGAAAAACCATCATTTCTCTTAAAGGCAATCCTCTTTGGGAATTGAGAACTTCAGAGCCACAGGGACAGGGGGCCCATGGTCAGTGCTAGCTGTAGAGCCTTGGCAGGAGCTGGGGTTTCCTGCGGTGCCCGGTGGCACTGCCTGGGCTGTGCTTGCCCCACTAAGCCTGAGCAGAGGCGTAGCAGCCAGGTAAGGTCCGCCCTTCATGACACACGGGGAGGGGAAGCCGCTCCTGGCCCTGGCTGTTAAAGGAACAGCAAACCTGTCTCCCATAAACACACCCAGTCATTAATCTTTCACCTTGAAGTACACCTCCGTGTTATTTAATACTTATTCTAAAGTTGCATATAGGATGTGTATCAAATTAATAAAACCCCTACATATTCAAAATGCTCCCCTTGTAAATAAGTTCTAACAAGTAGTTTTCATTTTCTTCCTGTAGTTTACTATAACTTTTAAAGTTTCAATATTGAGGTCTTGAAGCCTTGACTTTCTTCATCTTGCATAGAGTCATTATAGTCAATGGTACGTCAAGAAAGTAGTATCATCTTTGCAGAATATGCAGCACAACCATTTGAGATCCCAGATGCCTTGCTTTGCTCTGCACCCTTCTTACCTTAGACAAAATACCATCTTGGTCCATCGTGGTTGTGTCCACACATGCGTCCAGTGTTATCTGTGGCAATGCAATCTCACATCTCCCAGCTTCCACAGACACCAACAGTTCAAATGTCCCAGATGCAGGTGAGCAACTGTTTTATAAACTGACTCAGAGCCCCACCTCTCACTGGTTTCTTAAAACCAGTTACTCTCCTCCCATTTTCCTATGGTAGGAGGCTGAATCCTGTGGTCAAATAAGAATTCCTTTGACTATATAGTAGGGGGAAGTACTGTGTTTGAGTCACTTAGTTCTATACCGGCCAATGGTTTAAAACTAAACATAAGAGAAGGATGCCCTCTTACCAGAGCACTGAATTTCCAACTTAGCAAGACCTCAAAGCCCACAGAAATACAAACTCTGCAATAAGATACAGCAACAGTACATAAATTGAATTTAGGTTATCTGTGACAGTAAGCAGTTACAATAAAACAGCTAATGAGGGGAAAAAAAAGAGAGAGCACTATTGCTTTCAGACTAACCTGGTTATTGCAAAAAACAGTTTAAGGCTTTCTGAACCCCATGTCCCTACAATCCCAAGTCTAGGCATGCAGAGAAGCACACTCATGGTGGTTTATATCTACTCAGCCAAGGTCCAGCAGGGCTGGGTCTCTCCTCAAGTCATTGTATTCCTTCCCTCTCCTTTCCTATGGCTTGTTATTATTATTTTTGTGTTTAGATGTAGAGTCCTGAAGCAATGACTCTTTAGCTTAACTCCACACCCATGAATACTTCTGCACCATTTTCCAGCTCAGACTGACTCTGGCTGCAAACTAGCTGCATTTAAGTGCCTGTGTCTGACCAAATGAAACCTGCCAGCCAGGTGCAAAACTCAGCCCTGACCTCACGCTGCCCTCCACAAAGTCCTTGGCACACCTGTGACACCACTGCTGGGGCAGGACACCTGCCCCTGTCCACACACAGCTGACTGCTGTGCCATTGCAACTGGCACAGCTCACTGGAAGAGGATTAGAAAAGGCAGCCAAAGACTGCTGAATCATCAACAGATCATAACAGATCAAACTTTCTGGGGAAAGAGATTCTTTTGGGTTCCCTGCTTCCCCAGTACATCATCTCTGAGCAAGAAGATTCTCATTCCCTGAGCATTCTTGAGCTTACTGGTCAAACATAGCCACCAGCCAGCACAGGTCTCCTTTGCACATTTCCATGCAAAATAATACCAACAGTCATCACAGCCAACTTGCTAGAATAAATTTTTGCATAGGGTACAGTATTTTGTGACACCATTGAAGGGATGTGTCTACACACATGGCATGTTTCCTGTGTGCCAGCTCAATGCTGTAGCTTGATGAAATGCATTTTTCATTAGGTCACAGAAAATTGGCAGCATCGGCATCTGTCAGTCATGCTTAAAGACAGTGCTTTAGTATGACATCTCCTTGGAGGGCAAAACTATTAACCAGACTGTCCACCAGGACTGGGCCTCTGAGGCTTTCACTCCCACAGTGCCAGTGGCCAGAAAACTCTCCTTTTCATGGACAGCATTTGCAATCCACATCAGAGACAACCCTTGCACGAGGGAGGGACCATGGCTCACTCTGTATTCCTGCAATCTGTCTCTGAGACATTCCTTTATCCACGATGTTCACAGCAAGTATTTGGTATGCTCTTTGCTGAGATAAAAACAGTTTTGTTTTCCAGGAACAAGGAATGTTCACACTGCGAACCTGAAGCATATTACTGAAATGCCTGAGTATGTGCAGCAAGGCAGAATTTTCATTTTGCAAACAAGCCTTTATTGTATTGTATTGTATACACAAAATTTCTGCAAGTAAATAACATTTCTTCAGAACTGGAGGCAGCAAGAGTTTATGGCTAAAAACCTGTGTTTACCTTTTCACAACAGGGTATTCGGGGTATAAATGGAGGCAATTCCCAGGATTATATGCAGAGCACATATCGTCATATTTCTGACTATGACTAGTGAAACTACCAGAGAACAAAAAAACACCAAACAATCAAAATCTAATGTTCAAAATCTAATGAATTTCAAGCATTAATGTTTATGCCGTGATCTTCAGGCTGGCAACATTAGGCTACAGTTGCACAAAAAAAACCAAAAGTTTTGTTTTGGCATAATAAATTACTAAAGTGTTGGAAAAGTCGTTGTGAATCAATTTGTAAAGATAATTTGTCATTGCTCCTTGCTAAAATAAAAATCCTCAAAGTGTCATTTTGTAACAAACCAAATGTTATTTGGCTGTGAATGAATCCTGTATTTTCAGGTTGGGTTCCCTGAGCTGACAAGGTAGGCAGTCTATTAAAAAAAAGTTATGTTTCAAAATAAAGATGTTTTGTAAAATATTAACATGAAATGTTTCAACTTACCCAAGCATTTTCCCTGGTTTATTTTAGTACCACATTATAATATGTAGTTGATAGAATTTTTTCTGACTGAATAGACTCTGTTCAAAATTTTCCCAGTTTTCTTTAGGACACAAAACTTATTAATAAAGTGTGTTTTCAACTTGACTTGCTCCTGGAATGCAAAAGTTGTTATGGATTTATGACTTTTATAGCTCACCCTCAGCACAGTTCACCATTTTTAAAAAAAGGCACTTTCAATGAAAGAGAAAAGGAAGGAAGTTTAAAAAATGCAAGCCCACAAGAAATGTAATTGGTGTTTTTGTGCTAGATCCCATGCAGGGTCTTCAGAGTGTTTTAAGATGGCCTTAGTTGTTTCAGGCTACTGACTCACTTCTACTCAGTTTGTATAGGCAGAACAAAACAAATAAGATTTTTTTTTTTGACAGGTATGTGACCTAAACTGTTACACGGAATAACACAGCAAAGTTTTCATTGTCTCTTGGGTATAAAATATTTTCAAGTACTTTTTCTTTTTAATTTAAGAATGGTGTTTTATTATGAGAAGTAACTCAACAGGGAAAACAAGATCCAGGGTGTTTTATTTTGAAGGTTTCAAATTAAAGTGTTGAGGTTTTATATAATGTCTCAGTACAAACCAATTAAAACTGACATAAATTAGCAGGGAATTTTGATATGCCCAAAGTACACCCTTTGCTTTAAAAAAATAAAAAAAGGTGTGAAAAGTCTTATGCCACTTCCTCCTAAGTTGCTCCTTCCCATCACATATGATTCATTCACAGCCCAAGAGAGCCCAGGATGTGGATGCGAATCATGGGGCTGGTTGTGTCCACACTCTTGTCCCTCTTTACATTTCCAGCCTCTGTGGTTGCCCTTTGGGACACTTGCAAAACAGAGTTGACCCGGGGATCCAACAACAGCTTCCAGTTGAATCTCAGGGTCTCTTTGTTTTCCAGGGCTGGTCACACCTTGTGTTCCACAAAGCAGAACTGTGGGAGCAGAAGTTTATACTCCTTTCTTATGGCCTGTAGGTGTGTTGGCTGTGTTGTATAACTGTAGCACTGTGGCGGTAAAAAATTATTTTCCTTTATGTCATATATTATAATAAGTTAGGCTTACGAGTACGCTATTTAAAAAATTTAACAATATTTTAGGCAAAGAGTGTTCTAAAGACAACCTTAATTGATGGAACAAAACATAAGTAAAAATTTTCCACATGATGTCTTTGCTTATAGAGACCACTTCTTGAGAATGGAAAAACCCCAGCAAACCACTGCACCAGCTGGGGCAGTTTCTGTAGTGCAGAATGGTGAGGGTTTGAAAAACCTATGTCCCTTCTGGGTCCTAGAGCATGAAAAACTCCTCTGAGAAGATAAAGGGAGTTGGACAGGCCATCAGCACATCTGCCTTCTCCTTTGCATGGCTGTCTGCAAGGCCTGCATAATCATCTGGGAGTTGTTGAGGATGTTGTACTCGCTGAGATTCAGCAGCTTGCGGTAGTTCTCATCGGTGTATCTGACAGAGAACATGCAGTAGGGGGAATAGGAGCTGGTCAAGTCAAGCTGACCTTCCTCCATCTCTGAGCAACAGCGCTTGACACCTGGAGAGAAAGAGTTGTTGCTGTGACACGATGCTTATCTGAATCAGTGTCAAACTGTCCATAGAGTGTGAAAGAGCAATACTTTTCTCCTGAAGAAAATTCATAGGGTTTAAATGCAATGCAGGTCATATATCACCACCCTAGTCAAGAGAACATGGTGAGTCTGAAGTAAGGAGGGCACAAAGGAGAAGTGAGGGATGGCATCAAAATGTTCATCTACAGCCTACTCAGAAACACCTGTCTCATTAAAGCCATGGATCAGGAAAGGATGTCAGCCTTAAGGGCACTCCAAAAGCCACTGTCCATGCATTCCAGGTCCTTCCCTGGACAGATAGGATTTCTATGAACCTCAGCTGAGGAAGATTAATTGCTAGCAAGAGAATAGAATTTAAGTGAGAAAGGAGCAATAGAAACATGTGGAAACTGAGAGTTCCTGCAACGCTGAGTAAGGTCCAGGGCACCTGCCACCAGGATCCATCTCTGCCTTTCTGATTTTTGTGTCACACAAATTCCACAGCAGCGGTATTTTGGGCTTAACCTCCCTGCTATCAAGGAGCAGAGCAAATGTAACCTAGCAACCTGCAATAAAGGAGTACAAAGCAGGTGGCCTGGCAGAAAAGGAGTGACAGGCCCTGAACACAGCACAGTCAGTAAAATGATCCCTGGGCTGATGCTGTACCAAAATGACACACATTTCAGGAGTTCAGCCTGAAAGCCAGGTTCTTTCTCCCCCACCATTCATATGTGACACTGTGATTCCTCAAGTGAAGAATTAAATACCTGAACAATAGACAATATATGCAGCAGGAAATAATATGCAAGAGCTATACTTTTCACAGGAAAAAAAGTTTTTGCAATTAGGTAGGAACACTTCAAGTAACAAATGGGAGAGAGGTAAATACCATCCAGAAGACATGGGCTGTGTTGGTTCTCTTAGAGCCACAATGAAGACATGAGTGAACATAATAGCTTTGGCAGGGATGGAGAAAACAAGTTTAATTAGCTAAAGTGCTCCCCCATGAACCCAGCGAGCAAAGACAGCCAACAGCAAAGAGTAAATTTCTGTCTGAGTCAGGGAAGAGGTGGTGTCTTTTGTTTAATGCTTTGCCACTACTTGAAACTTACCAGGTGCTTTGTACTCTTGGAAGGTATCATTCACAAGGGGTAGAAAAATCACAATTGGACATCCTGGCAAATCTGAATCTTGGAAGATGTAGCATTCCTTCAGATTTTTCTTATCTTCATCAGTCAAAGAAATTGTTGGGAATGGGATTTTCTGCTCTGAGTAGTATTTACATGCCTTATCTAGAGACTGGAGAATCACAACAATGGTCAGCACTGGAAATCAACTTCATTGTCTAAAGGTTGCAAATTGTCATCTACTATTAAGGGTTTGTAACTCAGATCCACAGGATGAGTTGTTTCTTATCAAGGGTTACTCTATATATAATTACCACACATAGTAACCACATTGCTAATTGCAAGCTGTAAACACAATTTCAGAGTTAAAGAATTCACTAAGACCGCTGCTTTTTTAAAAAAAAAATTGAAGTAATTTGCAGAAGTTTAGGGTAAAGCATTAGTTTTAGCAAATGAAAAAGCCTGTGTTGTATTTAATTGTGTTCTATAATTGTACAGAATTACCTAGAAAAGGAAATCACACCAAGCAAAGACAGAAAAGAAAATGTTTAAGGTATCTTATGCGCTTGAAAGCCAGGAGACAAGAATGTGCAATTATACCTCTGCCTGTACAGTCATTATAGCACAGTATTAATTGCGATTAATATTTTACTGAGAAAATCTGAAGTATTAGGCTGTGCTTTTCCCTAAAATGTTTAATAAAATATCATGTCCTAATAGGCACTGTGTTATTTACTCTGCACCATGTAATAGTGAACACTATCAAGCAGAAAAAGATTTCTACTAAAGTACTTAAAATTGTAGCAGCCTTTTATCCAGAATGAGGCTGAAATAAAACTTCATTACATCTGTCTCATCCAACATGCAGCTTATTAACAAGAGCACAGCTATTCTCATTCTCAAAATGTAATTCTACTTAGGAAGGCCAAAGTGCTTAACAGTGAGTTTTCAATTAAGCTCAGTTTCTGACATAAAAAGATCTAGGCTTCTTTTCTGCCAGCTCTTATAGACAGCTAATTAACTTTATCTCCATGAAACAGGTTTTCTGCAGGAAGATGCTCATCACTGAATTTTATTTGTAGCATCTTATTTGTCAGGCCAGAAATTATCTGCAGCTGATATCCACTTAGTCCTTTATATATTCTAACTTAAGTCAGAAGAAATCACTTCCTCATCTTTATGAATATTTCTGGAAGCCTGCTTGATTCAGTATAAAGCAGAAGAGGCTCCTCCCATCATTATGGAAAAGACCATGCTGACATCCCCTTGAATAATTCAACATGTTCATAAACCAGCAAGAAAGAGTCCAGGAATGGCAGGAAGAAATAGGAACAGTATTAATCACTACAGTGAAAAACATAGGGGAATGCAGATGTTATAAACTGAACAGCTGATAAAACCAGCAATTCTGGATGCTACAGGCTGGGCATTTACAAGTAAAAGGAGACACAACACATGGTAACAAGAACATTCTCACCAATGTATGTGATCCAGTAGTGTAACTTAGATATATGATGACATCCACTTCCCTCTGTGGCCTTAAAAGTGGTGCACTGCTGGTATTGATGAAAAATCCAGCATCTATCATGCCCAGCTGATCAGGATTTTGCATCAGCTGGTTGGGACATGAGTCTAACACAGTATCTAAAAGGAAAATAGTTTTTGATTAAGAATAGATCTGCAGGTATTTTGACTGGAAAAAGAAGTGTAAGGTGGAACTGACCATTCCAGAGGACTGGTTTAATTTAATTGCCACACTACTAGATCATCAAACAGACATGAGAAGGACTGCAATACACTTAAGTTCCTGTTCTGAAAAATCTGTGTTGAGTTTCCAGGCAATATATTGCATTAACATGTCACACCTATTAGTGCCAGTAAGCTATGTCTGATAATTAACCTACATCTGCCTTGCTTCATTTCAGTCATTGATTCATCTTCTATCTGTCATTGATTTTGAGAACAAAATATTTTCAATCCTTTATACGTTTGGACTTATGCTTCCCACTCAGTCCTCTCCTCTTTGGACTAGAAAGCCCCATTCCTTTCCAGTTTTCTCTTATAGGTGATATTTTCTTGGATATTTCAGTCCCATCTGAAGTTAGAGGTATACCCTTGTCAAATTAAGCTTTCTCCCATGCTCTGGAGAAATTAAGCTTTCTCTGCTCTCTGTAAGTGACCAGTTGGTTCTGTCAGCTTCACGTCTACCTCTCAGTCTGGACTGCAGAGGTCTCAGTTGAAGTAAGTAAATACAAATATTAAGTCTTCAATACCTGGCAACGCTGAAGTCTTAATGTCTTCTTTCTGCTCAGAACATAAACGTTCTCTTGGGAGGATTTTTTTCCCCTACCAAGCCTGACAGGATTCTTTCCTAAATTCCCTACCCCACAACTGCCTGAAAACTATGCCAGTTAAATATTAGTCGCCATCACCCACCTTTCCAGCGGCAGAAGTGCTCGTTCTCCATGTAGTTCTTGTGCAGCTGGTATCCCTTCAGGAAGTTGTGGTGCTGGGCAACGGAGAAGCGGTCGGTGAGCGCTCCCCGGAGGGCGCTGGACAGGGCGCCAGGCGGGGTGTACACGCGGGTCCGCAGCTCGTGGGGCCTTGTGGGCAGCACCGGGTCCTCATCTAGAGGAGGGGAGAAAAACTGGTGAGCTGCTTGTAAACTTATGTTCCTTTCTGGCTGCCCTGTAGCAGAAGGGCACTCTTCTGGGATGATTCACTAAACACACACAAACTCTTCTGAGGGAAAGGAATGGCTGCTGGACAAAGCTCTGCTGATGATCTTAAGCTTTGGCCTAAAGGCAGTTCATCAGAAGCAATCTTTAATCTTGGAAAAGCGACACCTTAAGGAAATTAAGCAATTCAGAAAATGTTCTGTCAGAAGTTAAATATCCTCACAGGAAGATACCATGAAAGACACGCAAGCATGGAGAAAATGGGGCTGATGAATACCCTACTGCTCAGTCAGATGGGCAACAACAGCAACCACGGGGTCTATTGCAACAGCTGCTACCCATCACTCATGGCTACGTGACTATATGCTTAATCAGCAGAGTGAGAGAACCCCAAGAAAACCTGGGGTATACATTCATTTTCAGAAACTATGGGTAGTTTAGGGGGTGGGTAGATGGCATATGGGTGAAAAGCAGAAATGTGGCACAAGGTATGGTTTCTAGAAATGACAATCTGCTTTGCCAGCCCAAGAGGCTGACAGTGAAGCAGGAGAGGCTTGGTGGTTTCCATGATTGCACATTGTATTTCTGTATTTTTCAGGATGTCTGTAATTATAGTTACTATCGTATCAAGTCATTTAGCAATAAAATCATGGTTTCTGTATTGCTTCAGAAAATACCCTCTGGGCCTCATTTATCTTTGTGTCAGTATGAATCCAACACAGTAATTACTGTACTGAGTAATAAAATAAAAATCCAGGAAATATTGATTAACCAGCTGGTACTAAGGTTTATTCTCCACGTAGGCAGTAAAAAATACCATATTCTTTGCTGTTGGTTCTTGGTTCTCTATGGCTAAGTGAGAACTGTAATGCCAGAACACTTCCTGAGAAATGTCTGACCCCTCTAAAACTTCCTCTGAAGGAACCAGTAGAGCTTTAGTGAATGTTATAATTACAGCAGCTTTTCCCTGATTATCCTCTTACTCTATACAGTGTGAGGGGAAGTCACTATCTCTTAGTAAGATCCTATGATGCCAGCTTCAGCAAAGTTGACAAGATGATGCCAAAAGCCACGCAGGAAAATAAATGACCATAAATGAAGGGCTTAATAATTTCTCACCAACTTCATCTATTTTGTCTTGTGTCCATCTCCTCCAGAAGTCCTCTGAACTGTGGGACAGCCCCCATATTTGTAAAAGGTTCACAGAAAATATACTGCTCCACATACCTATAAAAGGAATTAGTGAACACAAGGACATAATTTAACAAAAAAATGCCCTTTCCTTTCTATTTTGACCTCCTGGCTTAATTTTTTAATGGGTTTAATGGAAGTATTTCTAAACTTCCATACTGTTAAATTCCTCTTAACTTTCTATGTCACTGATTCAGGTCATGCTACCATCACCTATGTGCCTAACCTACTACATGGCTTTGCTACATGGTAAAGAGAACAAAGAACGTGAGGCAAGTAAAGGAGAAAATAAGACACAGTTGCTCAAGAGGCAAAATAAAGAATTCAGATAACACATACACCACAAACAAATCATTTCCATGCCCATCTTCCTTTCTCCAGCTTATCTTTTTCTGCACTTACTCCAATCAGTAACTCTTTCACACACCCTGAATTGTTTCACAAGGGGTTGAACTGGCTTTTCAGATTTTTGTCTGTAAGACACGATCTTACACCACAGTTTGTAAAGGCTCAAACATGCAATGGGCTCCAGCTCTACTGTGCACTCTTTTCTCCATCCAGGATTACCCCTCTCTGCCTCAACACAGGGACACTGGTGGCTTTGTTGACAAAACAGAGTGCCACCACATCACCAGTCATTGAAAATTTAAGTCTATCACATGTGGACTTAGGCTGGAGTGAATTCAGAGAGGAATCAGAAGAATAACCAAAGAAGTGGGAGCTATTACTTACAATGAAAGAATTAAAGATCTTCATCTATACCATCTCTAAGACACAGACAACTCATCTACTGAGACAGTGACATGAAACTTAAAAAATATGTGGGTTTTTTTACTGTATTCTTTTGGATAAACTACCACTCTCATTTCCCAACAGGCAGTGCTCAGTATGTTACAACAGAACTATCTACCCCCTGGTTAACAGCATTACACCCCTCCAGAGTGCCTCTGTGGCAGGACAGTGCTATACATCACCTTGAAGGTAGCAGATGCGGGATTCAGGGAGCTTTTTTAACAAGCGTCCCATGAAGAACTCGCTTCCGAAATGTTCCGTGCGAACGAACGCGCCGTACTTCAGCAGCCCTACCTCGTAGGGAGTGAACTCCACCCACTCTGCAATACAGCCACAACAGGACACTTAGAAGGCTCCCAGACAGGCATGGGGAGAGGGTAAGCTTGGGCATACATTGGTCTGAGTTATGTTTAATACGCTGCCTTTGCAAAGCCTCACTCTGAAACGTAGATCTCTGGGGAGGCGCCTGCGCTTGGGCATGGTGGCAATGAGGAGGCAGGAGCAGTTGTGCTGGTCTTGGTGGTGCTGCTGGTGGCACAAATGTCACACTGGGGGCATGACAAGGCTTCAGGCCTTGCACGCCCCGTGTGCACACACCAGTCCAGGGTTTTCCAGCACGTGTGTGGTTTTGCTCTGCCTTTCCATAAGGCACGTCCAGGTGACAGACAGTACTTCACCAATACAGTTAATTTATCTTCCCTAGATAATTGTTTGTGCAAAAAAGACAGGTACTCAGCTCTTCAGAAATTTTTTTTTTCTGTAAGTGACCAGTTATACTCTCTATGTGCAGTACTAATGGAGACAGAACTAGTTCTTGACCTTCTTGGATAACCTCTCCAAGTGAAGTGCAGTTGTTTGACATAACTGCAGCATGAGTGAAAACTGCAACAGAAATGTCATGGATCGTAATTTCATTTCCATTCAGAAATGGTTCATTTTCTTGCCTCAACAATAAAAAGTTTTATCTGAATTTTTCCCTTCCCCTTCTCCTCCTTCTGATTCTCCACAGGAAAGAAACATGAACAAACAAAACAATGACAAAAGCAACAGATTCAGTTGGGAGCCTTTCCAAACTCTACCATAACTATGTGGTCATTCTTCATATTGAAGCAAAAACTGGCCATGGAGAAAAAGCAATTACCAGATAATTCCAATATTTCTCAAAATGGTCTTCCTGGCAGGGTTTCTACTATGTATGTCTAGACAGTGAAATGCTGCTCCCCAAAAGCCTTGTATTAAAATTGTAAGGCATGGAGGTGATGGTTATTTCTTCAAAAAGGAACTAACACATCAGGATTGTTTTCTCTAAGTTTCTACCAAAAAGAGAAGAGTGATGACAGGAATTCAGCTGCCAATTTTAGCCTCAGATGATCCGAAACAACATCCTTACCTTTGAAATCATTGGTGCTATAACTGTCCCGAACGCAGACTGACACATAGATGGGCAGTGGGTTCTGGCCATCACACAGTGCTTCTTGCTGCTCTGAAAGCTTGTGGGGGTCTTTCTGGTTTTGAAGAAAAAGTGTTAGGTGAGACGAGATGGAAATGACACACGGTGAGCTCACTGGCCCCGGTGTGGGAGGAGCCGGGCAACCCGGGAGGAGCCTCAGCACGCAGGGCACACCCCAGCAGCTCCACCACACAGAGCACTGTAGACACCCCACCAACCACGACAGAACAGGCTCCCAGCCTCCAGCTTGCTTTGTGCATGGATTCACAAAAAGATGAGGAGAGAGACAACTATTTCTGCACACGTCTATATGTCGTAGGAAGTACTGTCCTGCCAAGTAGAAGGAGGGGTGGGCTGCTCCTTAGGCTGAGGAGTGCAGTGAGTCATCCTTGCTCTCCTGAATCTGAAGGAAGTCCTTGAGCGTGTTGATACTTCATTTTTTTTTCCTACCACACAACAGCCATCACAGTCCAGCCTTGCAAAGGGACCGAAATTTGGCAGCAAATTTTTTGCACCCCACCCGACTTCTTTTCTGAAAAACCATATTCTCATTGAAGAGGTTTATAAAAAATACAAAATCTCATGAACTACTGAAAAATTTAAGAGTAGCTTGTTCTGGAAGATTAGGGAGAGGTCAATGGCTACACAGAAATAGTCAGCATTGCTCAAAGGGAAAAATGCTTGGTTAAATTGTGAGAGGGACCTCATCTAGCTGAGATTAAAAGAGAGACATCTATTTAGCTCACACCTTGGTTTAATAGCTAGTATTCCTCTCCATGTATTTATGTTCTGTTCACATATACATAATGCTATATATCTGTACTTACATAAAAATAAACCCAAATGAATGGTTGAACGACTGTAGCATTTCTGCCCCCATTGGAGGACACTTCTGTTCAATCCTCAACCACTCATCCTTTCCCACTTTCCAAGTGCCGAAGCACATATCCTGGAACTGTGATCCAGATGGGGAGAAATGGAAGGGGACTGCTGTGCTGTAGGGGTAGAAACCCCTTCAAGTAACAGAAAAGCAAATTTGAAACTACTTATAAAAGTATCACTTAAACCATATCAGTAGTGCTGAGGAAAAGCAAAACTTGCTTCCAGTGTATTCGCATATCAAGTTGCCTGCCAGTGGATGCAATTCACTGAACATTCTAGCTGTGTCAGGGTCGCTTGAGATAGTTTTCACATTGTTGAGATTACTCTGCTTTGCATTTTGAACCCTTTTTGCATGAGTAATTTGCTTCTCAGATGCACTCCCCAAGATTGCCTTCACATCCATTTAAATACCAGCCAGAGTTCAAATGGCTGCATCCACAACTAAATTTATTAGCATATAGGATGCATTTCTTTCTAAGCAAACTATTAAAGGAGTTTTAAAAAGCTGCTATTTTGTTAACACAGAGGATTCCCCTCTGCTTTGAGCTACATTCTCTGAAATGATGGACTAGTTTCCTCTCCATCGACTAAGGGAAAAACAGATGGTTCTCTAAGAAATGGAACATGCATCATACCCCATCATTTAGTAAGTACTCAATCATGAGACCCCAAAGATCTATAAATGATGTCCTGTATCCCTCTTCCTTCCGCTGGCAAAGCTGCTTGTTGTAATACTTCATGCGATCCATAGAGAAACAGCTCATCTTGCATTTTGTTGCTTGTTTTCGGGCTTCACCAATATGTGAGTCCAGGTCCTTCTGTGACCAGTAGGCATCTCTGTATAAGTTGGCCATGGTCCTGGAGAAAGACAATACAGATAGCAAAAGTCAAAAGGAGCAAAAAAAGTCTGGAAATTCTGTGCTTTCAGAACAGAAGGTTTACATTTAGAGATTCTCTTCTGCTCACACATACTCTGGTTTAGCTGCTCCATCCAGGAGAATGGAGCACTCCAGAGTTTCTGTGACTGTTTTTAAAAATGGCCCTGAAGAATGAGGTACGGTTTTTATGTTCTTGACCTTTTTTTTTAAGCAGAACTGGAAGAAAGTTAAGGAATAAAACTGCCAGGTGTGAACACAGGCACATTTGTGAAGCACAAATTAGGCAGAAAACTACAATAAATTTTCTTTGCTTGTTTTTCAGAACCTTAAACTCATTCATATTAGTTGCTCTCTCTTGGCTTGATTCACTTAATCTTATGATACCACTATTCTTTATTTTAACATCATCCTCTATGTTACCAACCTCCTCCGCATGGGACAATCAGACACTAGGCAGACATAGGTCCCGTGAGCAGGGAATAACACCACCCAGGAAACACAGAACTGGCAGGTTGCAGGGGTAAGTGTGCACTGTCCAGCAGTTTTTTCCAGTTAAAAATCAGAGCCAGTCTCAGAAGTTAATGGGACCACAACAGCTGGGATTCAATGGAGAAAGGAAGAAGCATGATGCTGTGGGCATCCATAGTTACATCCACAGTATCTAGTTAGCTAGAAAGCCTCTTGATGTAATTGTCATATGCACATTTAACTGCTGCACATGTGGAGTTGATAAGCATAGTAAAGAACTCCTTATAGAAAAAGTGTGCACCAAATCAAGCTAATATTTAATGGCCTGTTACTGAGAAACTTGTTTATATAATCCTCGTAGAAAATCTCCTGATCTTGTCTACTTTTAGAGGCTACTCTCTGCAGCAGCGTGACCCTCAAAAGGCCTAGTAAGGCCTCCTGCTCGAGCTGGCTTACCATGTGGTGCCGGACAGTCCGCTGATGTATGTTATACAGTCCAGGAGATTTAACTTCTTGAGTCCCATGAGGCTGCCATACAATCCTGTCATTGACTTCAGTCCTCCTCCTGTTGTGATGATAGCCACCACGGGCACCTGTTGGGCAGAGGAAGGATGGGACATTCACACTGACAGCATCCAACATTGCATCCCACACTGCAGTGGGGTCTGGTCACCACAGCCAGCCCAGGTCCCTTTTCAGAAGGAAAGACTCCAAAATGAAGCAACAACTGCTACTGCCACTTATTTCCCTTTGGATAAACATGGGTTCAGAGATTAACCCAAACTTGGAATCTTGCCTATCTCTAGGAGAAATACTGGCACAGATGAATAAGAAGAAACCTTCTGTGGAAGCAACAATGTATTTTCTGTGCATCTCTCACTCCACCACTCTTTATTTCACACACTGACTATTTCTGTATGAAAATCTGCATGCCAATCCCATGAAAAAATACACTCAGTTCACAGCCACTGTTGTTAAGCTACCCTCAGCAATGCTGTTATTCTTCAGTATCTTGAAATTATTTTAAAATAATTTGTATTTATTTTAAGGAATTTCAAAACTACAAGAAACAGAAGATATAAGAAGCACTCAAAGATGTTTGTCCTAATCTCTCACAAAGTAGTGAAATTGAAATAAAGGAAAAAAAATCTTTGCTGTGTAATATATTCAGTATTTCTGAACCAAGCCCGTTATAGCTCAGCATGGCAGGAATGAACACACCTCAACTATGACAAATTCCAAATTGATAGTAATGAAGGATGATGACTAGTGTTTTCAATAACAAACCTTGGCAGCAAAAGCAAATGTGCTTAAGACACCTGGACCAGCTGGTACCTGCACAACACGTTTGTGTGGCCTGTTTTGCTGACCACTCATTTACAGGAGTACATGAAAGCACTAGAGATGCAAGTTCTATCCCGTCAGCACACACGTACTTCTCGATCCTGCAGATCATGTGGTAGGTGAAAAACATTTTTGAGAGCACTTGCTACATATCTCTTTCTTTTCCCCAGGAAAGCCATCTCTTCAGAACATAAGTTAAACCCAAAGCGCATGTCCAGGTCTTGGTGGCAGGAACAATTACTAAGATAAAAACAGACACATATATTAAATATTAACACACCCATATCAATCTTAAGGCGTTGATCAGAGATAATCTACAGCACCCTTCCCTTCAAACGGGATGATGCAACATGACAGGAGCAAGAGAGAATAATTTTAGTATTTTTAAAAGTAAGAAAATCATGTCAATTAGTAAGCCTAACTAGTGGCATTACGCCCAATTATTGCTAATTGGAAGAAACAATGTACAGTATTAACAAATAAAAAGAAATTAAATAAATATTCTACAACTAGAAGACTGACAAGTTTCGAAAATCAATAAAAATGGTCAAAAGTGAAAATATCTATTCCCATTTCACAGGTTATTTTCTCATTCGAAATCTAAAATAACACCCAATTTTCAAAGACTGGCATTTTCAAGGTGAATGGAAATTCTCCTCTTGAGGTAATGGAGTGGGAAGGCATCCCCCTCTAGCGGCGGGCACCGCTGGGGAGGGTGGCCACGGAACACAGCTTGCTGGAGAGACCTTGGTGACATCCAGTCCCTGGGTGGGCAGGGATGGGTCACCGGGCAGGATTCCATCCCTGCTGCCCTGTTGTGTCTACACTTGCACAGGCTGTTTCAGGGGTCGCTGGAACTTCTGTTCCACATCAGCCTTGACTCAAAAATTGTAAGACACATCTTCTCCCAGAGGAAGATTTCACTGGTGTCTATTTTGAAAACTGATTAAGGCCCCACAATTGTCATTTATGTCCCTGGGCATTTGTGCTCTTCTGCTCACTAATCTCCCTCCTGGCTCTTCCTGCCCTGCTCCTACAAGACATCAATAGGCAAGAGATGGTCATGGTCAGGTCAGAGCAACCTGGCCAGGCATTGTAAAATGCCAGGGCTTTGCTTTTTCTTCCAGTGACAGAACCTCTCTCTTCTACTGGGTCCATAATATCTATGAAACTAGTAAAAAAAATGTGATTATGAGCTTTCTCCACCACCAGATTAGGATAAAATCAGATAACTTATTGTAACCGTATTTGTAAATGAAGACACACAATGGGAATTGAGTTAGGTGGAGCTGCAAAAGCCAGCTTGCCCTGCAAATCAAGATCCAAAGAAACTTTCTAAAGTTCTCTGAAAGTAAAATAAATAAGCAGGAGATGTTTTTTCCTGTTGTGGAATAACACGGATTTTCCTGTTATCATTGACCACTCAATATTTTGAAATGAATGACAGAAAACTCTGTTTTAATTCAAAATTATTTTTTCCTTTCTTAGTCACGCACACACACACACAAAAATACCAGTTTGCCCAGTTCTGTGTGTTCCATATAGCTACAGATAACCTGAAGTATCTCCATGTTTACTATTAATGAGTGTGTCTACAGATGTCAAACCACAAGTTAACTTGTCTGCCTTAGTTTGTACTCAATATACAGCATAACTGGACTTAATAGAATACAAGGTTCATCACCACTGAATACTGACAGTAAAGCAAAAATAATTCTTAATTCCTGAATAAATTAAGTGTTTACATCTGACGATTCTTTTGTTGTTGTTGTCAGCTAGTATTGCTCTTTTTGTGAATTTCAGAGACTGACACTGACTAAAGAAAATATGCTGTGGTCAGAAGAAAAGGGATAATGCTGAAATAGACATATGTTTATTTTCATGTTTTATCATCTGATTAAAGCCAAATCTTCCTAAGGCTAATTATGTTTTATATATTGTGCATCTATTTTATGGTTTTTTATAAGCACATTCTAGTTTTCAGACTGAGAATGCTTGCTTGTGTCATTTCCATGCAGCTAAAACAAGAACCAAGTCCTAAGGAACAGAAGAAAACCTCTTACCAAGCTTTTGCTGTCACATTCAAGTCAAATCTTTTCTCCTGGAAAACAAGAATGTGTAGTATTTTAATTTTAAATTTTCTATTTTCCCTTTCTGTCTTGGGGTCAGAGCTTGATTTATACCCCAGCAAGGTCTAGCAATCACAAACTTAAATGTCTGAGATCTTGGCATATATTTCCAAAAGCATTCACTTATCATTAATGGAACATCCTTACCTACAGATCCTAAATCCTTCCAGGCTGCAGAAACCATTAGACATCCTGATATAAGAGGGTTCTGAGACTCAGGCAGCAGGTCCCATTTCCCGTACTGCTCATAAGCTTTCTGCAGCATCCTGAATTACCATTTAATGTGTGTGTTCCATTCTTTATGCTCTAGTACACAGCACATCTTTGACATCCTGGCCATAGTCTCACAGTGAAGAGACTGAAAATTCTGCTTTTGCTTCCACCCACACTTTATCCTCTCTTAAAAATCATTATTTTAATCTTCATATTAAGTGACAAAATGTGCTTTGTTCTGAGAGGATGTCTTAATGGTTCTTTTAAATCAGTATTCTCATTATATTATTTAAAAGCCATCCTTTATGACTAATATTTTTAGCACATTTCAATATATTGTCCTCTTAAATACATGGTTGACTAAGGACAGGTTTATTGATGTTTTCCTATTTTGTGCCCAAGGAGCAGCTTTCAGTTTGCACCCTAAGCAAAGGAGGAGTCAGTGGGTAAACAGGGAGAGATGTTCTGAAGGAAGAATGATATTTTCTTACATCCTTGTAGGTCTCTGTCTCCACTGCTGGCACATAATGGAGATTAATACAGGGACAACCTGCCTCTGTGGAGAAAACTTCTGGAGAAACAAAGCTCCTGTTTTCTCAAAGTCTAATAGAAAATCAGAACATTTCTGACTCTCTTAGCAGCCATCTGGGACAACATTACGAGGAATGGTTCCTATTTGAGTGACCCTTTATCACCAGCACCTGGAAGTGATGCTAACCTCTGCAATGGTTGTTTTCCTTCCCACGGGCAGCGAGTTCAGCATCACGACTGGGGATCCCGTCTCTTTACTGTACCTACAGGACCACTGGGAAAACAACATGCTTTAGGACAAAACCAGGAATGGGTTTACCCTCTCTCCTTCCTCCCACTCTCTTGAGAGCAACTCAGAATCCCTCCATCACTGAGGCCAGTCCAACATACCGGGTGGTAGTGCCTCTTCTTTGGCAGCATGACATCCAGTGTTGGCTCTGCGTACTTGATGTAGTGGAACTCGGTGGGACATGAGGGGCTGACAACTCCATTGGGGCCCAGCACGATATCCCGCGTCCCCTCAAAGGAGCCCTTCACAGTCAGGGAAAGCTCTTTCTCTAAAGGAGCAAAACAAAGATCATGACAGATGTTAATACGATTAACCAGAAAAACGGGCTGGCTTGATTAAAAATGGAGTGCGGGTGGGACAGCTTCCCCAGTGCAAAGTGCTGGAACTAAAGGGAAAGGAGCAAAGTGGATGATCTTCTGATAGAAATGGGACTCTGAATATTTCTGCTGTGATACAGAACTGATATTTCAACTTTATTGTGCATTTAATAGGCCTTATTGACTAGATATATATCTAGATGAGGTCATTAGAGTCTCTAACAACCTGAATACTGTAAGCACCATTTATTTCACTAACACATTATATGAAAGGGGCATCTTCTCATATGTAAGCATGTAACTACTGGCAAATAGATAACAAAGCAATAACCTTACTTGATTTTTGCTTCGTCTTCTCTGCCACTTCAACTTCCAAGCAGCAAAGTTCCCGACACTGTGAAAGACAGATTGCAGGATTTTGTGAGAAAGATCATCACAGCCCATCCTCATTACAAGGAGCTGTGGACCCCTCAGCTTGGAGTAACTCGGAGTTCTGAATTCTCTGGCATCTTTGGGCTTTTTCTCACTAGCTGCTGACTAAAGAAAAGGAAAGGCTTTGGAGGGAGTTGTAGGAATCGCATGTGTGACAATGACTTAAGATTGAGCACAGTGAGAAGAATATACAAAGGAAGAAAATGAGGACCATTTTCATGATAGTAGCATAAATACAAAGGGTTAAAATAGGAAATAAATAAAGATTTGTCGCTGAGAGATCAAGAGTCAGTAGTAGGAATGGTTTTCTGAAGAAGCATTTCTATTAGCATTTTGGGGGTTGATTTTTCTTTTTTATGGTGCTCACTCTTCTTCAACATAATGTATTTTTGACAAGTCGGTATTTCATGCAGAACTTACCCATAGTGCATGGCTCATCTCCAAGGGAAGGAAAGGGCTGGGTAGATTAACAAAAAGTGACTTCACAGCCTCTTTATCTTTGTGTTCTGATAGACAGCAGTGCATTTTTTTAAGTACTAGTACCAGAGAAAAATCCTCTGTGTGGTATGGTGAAGCATAGGAAAAATGAGAAATAGGGAAATATAGGACAAATGGGATATGTCCAGTGGACAGGTAAATAAAACATCCCATTCTGAATGTATCTAAATGGGAAAGAGAAAAGAAAGAGAAAGACCTGGCCTACCGGCTTCTTTAACCTCCACCCTTCCTTCCACTTTACATTAAAGAATCACTTAAAGATTTCTTTCTTGGGAAAGACACATACCACCAGCACTCCATTGCTAGCAATCATTTCATGAGGACCAGGTCTGGAAAACAAAATGAGAAACATAGATTTTTTTAAGTTAAACAAATCTCGCTCATCTTTACCCAGGCTGTTGCCCTTTCTTCCCACTTAAAAGTTGGAGGGACCCCAGCAAGTACATAACAAGCTCCTTTCCTTGCTTGTATGGACTGAGCACTGCTCTGAGGAAACTCATCTCTGTAGCAAAGCTGAGCAAGGTGTATCATGGTTATTTTTTTACAGGGCAATCTCATGATCATCTAAAATGGAATCTCCTGTTAGACAGTCAAGTTCTTCTCATTGTAACCCTGAAATAAATGTATTTCAGCTGATACACCAGTATGTCCTTATTGGGAAGACAGTTATATGTATTTGCTAGCATGCAAATATTCTGAGTTGCAAGCGACCCAGGAGGACCACCAAGTCCAGCTCCTGGCCCTGCACAGGACAACCCCAAGAGTCACACCATGTGCCTGAGAGCATTGTCCAAATTCTTCCTGAACTCTGGCAAGTTTGGTGTTGTGACCACTTCCCTGGGGAGCCTGTTTCAAAGTGGCACAGGGCAGCCAGTACCAATTACATGGGGAAAAAAAAACCCCAAAAGCTTTCCAGATCATTCAGGTGAAGTCAGGAGATGGTGTGGAGTGACTTGACTTCTGGCCTTGGCTCCCCACTAGTACGAGAGCTGGCCTTAGACTAGTCACTTTATTTCTGCCATGCCTTAGTTACCTTGTGGCAACACAGAGACAAAAATGGTGATTCATGGGTGGCAGGCTGACCATGCTGGAGAAGGAGCCTTACATCCTTACAAGAGTTCCCAACCCACTGTGATTGTGTTAGGCAGAAAGAAAACACAATTACTAGGATTCAAAGAGTACTGCAAGGGAAAACTGAAGAATTGGATATACACTGAAAGCTTAACTAGTATGTTTCAACACTAAAACTGTGTTCAATACATAACCTGAAACAGGCAAGGAAAAATTGATAGGCAGGAATGCTCGCACACTCAGAAAGCCTTCTGAAATGTCCCAAGATAAATCATAGAATCATAGACTAGTTTTGGCTGGAAGGGATCTCAAAGGTCATCTAGCTCCAATCCCCTGCCACGGACAGGGACACCTTCTACTAGACCAGGTTGCTCAAAGCTCTGGATGGAGCTTTGAACAGTACCAGGGATGGGGCATCCACACAGCTCTCTGGGTAACTGGAAGGTGCATCGTTGAGAGCAGCTAAGCTACAGAACAAGCTAATCAGTCAGGTGTTGGGGACTGCAGCAATAAATTTAGGAGAAGGCTGGCACTTTTTCACAAATACCCAAAGCATGACTTCCAATACTGTTGTTTTTAGGGTTTTTTGTTCTATCATTAATGATTTTTGACTTTTTAAAAAAATCTCTGTATCACTTACGCGACTTCCAATTTGAATTCAACCTCTAGTTCCTCCTTGTCCTGAAAGCAAGAACAAGGTATTAAATGAAGTAGCTACATAATGCTTTGTCTCTAGTCTAAACCCAAGTCCCTGATAGGCAATACTGAAGCTATTCATTGCAATGAGTAGCCTGTGATAAATACTTCAGACTGGGTGGTCTGAATCAACATTTCAGCCAGATGATTAAATGATTCCTTCCTCATCTCTTTCTGACTTCATGATATCATCAAAACAACCTGTACTTCTATTTCTTAGTGTGAAGCTGCTGCAGAAAGACAATTTGCAACTTACTTTATTTTCTGAATTCCACCTTTTTCTTCCAATTATTCCTGGCATTGTCTTGCCATGACTTACTGTACTGGCTATTATCTTGGAATTAAACATACTTTACACCCATTATGTTACTGTAATAAACAGAGAACAGTGTGAGAGATTCAGAATTTGTGTTATGCAACCCCAAGTAAGCCAGTGTTGATCTTTACAAGCTGGTAGTTTGAATACCAGATCTGTCCCTGGTAGCAAGAAGTTCCATGTGAGATATTTTGCTGATCTCATCCCTAGATCTCAAAGGGAATCAAGATTGTTTTCCCGTTTTATAGATGGGAAACTGAGAAACAGAGTGAATCATCATTCATAATGGGATACACACAGGGATAACTTCATCTTTGCCTTTTGGGGTGAAAGTAGACACAAGCAAAGGGGCAGGGAGCTATGAATTATGGGAATTACTCAGATATGAATTACATGGTGAAAAAAGTATACAGATCATTCACCCTGCAACAGCTGTATGGCCTTGGTGTTGCTCAGAGGCCGCTCACAATTAGATCTCTCCCCTACATACTGCACTGTTTCACCCCTATGATCTTTAATAATTTATGAAGTATAAAAGAGGAGTTCAGACTCCCAAATTATGATTTTCTTTTACCACATTTTTGTGCTTAAAATTTGAATGGCAATTCATGTACTTATTATTGGGGTAAGTAATCCATGGCAGGCTCAGAAAGATTTTGAAACTGTTCTGTAACTCTCCACCGGTTTCTTAGTTGCTTTGTTGCTCTCACATTTGGGCCAGGCTTGAAGGACAGGACCACTGTTCTATCAAGTGGAAGTTTAGCAGTATCAAAGAGTGCACAGAGGAGGTGGTCATCTGGAGTAGCAAAATCCTCATCATACACCGTGAGCTCCAGCACGTTCTAGAAAAAGAGAATGAAGAATTTGTTATAGTTTCTCAGACTAGACATCATTAGCTCCAAGCAAAAAGTATTGCTGAGAATGTGCATGAGAGAAAACGCTGAGAAATTAAGTATCATCCTGCTTTAGAAAAACATACTTGAACTGCATATTCATTCTTGCCTAGTTCATTTTAATTGCTGTAACAAAATACATCAGCTATACCTATACAACATGTTGGGTAACTCCCAGATTCTGTATCCATCTTACACTGACTCGTAAGAGTCTCTCATTTCCCTAAAACTTCAAGACTGACCTTGCTTTCTGGCCCTCCTACATGGCCCCATTGAACAGATGACAGGAACTCTGTCATCTCTGCTCTTAAGTGCTTTGAGCAGCTCTTTATCATGTGCCATCTCTTAAACAATCCTGGGCACAGTTCAGTAGATACATACACGAAATCTTCAGACTGCTTCAAGAAGATAACTTTGGCTCCTTACCTTGACCTGACTCTGGATTCTGAAGTAGAAGGTTTCGTTCCACACTGGACTGTCAGAGTTTCTCACAGTTTTAGTGCGTGACCTTTCGCACGTCGCAGTCGGCAGCCACAAGGACACGTAGCAATCAGCCTGGCTTACTGGGGAGGGGAGAGGCACAACAATTGCTAACGTGGCAAAGGCAGCAGTGCTGCAGGACACTGGAAAGGTTACTGCAGCCACTGGTACCAAAACCAAACATAAGTTATTTAAAGATAGAAAAGCCCAATGTAATGTAACTTTTCAAGATTCCCTGCTGAGAGGGAGAAAGCACAGACCACAATATGACTTAGAAGAGGAGGCAGTTTCTGTTCTTCCTTGCATGAACATGTCCCTAAACCAGAACAGTTACAGACAATAGTGATATTGTGTATAAAAAAGAAGGTTGAGAACTTTCTCTTCTAGTCAGCCACTTCAATTTCTCAGCCAACAAGCTTTCCTGTGCTCATGTGTGCATGCACACACACACTAACCCTGAACTGCTTTTTGGGAACAACTCTCACTCTTTGAGAACAACTGCAAAAGCTCTTCAAAAGCTCTTCCTTGCCCTCAGTGATCTTCTTTGTGAGGGTTTGTGAAAGAAGCTGCAGAACTACACCTGCTGTATGAGATGGCAGAGGCTTACTCCAGAAAGAGCTCATTGAATTAGACATTGGAATTTAACTAATTGCCACCTAAAGGAAGAAAGGGATCAAGTCTCTCTCCCAAAAGGCACCAGGAGAAAGTTAGTGAACCCTTACATCCCATCCCCTTTCTCACAGGCAACTAAATTGAGGTATATCTCAAACAGCTACAGACAAAAAATGCCATTTACTGTGTTTCTTCTTGGAGGTTATGCAAGGTACTTCAGCACCTTGAAAACTTCTCTGATGCAGTTCTCAAAAATAAAATTATCAGCTACTATGAAATGAAAAAGGTAACTAGTTTTGAGAATGGAGTCCTGTGATGTGAGACTTTTGAGAGAAATAAGTGATGGCAGCATTAAATGGAGATGATCCTTCAGCAGTAGGTAAGGACTCTGCAAGCAGAGCAGGGAACAGGAGCTTGTACCCTGACCTGTGGGGAAAAACAAAATCTTGCCTGTGTACAACAGGACCTTTTCCTCTTCTTCTTTCTTTCCTTCTCCACCAGGTTTTGCTCCATGTCACCCTACAGCTCCTGACTATCTCAAACTGGTTGGAGGCTGCATTTTATGCTGTTGAAAGAGTTCAAAAAGCCTTGCTCCTTTTCTGTCCAAGTGAGAGGGAAAAAAATCCAGACTGCTTGAAAAATGATATATACATTGTGATAGGTCAATAGACACCTTAATTATTTGGTTTCTACTTTTTAACATTATAATGTAGAAACAAAACCAACAAAGTTTAATGCTGTCAATTTTTTTTCTAAAAAAAGTTGTGGAGAAATCAACATATTCCTACTGAGTAAAAAATAAATCCTCTGATGGAAAATTTTGTTTGGAAAATATTGAGTAGGCCCTAGCCTTCTCCCTCTCCTGCTCCATTTCACATTTTCTATCTTAGTTTGGCTTTAAAAATGAGATTCTGACAGCAATTTCACTGTACTTATCTAGAGAGATATCATCTGCTTTAATTCTACCTTCCCACCACTCTTGTTTCTTAGCCTCCTTGTGAAAAATGACTTATTCATCTTCTTTGCCTCTACCTTTTAGTAGTGAGAGCTTCCATGTCCTTAACAATTTCACTTTCACTCTCAAGGACTAGCCTATTCAGTCCCTCTGGATGTAAAAATTGTTTCAGTTGTTATTCTGTTTCCTCAAGTGGCTTTATTTATTTTTTCTAATCTGGGAAATTCCAGGCAGACAATAATGCTTCGAAGAATTTTGAAACTGCAAAAATAAGTATTTGAATATATCTGGAGAATCTAGAAGTAACAGTACTGATTTCAAAATGCATTAAAAGTGATTTTTGTAACTACTATATAACTTTGGCTTTATCATTCAAGATCAATGACTGATGGCTGTTTGGCTGGCAAGTACTTTATTCTGGAATGATGTGATTCATCATTCCTGTATCTTAACCGTACTTTGAGATACAAAGCATATCAAGAAATCCTTAATTATATGAGTAGATGCAGCCAAACTAGTCAGCTGTGTATTTAATGCAAAATGTTGCCTCAGTTCTGCTTGCACAATCTCTTTCTACAACCTCATTATTTGCCTTGTTGCCTGACACACAGAAGATCTGAGAGGAGTCCCTGATGAGACCTTTTTGTGTTCTTGCTTCACCACACATGTGCCCCAGCCATGGACCAGGAGGGAGGTGCAGAGTGAGCAGCCCAGTGATATATCACCTGGGATACAGCTACTGTCTCCCTCACTAAGAGCTGTGACACAGGGGAGTCCTCTGATACACCTTCCAGAAAAACACATGACAACCACAAGGAAAGACAAGAATTGTAAATCCAGATCTTTGTCTCTCAGAAAATCTTTCCTGACCCTTCATGTGCAAGACATTATAGAGCCAATCACTGCTGCTCACAGTGAAAAAGGAGAATCAAGAGAATCTCATGAGGGTTACATAATTTCCCTTCCACGATCACTCTCAAACTAATTTCAGCATTCTTTCACAGGTAGTCATGTAGCTCTATTTACTCGAACAAAACAAACTGTTAACTTGTCTATTTTGTGTGAAACACCTCTCCTCAGCACATATATGGATAGTCCATGTTCTTTTATAAAACAGTGATGTTTTCCTTTCCACCTTACTCCCTCCTCACCACTTTCCTGCCACGTGACTCACACTCTTGCACAACTGCAAGACTGCCGCAGAAGCCTTAGAAAGGACCAAGCATCCAGCCCTCAGTTAGCATGTTTTCTTTAACTGTCTTTTCAGGGTAATTAATGATGGCATTAGCCTGGCGGTAACGATTGTAAAAAGCTTTTTCCTGTTCAACTCATCTTTGTTAGAACCAAGACTGAGAATGTTGAAAGGGTTTGCTCCTCCCAGCCACATTTCCCAAGGTGCTACGACCCATCAGCAGAATTACTTCTTGTTTTGAAAATATGGAATGGAATCTTTCATCTACCTCTGTCAGAAACTCTCCTTTCTTTGATAGAAAGCACTTATCCCCAGAAACACATTCAAGTCTTGAAACCAGCCAGAAAGCACAGGGAAAAGAATGAAACAGCAGCAAGCAGCAAGGACTGACCTGGTTTATAACAATTAATTTACATAAACACTGGGTTATTTCAGAAACACTAAGAAAAGGTTGTTACAAAACTATAAAAGACATAATTTGCCTGTTTCCTGAGTTACCAGTAAGAATGGAGATACTTACAGGCATCCACTCGCTGGAGATTTCTCATCCGGATGACTCTCACGGTCAACAGGTAGCAAGGAGAGGATTCTATCTAGAGAGGAACAGTAAAAAGGGAGTCTGAATAAGCCTTTGGTGGGAAACAATTTCAACTGTGCAAACTAACTGGTTGCCACAAAGCACAAATACAGTTAGTAAAACTTGGGTCAATTATCTCACTATTTTGCAGATGCAGCTTCTGCTGTTAAAAATGTCTTAACATTTTATATACTACACAGTCTTTTTGCTTTGTTACTCTGAGACTCCAGATTGCTCATCAGAGCAGAAAAGACAGGAAAAAGTCCCTGACAATTTGCACAGCCTGTGAGATGCTTGCAAAACCCTTCACTCTGAAATTGCTGAGTCTAGTCTATAATATAACTACAGTAAGTCTCGTGAACAGAGCAAATACACTGGTGAGAACCATGATTAAGTTGTCAAAATGCCATCAGTCTTAGTCAGAATTACAGTCAATCCTCCTAGTAACCACCCATATGGTCCTACAGAATTGAAAAAAAATTGCTGTGGAGAATATCTGTTGTTGTGGACTCCCATGGGATAAATTGAAGTGCCACTTTTTAAGAGGTGTTTTTGCCTTCTGCTTAAAAAACATAGATTTCCTGCAATTTACAATTTTGCAAATCACAACTATGAGATAAGCCAATGGCTGCAAATTGTTTCCAGAGGATTTAGGATCTAAAGATTTAGGTATGGGTTGCCTTTTGAGAAAAATAAAGCATACCACCTTCCTCCAAAAAAACCCTGAAGACTGAAAGTGCTTAACTTCCTTTGTTCCCTTCGAATATGTCAGCTTTAATCTTCTATAAAGCGTCTCCAGGTTTTGTGGCTGCAGGAACCTCTTCCTATTTATTATTAGAAGATAAATGTGAGCTCCTCCTTCTAAGGAAGACAATTTCCTGCTGGCTCATTCCATAAACCTGTCTCTGGCTCAGAGCTATCTGCAAAAGGCTATTTTAACCAAGCCAAAAACTAAATCAGCACTTCCTGTGGCTGCGACACATGGTTATTTCCTCACACTCCTAGAAACATTTCCACCTGCATAAGTGGTTACAGCAGAGCTCCACAAATCATTCTTTTTGACATTTGCTATTTTTATCAACAGGTTTCCTCTAATTTAGGAGCATCCTTCTATTTCTATAGCACTTCAGAGACTTCCTATAACAATTATAAACAAGCAGACAAAATAGATGTTAAGGCAGAAGCTGGAAGAACCTCACTTTAAACAATTTTTTTCTCAAGAGAACAGAGCAAAAGGATCTTATTTACAGATGGAAAGATAATTATTCCTCTTTTGTCACAACAAATTATTTTTCCAATATGCAATTAGAATCCTCTATTGTCTCCTCTAACATATCATGTTATGTTGAAATCTTTTTACAGAGCTCTTAAAAAACATTGCTGTTTCCACTCCTCTTATACGTGTCTCAAGAATCCTATGGCTTTTTTCTTTTTTTAGTGCTTCTTCATGAAATTCAACCTACAAAATGTATTTACCTTCTATTTCAATTATTCTCAAAAGAGAAAAAACCTTACAGAAGCTGCAAAAATTGCAGACAACTGGTGGAAGGATATATGTCCTCAGAGCTACCCCGTGCAAAGACACTGGTTCAGATTTTAGAAACAGTATAGCCATGTTAATACAGTTCTGCACCCTTTTAATTTAACCTTCTTCTCAGCTGGGTAATTAGCAAAGGTGGATCACCATACTCACAGGTCAGGAATGAGCTTAGGCACCTCAGCATATGCCCTAGAAGGCAGAAACTCGTTCCTTAGGATCTGTATAAACATGGGGGAAATTCTCACAGGCATTTATCTCCAGATATTGCACAAGGTGCTGCCAGCTCCTGGATCAGCTCCAGCAACACTGCCTCTGACATGTGGCATTGCTTGAGTGGGAACCAATGAATTCACTATTTGCAAAGCATTTCGTGATTCTTAGATAGGAGAAAAGTTGGATTGGGGTTTTTTAAGTAATATTAACTGGTTTCTGCCATGACTTTCTAACATGTAAGTCAGTTTTTCCCTATCTGGCATGGGGAAATCAATTCTCAGAAATACAGAATTCACAGAAAGATTTACAGAAATTTTACCAAAAAACTGCAAAAAAACAGTGGCTTAACAGAAGCTACAGAAATCAGGTCCTGTGCTTGCAGTAGGGGAGAGGCATATGCGACCAGCCAGTTATCCAAGAAAAATGCAGGAGCCAGGCATCAGTCTTCCTGACAGCCCTGGCACCTGCTGGTGGCAGTAGCAAAGACAATAGGGAGAGTAGAATTCACCTGGTCATCAGGCCTAGCTAGTTCTTTGGCTCCCAGCAGGATTTGCCATTTTAATTAATTCCTGTAACATCTTAAACAAAAGAAATGTATTTAAATAGCACCTGTGACAACTATAACCTGATCTACCGGGGTCTAGTTATAGAGACAAAGAAAATAGCAGTCACACATATATAAAACAAAAGACAGAGGTGCTGTTATTTTGTTTACTTAACACCTATTATGATATCTTTAACAACAACAAAAAAAAGGCTGCTGCTACATCAAGAGGTTCCATATACGGAGAGGCTTCCACCACAGCAAATTGTCAACTTGTCAGATTGTCTTCAATTTGGTGCTTCCCAGCTTGTGCTCACGTGTGTGTAGCACAGCTGCAGGTAGTACAGCACTCTGAGGTGCCAGTGCATGAGTACGGTCTACAGTGGTAGATTCTCTGAAGTCCCAGGGAAATTAAGTTTTACTGGGATTCTCCAAACAGCAGCTCCATCCAATGTAGAACAGACCTCATAGTCTCTTCTTCTGATTTTATTGTGCTTCCCATAAAAAAGAACAACATGATATGATACTTGGTACTAAGTTACTACATTGGTATAAGTAAGAGATTTCTCTGTCATGTGAATGATCCCCGCTTTCTCCAATCTGAGAAGCAAGAATTTGAAAACAGAAATTTCTCTGTCATGAGCACTCTGGTGATGCAAGCTATCTGCATTCCTGGAACATTTGTGCCTCTGCAGGTCTATTCCAGCCCTCTTTAAAGTCATGCTTATATTCAGATGTAGGTATGTGTGGCATGCCTCCATCTCAAGAAGCACTGCTGTAAATTGCTCCACTAGTTCAGCTGTATAATATACATCCTGTCACATCACAAGTGGCCGTGATGCTCTAAAATGGCAGGACTCCCTAATGAGGCAAGAATCCATGAGACTAGAAGGTGACTCTACTNTTTTCTCTCAGTAACTTGCTTTCTTCAGCCTTTAGGCTTCTTCATCTAACAAACTCTGCCAGAATGGACAATTGCTAGCTACACCTTTACAGCTTGTGATATCAATAGTATGAACATTCATCCCTTCACTTATTGCAGACTATCCTAGTCACACAATTCTACAACAATACAGTCAAATGTGTGCTGGGTCAATGCTTTTCAGGTTTTTTTAGTGTTAGGTGCTTCATTCAGCATAGATGTTCTATCAGATAGCAGAATATTGTAGCTGCCTTCCCAAAACAGAGACCAGTCATCCAATAACATTGATCCAGAGAAGAGAACTTACTCTTGAACCTTCAGGAGTAGTCAACACATTCTCAGACTTGATTGTTTCTCCTTTTAGATTGAAATTTATTCCAAAGCAGTTATAAACTAACAGAAGAATAGTGCTGAGATCCTGAAACTCATATTCAGTTTGTGTGTGTGAAAACTGTATCATCATCAATAAGCAGGTATCCTCCAACCAGATACTCAGCTGCTGATTTTCTACATGAAATGTGGAATGTCTTCCATCTGGTCTCATGAGTAAGTGGTCTTTGACATGCTGGGTGCAAAACTGTGATAAAGCAAAGAAAACTGTGCCACAGTGTGCTGGTACTATTACCTATTTCAGTGCAACTGCCCTGCATACTATTCCACAAACCATCCTGCAAAGATCAGACAAGACTTAAAAATGCCTTTAGCACAATCAATTTACTTTTACAATGGCTGAAAAAGCCATTTCTACACACCAACCTGAAAAAACATGCATCATCTATGTAACCCATGAAAAAAAATTCCTCACTATCCACACATTTTTCCTGCAATCACCCAGTAATAATTCCTCCACGTATTTCTATGTCATCTACTAGCTCAGCAGCCTTTCCTGGCAAAGATAGCTTCCTTGCCTTGTCTAAGACATTCCTGGCCTGGAGAAGCATTCTGCTGAGATGAAATCACTCCCAGGATGTTGCAGGGCACTCCTTTCTTCATCTTCAAGTGCTAATTTAACTAGATGGTAGCCAGGGACCAAATCATGCCCTCCTGATGGTGCATCTAGAGCTGGTGGTGTGTGAAAGTCTATCTTGAGCTGTCTGAGATCAGGTCTCCTTAAAGAGTGTGTGTGAGTTTTTTACAGTTGTAGTCAGGATGCTTCAGGCTGTGAAAATCACTCACCAATCCTTGCCCCAGCTTGCTACGGCCATGAGATGCTGTGGGATGTGCTGGGATTCTCCGTGGCAGGCTGCCCAGGCCTGCTGCTCTTGGCCATCTCTCTGCAGTTCTTCCTCATTCTTGACAAAATCAGGCCCCACGATGGAAAAGATGCTCTAATTGCTTCCTTCCTTCACCTCCTCCAGGCTGGGCAGGGCACCTCAGTTGAGGGCTATGGGGCTGTGCGTGGGCATGCTGCTGAGGCTGATGATCACTGCTGCCACTGCAGTGCTTTTCAAAAGCCATGTGCTTTGCGGGTTTTATTAGTAACATTTCTTCTGCTGCTGCTCAGACCACCTTTCCACAAGGAGTAGCAGAAGTCTTGGTTGGATATCAATGAATTAAAAATGCCCACACTCAGATGGAAAAGCCCGTTACAGGCATACAGCCAAAGTAACCCTGGTTCCAACAGGGGAAGTTTTTCCACATCCACAGGAGCATGACAGGTATACGCAAGATCACAAGAATTGTATCCTTCAGATGACTGCTTCCTCATACATATTTCCATCATGGGACTCAGAAAGCTTTTGAGGAATGAGGCTATGCACATTATACTGTGCTTGAAAGACATTTACAAAAACCAAAACTTCAAATACTGATCAACACAAGATGGATACTCTCACTGCACAGTGATCCCAAAAATGGCAGAGATGCATAATTATATTTAATAAACAAAAGCATTATTTATATTACTTATTAAATAAATCTGCAGAGATGTTTTATTTGATTGATAACTCAGGCTAGTTGCATAGCCCTTTCAGTACTGTTAACATTACCTTCACCTCTTAGTGTTTGCAGATGTTTATCGGACTTCTTCAGATTTTGAAAAATAGGTCTATTTGAAAACTTCAACTGTTCAACTGCATGTTCTAAATGATTTCCATACATAAAACTGTATCCAAAGCAATAGGATATTCTGTCCACAAAAAAACCAGTGCCCTTTCATAGTGCTCTGCCCTCCCCAAGTAGAACAAATATGACAGAAAGAAACTAGGCTGAGCATGAACCATCTGAGATCTGAGACTCTTTACACCTAATTCCAGATAGCTGTAAAATTAGTGTTTGCATGTAACAGCTGTTGAACATTTCTGGATTCTCATCCTAAGGTAGACATTACCACAGGACATGCATCACACTCTGAAAATCTCTCTTTCTGACTACTGATTCTCAAGAGCATTTATAGGTCTATCTCAGGTACAGATGTTTTGTATTTTTGATGTCAAATATGGGTAAGTCAAACCATATTCCAAAGTTTTGAGCTGATGGGAAGTGGCCTCATTTTATTTTACGAGGTTCATTTTTGAAGTGGGAGGTGTGCAGGAACGTGTAATTTCAGCTGTCTGTATTTTAGGCAACTCCATACCAACACTCAGGGTGGCAGAGGAGGCACCTGGGCTCAGACCAGCTTCTGCTGCTGCTGGAGCCATGCTGCTGCAAGCACTGGAGGTGGGTCAGAAGTGTTGACTCCTGCCTTTCCAGCTGATGATGAGCCTGGGGCTGGAGCTGCTCCTGACAGCACGCTCTGGCCCCTGTGGGACACAAGGAGGCCATGCCAAGGAGCCTGGTGCCAGCAGAGACCCAGCCCTCCTGCCTGCCTCAGCTCCCACTCACATTACTGAGTTCAATCTGCACCAGAAGCAGATGTCACAATTTGCTCCTAATCTTGCTCGGCTGTGTGGTAGCTCCCCACTCTTCCCATGATCTCAAGAGCTGCTTCCAACTTCCAAAATCCAGCAGAAACCAGAGCTCCTGCTTTGCACAAGGGTGAGAGCTTAACCTCTCCCTCTTCTGTTTAAGGGCTGCAGCTGTTCCAGCTGCACAAACCCTGAAAGAACAAGGAGCCCATGTCTGGCAGGGAAATGAGGGATGACTTTACCTGAGATGTAATGCCTCCTAGCCTTATTAAAACATGGGTCATGGTGAATTTAGAACTATGCATCCAATTGTTCCCCTCCCTTCCCTCACATGCATTATTATATGAGACCTGCTGCAGTCCTCAAATATTTTGGTATAAACATTGATGCCTGAAATACCAGAGCTGGCTCTCCCTGTTACTTTAGCATGCATCTAAGTACCAGCCAAGGCCCCAATAATACAGATTTCTTAATGCAGATAAAAATCAGCATGTTGGTGTAAATACGCATGCAATTGCTGGCAAATGTTGTCATAGGTTTCTAATAGACAATCCCTCTGAGCAGGCAGAGACCCTCATATTTAAGTCTTCTGGTAGTTTCAGTGATGAAAAATTGATATTTGAGAAAAAAACTAGGAGGAGAGAAAAATGTATCTGTATCTTTTACATGAACACACGATTGTTGATGTAGCTGAATAATGACTATGCGTGTTACACAAGTGCATAGGATGGAGTGTGGAATTCTTAACACAGATAAAAACAGTGCCTCTGTAACCACATGTAAAAACAACTCAGTCCATCACCAACGCATTGTCATGAATTTTGTAATTCTATAAATAAAAAATAATCCTTCAGTGTGAGACAGGACCATATAATGATCTAGAAGGTGGTTATGGATATATCAGATGATTCTTTTGGTCCGCTACTGTCACATCCATTCCCTTGAAATTTCATGACCCTTAAATATCTTTGATCTAAGCCTGTATCCTGAGCACACAATGGAAGAGCAAACACATCACTGTGCTGGATTAGGAAATAGAGACAAGAAGTTACTTGTCATATGTATAATTATCATAAGTAATTACAACCCAGGAGCTCAAATCTTTTTTCTTTCTCTCATCATGTTTTTAAGTTTCTGACCCCTTGTAAGGAACAGATATTATACCAAAAACTGATCCATAATTTTTTCTGCCTCTTTTTACTATATACAGAATTCTTCATGCTAGACATAGTCCAGAATTTTAGTATCTCCCCAGGCTGGAGATACCAGGCATTGTAACCTAAATATTAGCAAGATGAAGTGCCACAAAGACTCTAGACTTATTACATAATATATCCTGTGAAAATACAGAGTAATCTTTTAACACCACTATTCTTTTTTTAATTATAACAGTCCTTATACTGGGAAAACACAATAGCTAAATTTTGAAGAGTGCATGTGAAAAAAACAAAAAATACTGTGAATATGAATAAGGATTTGTTTAAATTTGGGAGCACCCAATCGTAGCAGGACTATCTTGTAAGCAGCTTATCACAAAGCTCACTGGTCTGCCTGTTCACAGTATGATTTCAACTTTCAGGCAAAGCTCCTTTTCAGCTTCATTTTGCCTCAGTAGAGCTTCTCGGCATGGCAAATTTTCACAGAATTATCTGCCTCAGAAGCAGGCACTTTATGGGACAAAATTATTATATGAATCACTCTTAAACTTCTCCATTGACAGATAGGAAATAATACCCAGACTCACCACACAGTAGCAGAATGAGGACTCCCATCAAAACCAGCAATTTCTAACCAAAAAAAATCTTCAACGTGCACAAGAAATAGCCCTAGCACATTCAAGCATAACTCCTTTTACAGAATCCCACTACAGTTTCTTTCCTGATGGAGCACAGAAGACATGAAAGATCAGGGTCCAATAATCCAGGACTCCCTCATAAATTGCAAGGATAGAGGTCACGCTACCAAAGCCATGGCAGCAGAGCATGTTTCACTGTCACTTTTGGCCTTTTCAGTCACAAGAAGTATTGTGGAACAGAAAGCTCACCAGTTCTCACTTCTTTTACAAGTAAGGGAGACATTAAAATACTAAATATTCAGCCTGTTCCAAATAAAATGTATCAGAGGAACATGCAGTTATGGAAACTGAGCTACGCAGCCTACTTGAACATGTCTCTGCTTATGGCAGGAATTTGGAACAAGATGACCTTTAAAGGTGCCTTCCAACCCAAACTATTCAATGTTCTATGAAAATCATAAACATAAGAGCAATAAAATGATTCAAGCAATAGATTTAGGGGCATTTCCATTGTAACACTCAAGCTGCTGCCATCATTCTTTATCTACCTGAGCCTTTTCCCCTTTTGAGAAAAACAAAAACCTTAGCACTCTTTGGGTCTAAATTCTCTTAATACCTTGAAATCACCTTGGTCTGGCTCAGTACTATCCTCTTTCCTTTTTTGCCAGTCACCATCTCCCAAGGAACCGAGGCCTGAATTTCCATCCTGAAGAAAGGAGAAAGAAACAATAAATAATAATGTTAAAACAACAGCAGAAGTATTATCAGAACAGATAATTAATTTAAACTAGCAATAATTTATGATGAAACCTCAATTAGAAGGGCTGTTGGTTACACCCAGCTGTGTTACCGCACTCAGATTAATGAAGAAACCACTATGTTTTGGTGCACACTGGCACAAAATCCATGTCAGGGGTACCCTTTCAATGAGAAAATGAAGGAAGACCCTCACAGCTGTAAGATACCTAGAAGGTGTCTCAACATTTATCCAGTGGAAAAGGTTTGCTTTTTGTTTGCAATGTGATCTGTTGGCAATTTGCTCCTGCTCTTAGCAATATTAAACCTCAGTTTAAAATATCCCAAAAGTAATCTGAGTTTGAACACAGAATGTGAAACACTGCAGTTGCAAAATTTTAAATCTATTGTTTCAATCTTTTTTAGGAAAGAAAAGTTCCAAAATACTTCTACAATATAGGGTGCACCCTTTTGAAGCACTTCATAGAGCACCATTAAAGGACAGTTTCTACAAGGAAATGTTCTGTTTCTATTTCCAAAGCACTTCCTGAAGGGATGTGCCTTCATCCAGTCAGGGAGCACATAGAACAATGCATAATGTACTACAGTTAAAACTAAATGCAAATCTTGAAACAATGCAGAGACTGCAAAGCAAAATGAAAAAAAAACAGAATCAAAAAGGGTATAAGCGAAATTCAATTCTCTATTCCTGGTCTCTATCCTGTCCTTATCCCATTTTCAGTAACAAAAAGTGGGTTTGACACATTACTATAGATGTCAAAATCTTGGTATTTATACAGAAATATGACATTTTTAATAAAAGTAGTATTTAATTACAGAAGAAAAAAGGCTGACAATTAGTCCCCAGAAGAAAGTTTCTCCCCTTGTTTATTTTTCCCTCTTTCTTATCTTTTTCTGTCCCTATACTACTCTGTCGGTATACTTCCCTCATTTTGTCTATGAAGATGAGATCTTTGGCTCCAGTGGATTCAGAAGGACTTTTTCCACTGACAGCCTTGAAGAGAAAATTTCACCTTAAACTCCTTCAGGCAGAGGAACTGCTGTATAATCCCATCAGACAGAAAATTTGCACACTAGCTTGAACACAGACAAACTCACAAAGCAGGATTTTGTCTTCTGTCAAATGTAGAGGACAATAAGTGAAACTTTAAAGCTGTTTCCTTACCTCTAGTGCATTTGATGGTGTCATGGTTGCCCCTTTATTCATGTAATAGAGTGTTTCTGGCACCTCCATGGGCAGCAAATCTTGAGACATATTTACTTCTGGCTCCTCCATGGGCAGGAATCCTTTAGACATGTTTTCAGGAGATAGTCCTGGCTCATCCATGGGCAGGAATCCTTTAGACATGTTTTCAGGATATAGTCTTGGCTCCTCCATGGACAGGAATCCTTTAGACATGCTTTCAGGATACAGTCCTGACTCCTCCATGGGCAGGAATCCTTTAGACATGCTTTCAGGATATAGTCCTGGCTCCTCCATGGGCAGGAATCCTTTAGACATGCTTTCAGGATATAGTCCTGGCTCCTCCATGGGCAGGAATCCTTTAGACATGTTTTCATGCTCTACTCCTGGCACCTCCACAGGCAGCAATTCAAGAGATATATTTTCATGCTCTACTCCTGGCACCTCCATGGGCAGCAGTTCTAGAGACACATTTTCAGGATTGACTTCTGGCACCTCCGTGGGCAGCAGCTCTAGAGACATATTTTCAGGATTTACTCCTGGCACTTCCAGGGGCAGCAGTTCTAGAGACACGTTTTCACTATCTACTCCTGGTACCTCCACTGGCAGCACTTCCCAAGACATGTTTGCAGGATGTACTCCCGTGGGAGTCAATGACTTGTTATTTTATAAAATGACCTGAGGCCCCACCCATCTCATCTCTCTAAGTAAAGGACTCCCCTCCCACTGCAAAGGCAGTAGAGCACCAAGGATAGACTGCTCCAGGGAAGGACCTTACAGCACAAGCACGACAGCTGAAAGGAATGTGGTACCTTCCTTTGGCTGGGAACCTCTCCCAGCCTGCGCCTGCCCCGTGGGTCCTGCACTGCTGCCACCCTTTTCTGCGTGTGCAGGGTCCCAGTGTGGAGGGTGTTGCCACCGAGGCCTGCTCCTTCAAACCCACTTCTTCCCTGCCCTGAGCAGGGACAGCTCCTGTGTGGGGTAAACTGGACCCTGAAAAAGGCCTATGCATCTAAATAACTGCCAGTGACTTCCCTGCATGCTGGCACAGCCGGGTGCACTCTGGTCAATGTCTCCCATAGGTGGGGGGACCTGAGCTCAGTGCCTGCAGAGGGGCAGAGCCCTGTGCCACAGAGTGACCCCTGGAGGTAGCCATCCCCACTGTCTGACAGATCACTGCGTGGGCATGCAGCTCCCAGCTCCTCCTGGGCTGCTCCCATTCCATCTTCCCAGGGGAGAGAGGCCATGCTGTGGGTACAGGGCCGGGGCTTCGTTTTGCAGAGGTGAGCTCTGGTAGCAGGGGTGATTGACAGGCTGGGAGCAGCAGCACCAGGGTGTGATAGGACAGCAGGGGAGAAGGAGGTGCACACATACTGCGGGTAGCAGAGGTCTTGGAATCAATGCCTGTGGCTCCAGGCATGACCCAGGACTGCTGCTGCACCCAGCAGTACCTTAAATACAGCAAAAAAGGCATAAGGAAATACGTAACAGCTGTGCAAAGCAGGTAAGAGTTATGCTTTTATACATTTTCCAGAGAAAGGCAGTTGAACTTTAAATGACAACTGTGGGAAACTCCTGTTGAGATGAATGGAATACAGTATCCAGTGCTTAAGTTTTATCACTTTTATTTTACAGAGATTTGTTCAACCAAAGAACACGGACGAAAGAGCACATGAACATCTCCAGGCCTACCCAATGGAAATTACCATCTTCAAACACAGAAAAACAAATTAATAACAAACTAGAAGCTCCAGTAACAGTAGGCTGTGTCATAGCATCTGCATTCCCAGCATAAAAAGTAGCTCTGCCCACACTGGAAGTACAAGAGCATCTTTTGGCCTCAGGTCATGGACATTCTGAGCTACATCCTGGAGAACTCCTTTTGCAGCTTAATTTAGAGAACAACAGTCATTCAAGGGGGAAGGGGTTGAGGTTTATTTGTTTTGGTTTTTTAAATCTGGTCAGAAAAGAAAACCTGGTTGACCTTGGAAAACCTGCCATGGGATACTAAAAATACCAGGATACTTGTCATTAGAGCAGAACAACTTTCAAAAGGCTGATTAGTTCAGAGAGCCATTAGCATAACTGATGATAAGTGATAGAAGTGCATCTAAAGTTGGTGAACTTTAAGAAAGCTGAGATTCTCTGTCATCAAGGAAGCCTGTGGAGAATAAAGAAGGGTTCTGTGTACAGGCTTCCATGTCTGCAGAGTGAATTCCTCATTACCGGTACACTTGGCTATCTATAATGATCTGTATGGCCTTCAGCTAAATCAAGGTACTCTGCTCCCCTCTGAGTCACTCCACACATAAAGAAAGGAAACTGCAAGGTTCTCATTAATAACTGAACTAGTGCCATCTCATTTAAAATCTGAATGTACAAAGCTGAATGGTTGCAACCTGAAGAATGAAAAGGTGATGCTACAAGTGGAAATGTTTAGTATTCAGTATTCAGTGATTTAAGGATAATTTAGTAAATATTCAGTAATTTAAGGATAGAAGAAGGACAAAACTCACCTGTTTCAAAGATCTAAGTGTAGTTGCCCTGGCAGCAAATTGCACACTACTCCTTTAGCGTAGTGATATCACAGTCTTATCTGTTTATCACACAGAATGTGCCAAATCCAGCACAACCTTATAATTCCTCTACTGCTTAGGTTTCTTACTCATCCTGCAATGCAGTTTACAGAAGCATCACTCACTTGGCACAGGTACCTGTGTTACATCTGACTGCAGAGACAAGCTGTGGAGAAATGGACTTACATGACAAAATTTTCAACAAGTTAAAAAGTAGCTTTGTGATTCTTCTTAATCACATTCTTGGACTGGACCAAAACCATTGACAACCAGTGTCCTTCTGAATGCCTTGCAACAATATATGCTTACTCAGACTTGAACAGGGCAAGCAAAATGAGCCTAACATTATTCTAACATGGTGGAAACACAACCAGGACCGGCTGTGACCACCTCACCTTCTCAGACATGTAAGTACTTCTATACCAAAAACAGCACTGGAGAGCAGAGTCAGATGGGACTTCTGGCTCAGCTATGTCCTCTTCCTGCAGGAGAGGAGTCTTAGGCCATCACTTGTGCAGTTAGTGAAGGAAGGAGATTTGGAGCAGGAGAGAAAACTCACAGGAGACAGGGCCATTACTGCTGTATGTTATCTTACCCCTGAAAAAAGTAAAAATTAATTTTCTAGGAAATAAGTTTCAAACCAAAAAGTTTAAAAGTACTAGAATGTGTTCTTAAGATCATACTGAGAAAAGTATGGCACTTTATATCCATTGTATAGATGCATTAGCATTTGTATGCATTTAGCATATAACTAGAACAAACTTCTGATACTGAGAGGTGCTCCTTTCCCGGTAGAGAAGCTACCATCATTAATGACTTTGTACATCATTGCACTCACAGTTAAATACCTGTATACATTTCTTTCATGTTACATTTACTGATGCACTGGATAAAGCCCAGAACTTACCATGACAGTCTTAGTGCTGCCTAACTGAAGTGTAAATTTATACTCTGTTTTATCTCTCTCAGATTTTATGCATGTTACAAATGTACAGTCCTCAGTGGTTACCTGTAGAGTGAGGAAGTCCTCTGTGGCTGCAGTACTCTCACCTTGGGATGTTTTTCTGTACTTGGACAAAGTTTCCCAGGACTACAGTTCTACGAGAGCAGTTCCCAGTTTTTTGAATCACTGTTCATTCTCCACATTGCTTCAGACTACATGCAAGTTTATCATATCCCCATGAGCTGAAAACCAGCACAAGTGCAATATGAGCAGCACAATATCTCCTCCCTGTGCCCAAGCCCAGCTGTGGGTTACAGGCCATCAACTCCTGCACCAGCAGAGATCATGGACTAGAGATTAAGAGTGACTAGAATAGGTGTTTGTTAAACATCTGTGAAGGATTTTCTGAATTATTTTCTCTATGTGGGACCAAAGCATTTAATCTTCAACAAATTCTAGGCTATCATATCATCTGTTAAATGTCAAAACCAAATTATATCTGATATTTACAAAATAGATATTAAGTTAAAATAAAGGCAGCTCAAGGAGGAATGTGGAGCATGAGTTGCTTTTAAGACTAGGTGTCATCCAGCTGAATAGCAGAAATTGCAAAATTGAAGAAATAACTTGCTCAAGATTTAAAAGTACGTATTAATATATGTAGAAACTTGCAGCTCCCTACCTGATAGTTATCAGTCTCTAATGATGCTCAATTTCCTCAACAGAAAAAGGAAAACAGGAAGGGAGCAAACTAATATACAGCTAAGATTATTAGCTGAGAGAGAGAATGCTGCAATAAGCAGTAGTTGGCAGGAAAAGTTAGACTGCTAGGGGCCAAGGAACCATCTTTTCCCACTATCTAAAGGTAGAAAAAAAGAAGAGAGAGCTGGGAGCTAGGAAGTACTCACAGTGTACATCTCAGGTAAGCCCAAATGGTCAGAACTATGATCAGAACCTCAGCAATAAGATTTAGTGCCACGAAATTTTCTAGATTAGAGATTTTTAGTTGCTTTTCTTTTTAAAGGACAAGCCTATTAAGACTGCTTTGAAAAAAACAGAGGAGTGATATGCCTTTATCTCTGTTTTAAATGTTTGTGTCCACCACCTTTTAGCTCCTAATTTCCTCTTTCTTTTCCTCTTTCCATTCCCTGTCATATTTTCTTTACGATTGACTTCTTGGATTTCCAAGTATGTGGTTTTTTTCTTTGTCCATCTCAATACCTAATAGCTAAAATGCTATTTTTCACTTTTTCTCAGGTATTATAATTTGTTTTTTCTTCTAGCCTTTCTCCCTCCGCATGTTTTATACCATCTTAATCTTACTTGATAATTCTTAATCTTTCACCTTTGTCTCATGTCTCCTCTGTACTGTACTTGTTCCTCCAGAAGCTTCAGGTTTGAATGATGGAGGTTTGGTCATATTTGGAACAAGCATGAATACTACAAGCGTTAGGGCAGCTGAGATCAGGCTGTGACATCTGGATGAGATGTCCAGCTGCATGGAGAAAAGGAGATAAATTATAGTGGGTTGGAGGGGTGCAAAGGAGACCTCAGGACCCAAGGAGGAAAAAACACGAGACATGAAAAGATGTCACATCCCAGAGTTTTGATATCATGAGCTGGAGGTGTGGGAGGAGTGCTGGAGAAGTACTTTATGGACACTGCAGGAGTGCTGGGTTTCAGCGGGAACCCTACAAGGGAGAGATTTTCAGAAGGAGTTCAAAGGTACATTGCTTCAGTGGCATAAATGACACAGAACTCTCAGCCATTTTAACTGGTGACCAGCATACCATGACCAGGGCATGAGGAAATAAGGCCCTGATGGCCTCCTTTGCAAGTGTTATCACTCTAGTAAGACAGTGGGATATTGCACATACACAGCAGAGCTTTACATGTGAGCAGGTTTTAGCACAGCGTTTCAAAGATGGGAGTCCTGTTCTACCACCCACATTGTCCTGTATCTGCTGTGGCAAACACATTTCCCATCACTCACGTGGTGCAACCTGTAGTCTCATGAATGGCTAGTTCACTTCACTCAGAATGTTTGCAATAATCTCATTTGATCACTTGCAACACAGAACAGCACAAAATGCTGCTGCCAACCATCCCATTCGCTCCTGTTTCTTCAGAGGCACTCACCCAGTAGGACTGCCCAAGTTCTAACATACCTCGTAAGGAGTTAAAGAATCCCACTGCTGCTTTCCTTAGGTTCCTGTGGTCTGAGTCAGCTCACTGAGCTGCCCAGTTCTTCATGCACCCTTGTGATAATCGGAAGGGCTGGGGCACAGCTGCAATTGCATGCTAATCCCTTCACTTACTATAGATAATGAATAGGTAAGAAGGAAAAGACAGACACAGAAAAGATTCAAAACATACTAATTACAACTAAGGAGGTCAGCATGTTAGTGTTTGTAGCTCCCATTACCACATGTACCAAGAGCTCTATCTATTAAAACATTTAGGAAAAATCAAGTGAACTCCTGGTGGTATTAACACCATGATACAGCATGGGCCTAGATTTTTGCAGTGCTTCTCTCTCCTCTAGTTAGTTTTCTAACTCAAAGAAGAATTTCATGAAGTCATTCCTCTTTCCTATAAAAAGGGACACTCCCAACCTGCAAAACCAAAAAGCACTTTTAAATACCCACATCTGCAGCTGTTATCTACATTCTTGTAATGCTTCAGTACAGATCAGAGTCAGAGCATAGGAAACATGCCCCATTAAAAGCTGACCCAGAATGAAGCAATGCCAGCAGACAAAGCCACACAAAACCTCCCTGTTGGCCTGCCAGGACAGATGACAAGGATCTTCTGCAGGTGTTCTGCTGGGAGGTGGAACAAGCACCGTGGCAGGTACAGCAGAGAATGCCTCAGTGGCACACGGAGAGTAAATGGGGCTTCCCTCTGTTAAACCAGCAAACAAGAAAACATCAAGGGAAGCAAAGGGGTATAGTTAAAGGCAGAGATGGGAAGAGAGAAGCAGGCTTCTTGAAATTTGGTGTCATCAAAGACTTGGATGGCAGGAGTAGGAACTTCATTTGCAGCTCTTGAAGGTGCCTCAGCTGTAAGATGGGCAGTTGGGAGAAGTAGCAAACACATGTGTCACACTGAATGGGGTTGCCATAATGATAACCAGGGAAGCCTGGGAGGGAAGTAGAGCTGGGACAGATGACAGGCAATGCCGAGAGGGACCAGGTGACTCAGCAACAGAGATCACAAAGAAGGGAGCCCTTTATGAGCACCAACAAGTAAACAGCCATTTTAGCACACCGGAGGTTTGAACCCAGGCTGCAAAGTGGATGGAGATGTGAGGGCCTGGAAAAGCAGCCAGGGTAAGGACACACCACCCCTAAGGGGGCTGAGGTCATCAGAGGTGAGTATGGGAGAGTAGAGATAGCAAAATATAAAGGAAGACAAGGCATAAAGGAGTGATTGAAGGAAGAGAGACAGATCATGACAGCAAGAAGGAAGAGAATTTTTCAGCCTTTTAGAAGTTAATATTCCATTTTGAAATAAAAATTAATTTTATATTTTTGTTATGATAATTTTTCATAGCTCAAAACAAACATGTTTGCCAATACATGTTACTTCAGCACAGACAAGCTGCTGCATTTGATTTAAATTTTAAGTAATTAAGGGCAATCGATACTGACAGAAGCATTGTATCTTTTTATTTTAGATTAGTATCTTTGCTGTAATGAATCAGGTTTACATAATATTTGTCTTATTAAAAATCTTCCTAAAGCAAATAATTATTTTGGTTTTCATCTCAAAAATAACCAGTTTCAACAAATTACCTTGTGCAATTTATACTATTTCCATATATCCTATGTTGCTTTTAGACAGGCAGGGACTGACAAAGTCATGCAATTACCCATTAATTACCCATGGATATCAGTGTAAAACACTTAGCTTGCCTTCTGACAGCAAAATCTGTCTCTCAGTTTTTGATGTTTTATTTCTCACAGCATCCCATCTTATAATAACAAGAAATACTATGAAAACTGCTGAAATTAACAGGGCGTGGATACTGATCTGGATCATCTAACTACCATGAATGGTCAGTGGACAGTACAACCATGGATTAGATAGTTATACCTCCACTGGAAGAGCTGATCCTGACTCACGATATGGCTTGAAACAGTCATTTCCAAGAGGTTTTCAAAAACTAAATATTGCTGGTGTAATAAAACTTCTAAATTCAGAAGTATAGAAAATGTGTATTTTTCATGTAAAATCTCAGATTATCTTTTATATTTGGCTTGGCATGTTATTTCTAGCAAAATTCCTTGCTGACGTTATAGGAAAATACAGTTTTCATGTTCTTTGAGATTGTCCACATTTATAATGTATTTTTCTGTTGCACTAGGTTTGGAATAAACTAAATATCTGTAGCTCATTTGTCTTCACTTTACATACAGTTTCCAGTAGTATAGCAAATTTTGAAAGAATTTGTACTGCTGTCCCAGATCCATGCATTTAAAAAACTTGTCAATAAACCCAATGTTTTCTGACCTTCAATTTACGGCATATACACGTATATGCATGAAAAAAAGTTCACTGGCAGTGAAATCCAACATAAATAAAGCACAGGTCTAATTATTATTTTGTTTGCTTGGTTGATCTAGGATCACCATGTGGTAGAGAGGAACCACAGCCTGAGACAAGTCTTTACTTTCCAAAGTCTACTACACTCATTTGAAGACATCTCTTGATTCTTCTCCAGAGAAGAAGAAAAAAAAAAACAAAAAAACAAACCAAAAAAACGCAGATATCTTTTGAAACTCAGGCAAGTGTTTATTTCTTGTGCTGTCGTTTCTGCTCTATGGCTGAATTCAAAGCCTGAAGGATCAGATGTTGGTTGTTCTGAATGTTGTAGCTGGTCAGTTCTATCAGCTTGTCAAACTCCTCCCCTGTGTAGGTAAAGCTGTTTAAGCAGTAGGGGGAAAAACTGGTGGAAACATCCACATTGCCTTGTGCCATCTCAGCAGGGCTGCGCTCCACACCTGACAAACAAAGAAAAGTCATCAGTGGGGTATAAATATATGGTTCCACCTCCAACTTTCCAGGTGGGGTACGTTACTCCTCACTCCCTTGGCATTTGCGTTTCTCTCCCATGGGAGGCACAGCAGGGGAGGCAGGAGACCACGCTACATCATGTCTCCCATCCCACAGCCAAAGGGCTGCCAGGTGGTGGGAGAACCATCCCATGGCTTACCAGGCTCTTTGTATTTTCTGAAGGAGTCATTCACCAGTGGGAAAAATACCACAATAGGTGCCTCTGGAGTCTCTATGTCTTCAAAGATGTAGCACTCCTTTAGATTTTTCTTCTCTTCTTCACTCATGTGGATTTTGGGAAATGGGATTCCCTGCTTTTGAAAGTATTTGGAGGCTTCTTCCAAAGGCTGAATTCAGACAGAAAAGAAGGAAAGGTCAGAAATTCTGCCACGCTCCACTTTTCCTAAAGCATCCATCGAAAGACCTCCACAAAGGTTTGGGAGCAGAGTTCAGTATCAATATTTCCTCTGTCCTTGTCTCTTACATGAGATATTAAGTGCTATTAACAGAATAATTCAAGGCTCAGCCTCCAGCTTGCACTCCTGATTGGTGTTCCACCTTCTCCTCATTAGCCTTTATCTCTACAAGATAGGTAAAATGTCCTATGGGAAGGGTGACCTAGCAGCTTAGGATACAGAAGGATGGCTCTTTTGGAGAAAATCCTGAAACAAGTAGAATGGACAAGAACGTGAAATAGTACAGTTTTTAAATGCAAAATTACAAAATTTTTTGACTCAGCATAAAGTATTTAAAATGCTTTGTCTTAGATACCTTAGGATGGTTCTGAAAAGTGATGTAAGCAAACAGTGATCTGGAAGCAAATACCATCTTAACTAAAGCGTTAATCTTGCACGTGTGTTAGCAATTTTTTGAAAGTAGGATTTTACTTCCTGAGTCTGGTTGGCATGTATGAAAATTTTAGTCTTCAAGAATTTCTGTTTTCTCCATATCTAGTAACAGGAATTATAGACCATGTTATTAGATGGTATTTGGTTGAGCAAATATTGTCAAAGGACAATTCTTTTCCACAATTTTGAACAACAACAAAAAAATCCAGTTACTGTTCTAAAGACAACTGGACAAAATATTTCTAATTATACTACACGTGGTTAACTTTGTATGAACATCACAATGAGTATGAACATCATAATGAGTTCATCAGTGGTGGTAGCTAGTACCAGATAAACACTCCATGTGAGTGTAATCTAGATAGCCAGATGGAGATCACAGGAGGACACAGGTCTAGGAGATACATTTAGCTATTAGAGGGTTAATGCAAATAAAATATTTAGAAATCTGATATTGCTTCTGTTCTCAGGGGATTTACCAGCATCACTTGCAAGATCTAAGCATCTGCACAGGGAGCTATAGACCAAGGATCCTTTTCTCCCAGAATCAGGTTATTCCACATAAAATATTCTAAATTTTTAGGAGTTAAGGAGGATTACATGCAGCAGTTTTTTATCAAAGAAAACAGAACATTTTTCACACCAAGGTCTGTGATCCAGAAGAATAGTTTAAGTGCAGGACAACATCCACTTTCCTCTCTGGCCTCATCAGTGGTGGATAGCTAATGTCGATGTATCCCGCCGTGTCTGCCAAGCACATGAACTCTGCTGTTTCTGTCAGCTGGTTGGGGAAATGCTCTAGTATGGTATCTAAAAGGAAATATTTGTTATGATGAGTGATTCACTGAAGAAACAGAACATCTGTTGTTTGACTAATAAGGAAGAATTGGAGAATGCCTCTTGGCTCTCCATTACATTTACTTTTTCCAAAAGACCCTGACACACTACAGATGTTCAGCCTTCACACCTAAAAGAAAGACCTGATCAAGGTAAAAAGAGAGTTCTTTCACTTCTCATGTTGCTATTCTCCCACCCCAGATGATCAGTAATTTTCTTTCCCTAGAGTAAAGGAAATTTCTGGACCTGATTTGACTATATGAAATTTAAATAGTTGTCTTGAAATATTCATTTCCATATGTTCATCATCTGCCTTCTCGTCACTGATGAAAACACCAACCATCTGAGAAGGTAAAAAATTGTATTCAAGGATGTTTACCTTTCCATCTACAGAAGTTTTTGCTCTGAAGGTATTCATTGTGCAGCTGGAACCCCTTCAGGAAGTTGTAGAACTTTGAAACCATCACCCGCTCTGTCAGGATCTGCCGAATTATGCCCATGATGCCACATTCAGGGGTGACCAAGTAAGTGTCCAACTCATGTCTCCTGTCAGATGGAGAAGGCTCTTCTGAAAGACAGAGGAGATGAACAAATTGTTGCTTTGATACAGTTCTTTTCAATACTTAAAATAACAGAAGGCATCTCATATCAGCTAAGGAAAAGAAGATCCTAATAAGACATTGCAACATACAAATAAATCAATGTCAAAATAGGAATAAGAAGAAAATCAATCTTTGGTAAAGCCTATTCCATGAGAAACAGAGTGGCAACAAACTTGCCAAAACTGGAAAAAGTGATCCACTCTTTGATAGAACTCACAGATTAATTCCCTGTGTAAAGGTTGGGATAGGTTCAGAATCTGGACCGGTTCCTTTCAAAATTAACAAAAATCAGCTTTACCAAAAAAAACCAACAAAAAACCAAAAAAACCANGCTGTCAGGAGACATCCATAAAAGAACAGAGTAAAAGGGTTGTGCTAAACAGTACCTCATGAGGGTGGGAAGAGAACCAATGACTTTATATCACTTTCTATCATGCATTTATTGATTTATTGAGCTTTGCAACATTTCCATGGAGAAAGTGATAGAACCCCATAAACTAAACTCACTAACTCCCTTCAAACAAAGGAAGGACAACGAAGGCCTCTTAGAAAAACACAGGCTTACAACAAGAACAAAGAAAATTGAAATGGAGTTGCACGTAATTGAAGTCTTCAACAACGTATAAAAAGCACCAGCTGCTGAGGCAGACAGAGAACACAGCACTGAGGTGTTTGTTACAACATGGAGGTTCACCAAAGGGCCCCTGGCAAAGACAATCTGTTTAAAACCTTCAATAATTTTTATATTTGCATAAATTCAGTCTGAGAGAGATTAATGGAAATGATATTGCTATGAATAAATTCAGAGAGGAAACCTACTTAGATGCAGCTGACAACGTGAAGCCTCTGGATTTATGAGGCAACAGGTAAAGCAAACATAACTAACCAATATCAACAGCACTGTGTTGGGTACACCTCAGTGAGCGCCTTTGTGTAGGATCCGACGAATGCCAGGCATCCAAGAGGTTGTACGAAAAGACATTGCTCCATAGGCCTGTGCAATGGTAGAGAACAGAGAAACTTCTTCAGAAACATTCTCATGGAAAATATCCCTTTAAAAAAAAAATCTCTGGCTTTGCAAGGGGTATTGGAAAGCCTTGAGGTTTCCAAATTATCACCAAAAACTATATCAAGTTTTTTCAGCAACTAGCGTTCTGTCCTCAAGGAGGAGCTTAAATAGTTTAAAACATTGTGTGAGGTCTTCAGCCACTGTAATTCATTGCCACATACAAACCAACGTTTTCCATCCTATAAGCAACCATCATAAGTAAGTAAAACCATGCCATTTCCTATAAAATAAGTGTCTGGTCTACAAAATATGTCATATGCAAATGGATACCCAGTTAAAGGTTTGGAAACTGCTCCTGGACAGTCAAGAGTTAAATGGTTAGAGCACAGTATGGAATAGTCTGCCGAAAAGTCCTCTAAATAAAAGACATCTTTGCTGTCCCTCTAAAATTTCTCTCCACACAGGGTCTCTTGAGGGAGACTTTCTCCTTCTGTTATACTCATTCCCATAGTGCTTCTCCCATTTTTGCCATCCCATGTAAAAGAACATCTAAAAATGACTCCACAGTGCAGAAATCTCCAAAAGTCTCTTGGATATTGAAAAGTATCTCTTCCTCCACAGCTCTGTCACAGGCCCCAGGAGGAACTATACCAGAGAAGGTAGTGCTGTGCTTTGCCTTGAAAATCTCTACCAGTGAAAGCTTTGCAAAAGCCATACATTGTACAGGATGCAATAACTTGAGTTGCACAATATAATAATTATTCATCTCGTAGATTATTAACAGGAATACAATTCCCTTTAAAACATGGCTTGTTTCTAGAGTGGGACAGAAATCCAAGAGCCTTCTGTTTTACAGGAAGTCCTTGTAAGGATAGACTCACTTAAGAAATATTAGAAATGCATAATCAAGAAATCAGATTGGGGCTCTCTGGATCTGCACATAGCTGTCAAGCAGAGTTCATTTGCACATAATTACTGGCAGTTTCTGTCAAGACAACCTCATCTGCCAGCAGCTTGAGGAGTTTCTCTACTATGAGAAGACAACTCCTGTGGTTTCTCCTCTATTGGTGTCTTCTCACTCTGTAACCTTCCCAGTTCCTTCAGCCCTAGGAGTTACACACTGTTCCTGCATTTTAATGACTTTCAAACATTGTTTTCTCCTCAGAACTTGTTTATAATTACATAGCAAAGTTTCCCTAACCTCTTGCACTGAATTTTCTTTGTACCTATATTGGCTGAAGTAAGGGGTGGTATCTGTGAAGAGGGGTGGTATCTTTTACTTGGCCAACAGAGTTGAAGAGAGTAAAAAAGCTCTTATGCACCCCAGCCTTTTTTCTGGAAACATGAGCGTCTTTTATCCCCATAAGCTCATCCAGTCTTTCCAGCTCTAGCCACTGCTCTTACAAAAGGCATTTCCTCTCCCTGCAAATGACACCTTGCTTTTATCTTTAAACTAACTATCCAGCTGTAACTAATTGCACATTTTAATAGTAATCCAAGAGGGCATTGCTTGTGGTATCACTAGATGGCAACGTTGCTTTAATTCTCCACCTTATCCTTTATAAAGATACACCCGTGGCTGTGGGATCACCAGGCTCGGGTGCTGAGGCTGAGAACAGAGCTCAGCCCAGCTGTATGTGTTGGGTATGCTTGCTATCTGGCCACCTCGGGTACGAACACACTACCCCACTGCTATTGAGGAATGGCAACAGAGAGACAACATGCTCAGAAGGCGGCTCTGTAGTCTCACCTAGCTCTGTGACCTACTTCCTACCTCTAACAGTCAGCACAGAGTGCTTAATGGAAGAGCAAAAGAAAAAGGGAAGAATGAAGGAATCTCTTCTCCAGCGTACTCTCCAGCGTCTCAAGCTCTTGGATTTAGGATTTCTGGTACTGATGGCTGCATCTGAACTACTGGGTTTCAGAGCCACCAGTGGTATTTATTTTGCATGGATTTCTCCTGCCCTTTTCAGATCTATTCATACTCTTGGATCCTGTGTTTTCTTCTGAGTCTTTTCCCTCAGACAACTCTTTTCTTAACTCATGACATCACTAAAAGCTCTTAGCATACCTAAAAAACTGTGAGATTTAGTGCTTATGTGATTGAGTACAATCTTTTCTTTCTTATGCCCAGCTATTGTCTCATGTTTTGAACAATATGATTCTGGACTCCTCCTGCATAATACAGATATTCACAGCTTCTCTGAATACCAAATAAGGAATACCAGGTGGTGTTGCTGGTTTTATGGATTTTTCACTTCATAAGATAACAATTTTTTACCTGTATTCTTGGTGTCCTGTTGTGTCTTGTGCCAATTTACATGTAAAATATCTGTTTAAGAGCGGACAGACTTGTCTGCAGACTTTACCCCAGAGAACCAACGTACAAAGGGGTGTAGTAGAGACTTCTAATATTAAGAAAAATTAAAACAAGAATTGCATAAAACCTGCAGAACTGTTTCTCATGTATTACTGGGTGCTACCTAGTTTACTGAATTAAGAATGATAAATATCAATTATTTAACATAGTAGCAAAATTACAAAGTATTTAGAATACCATTAAACTTACAAAAATATCAGTAGCAGTTCACAAAACTACTCTAAATTGATGTATTTTATAATAAACTCAGTAACAACATTCCTTTGGCATCTAAGATCATGCCATTTATAGACAAATCTGATTTTAAGATTTTGGTTTCAAAGTACAAATGGTTTTTTGTGTGGAACTCTGCTGCTGGTTGGTTCAAAATGAATCTAACCTGTTCAAGCGTCCCTGAAACTTCAGGAATGAGCGTCATTATTCAAGACAAAAGCAACAGTGAATAGTGTGGTTTGAAATTTCCTCTCAATACTTTTCGCCCATCTCTATTGTCTAAGGAATTCAGTCAGAGGGGAGAACAACATGGTGTACAATTTGTTTCAGTCCTGCATGATGCAGGGCACTGGTTGTAATACACAGGGTTTGCATTATGTTAAAAATAAAGTACATATTTATGCAATTCAATTTTTTCCAGTAGAGCACATCACCTTTCATGAAGCAGATTCGGGACTCAGGAAGCTTCTTCATCAGGCGACCCATGAAGAACTCACTGCCAAAATCCTCTGCACGAATGAAGGCGCCATATTTTAAGAACCCAACCTCATAAGGGGTGAATTCCACCCATTCTGTAGAGACATCAGACAAACTTTTAGATCTTATTCTTACTTCCCTGCTGGAAGGGCTATGAAAAGGCAAAAAGGCTGCTGCAGGATAAACCCTATCTGCAGGGTGATCACAGACTGACCTTCCTCAGGGTAACTGGTGTCAGCCACTCACTCAGTAATGTTTTACAGTGTTGTTCATTCAGAACTTTCCAATGATGCTCTCCAGAGAGAATGTAAGTGAAGTTTATACCAAGAGGAGTCAGCCTAAGTAACCCCACATGTGTAGCTAAGGCTTGTGAGTACCTTGGCTGCCCTTAAACACCTCCCCAAGATTTCTCCTGCTTCATAAAAGATAAGTTCCTCCCATAACCTAGGCATAAAGTCTGGAAATGGAAAAGGAAGTTAAGGAGAAAAATAAACTGTTTATAAATGCTATGGGTCAGCTGTAGAAGAGGTTGAAGTACTGATAATTCAGATAATTTAACACCAAATGAGCCCATTTTTGCCATCACCTTTGAACTCTGAAAGGCTGTAATCTTCTTTGATGTTGAGGATCATATAGATAGGTAGGGGATTTTGACCCTGACTCAATGCCTCTTGCTCATCTGAGAGTTTGTGGTTATTTTTCTGTGAATTGATGAAAGACAAAGAGCAAAATCAAGAGACCTTCTTGGCATAGTATATGGCCTTCCAAGAGTACAGCAAAATACGTAGCTGTTTCCCTCTTAATTTTGCTATTCTCTCGACTCATTCTGTGTCCAAACATTTTTTTAAGCAGGGAGTGATCTAAACATCCACATAGGCTTATTTAATTACAGGTAGAGTTGTAGGATGCTTTTTAAAAATATGGTCTTCTGTTCTTTCTCATAAATACATCCACTTTCCATGGAAATTTGTTCTCACAGGGACGAGCAGAGGAAAATAAACCAAGAGCACAACTCTTTAGTTAGGTACTCAGATACTCATACTTGTGGAAGGATACATAGGTTTTCTGTGCTACAGAAAGCTCTTGGGCTGCTAGTTAAGCATTAAGAGATACGTGGGGACGAAACTCTTAAGTTTGCAGAAAACACTAAGTTGAGTGGGAGTTGTTGATCTGCTGGAGAGCAGGAAGGCTCTGCAGGAGACCTGGACAGGCTGGATCAATGGGCCAAGGCCAATCATATGAGGTTCAAAAAGGCCAAGTGCCAGATCCTGCACTTGGGTCACAACAGCCTCATGCAGTTCTGCAGGCTGGGGGATGAGTGGCTGGAAAGCTGCCCAGCCGAAAAGGAGCTGGGGCGTGCTGGCTGACAGCAGCTGAACATGATCCAGTGTGTGTCCAGGTAGCCAAGAAGGCCAAAGGCATCCTTGCCTGTGTCAACAGTAGCAGTAGGACCCAGGCAGGGATTGTCCCCCTGTACTCGGCACTGGTGAGGTCACACCTCACGTGCTCTGTCCAGTTTTGGGCCCCTCTCTGTAAGAAAGACATTGAGGTGCTGGAGCATGTCGAGCAAAGGACATGAAGCCAAGGCAATGGAAATGGGAAAGGGTCTACAGAAAAAGTCTTACAAGGAGCAGCTGAAGGAGCTGGCATTGTGTAGCCTGCAGAAAAGGACACTCAGGTGAGAACTTATCACCCTCTGCAACTTCCTGAAAGGAAGTAGTAGACAAGTGGAGATTGGTCTCTTCTTCCAAGTAACAAGACAAGAGGAAATGAACTTAAGTTGTGCCCAAAGAGGTTTAAATTGAACATTAGGAAAAATTTCTTCACTGAAAGTCTGATCAGCATTGGAACGGGTTCCCCAGGGAAGTTGTGGAATCACTGTCTGTGAAAGTGTTTGAAACTTGTGTAGATGTGGCACCTGGGGACATGGGTTTGTGGTGAACATGATAGCGATAGGATAATGGTTGGACACAGAGGCCTTTCCAATCTTAACAATTCTAAAACCCTTTGTTAATCAGCAGAAATCATCTGCTGGATAACGCTGGCATGCTCTCAGGCATCTGTCCCTGGAGCTTCATTTTCCATACAATAGTATTCAGTAGCTGTTAGAGAAAATATAGGAAATATACTACCCCATCGTCTAATGCTTTTTCCAGCAGAAGCCCCCAAAAATCAACACTAGAGATCTGGTATCCCTCTTGCTTCCGCAGTTTTAGCTCCTTTGCATAGTATTTCAAGTTCTCCAGGGAAAAGCAGCTTAGCTTGCACTTGGTCATATGTCTGCGAACTTCACCAATCGGTCCTGACAGATCCTTGTATGACCAGTCAGCACTCTGATACAAATATGACAAAGTCCTGAGGAAAAGAAAGGAGGTACATTGTCATATGAAGAGAAGCTTTCACTTCTTTGACTTATATTTAAGGTCCACATCAAATGAGCTAGCTGAGTTTCTTTAAAAGTATCTTTTGGGCTTAGTTTATTATTGAAAAGATTTTTTGATTTAGAGGAGTTTCCCAAATCACTAATGAAATTTGAGGGCTTGAAAAAAGCCCCTCCTTGCTACTACGGTTTATGCACAAGGCTGTGATTTGTACTCTAGTAACTCTGTAGGAAAGATCCTAGAGCTGAAACAAAGAATCAAGGAAAATTGTAAGCAGCACCTAGGCCATTCATTGGCTTGGGCAATGTGCTTCTAATGCAGCAATAAAAAAAGCTCAAGACTGAAGCAGTACCCCTTTCTTTACAAAAATGAAGAGAATAAATATCTCACACAACAGACTATAGAGGTGATGAGTGATGTCTTTGTTCAGGATCTCCTTACCATGTTGAACCAGATGACCCAGTGATGTATGAAATGGCATCCAAGAGACCCAGCTTTTGAAGACCCAACAGATTGCCTAACAGAGATGTCAGTGCCCGGGTGCCACCTCCTGTTGTCATCACTGCTACAACTGGTACCTGTTTAATCATCAACACAGCAGTGGTAAGCAACACTTTGTTTGCCAGCACAAGTGATCAGAGCTGAGTGAAATGTAGCATGTCAGTCCCACAAAAAACTCCAACATTTCACCATTTCCTCAAGCAGGAAAGAAAAAAAAAACCCAAAAAAAACCCCCCAAAAAACCACCCCAACAACAACAACAAAAAATCCCTGTGTATTTTGCACAGAAAAAAAACCCAAAAAACTAACTGATTTTGATCAAAATCGTTTTTGTTTGTAAATTTTTACATGCTGGCTTATCAAAACTTATTGTTTCAAGACATTTCAACATTAGACCGCATTTTCCTTAGCAAAACATCTTCTCTTGAGAGGTCTATTTTGATAATGAGCAGAGCTCATCCTCTCTGTAAGTCAAGGATAATAGCCAGATCACATTTCCTACAAAGTACCTAGAGTATGTAATTGCAGTGATGAAGCCTAATTGTATGGAAATCTAAATTGTGTTACAGGAAGACAAGTTTATTTAAGAAACCCACTGAGAGAAGATGAGCCCAACTGACATTTTCCACACACATTTCCAGGCAATTGCAGCAAAGAAATACTCAACATTTTCCTGATTCAAGTCGAAAATTTCCAGTCAAAGCAAAGTATTCTGATTTGGATTTACCTGACTATAAGGAAATATTTTCTTGCTGGAAAATCTGAAAATAATAGCTAGAAGTACTTCCCCTAAAAATTCTTATACTTAAGAAACTGCTGGGATTTTTTCATTGAAACTATTGTGCCAATGAGAAACAATGTAGTAATATAATCAGTTTGTGACCAGGGGCATAATTTATAATGTCTAAAACCATGCTGTCATGTATTCCCTAATGTGCGTTTGATCTGCCTCTCCTGGACAAAGGAGAAAACAATTAAAAAAAAAAAATTAAAAAATTAATTTTAAAAAATTTTAAAAAAAAATTAAAAAAAATTAACCAGCTCTCAAATTTGTTCTTCATTTCTCAAGTTCCTGATCACAGACCATGCTCCTGCCCTAAAGAACCAACCATCCCCATGCTAGCATGGACATTAACAAATATGAACCCTAGCTCAGACAAGCAGATAAGAGAAAAAATATTGCATGTCTCTTCTTTTGAGAAGCTACAGCTGAGACAATGAGCACCAGAGGAGAGAGTCTTCTCATCAGTCAGTATTATGCATCACTTTAACTGCTAGATTTTCTCCGTCCAAAAATCTGATAAAACACCTTATGAGGTCTTAGCAACTGAATGATCAGCTGAAACAGTAGGACTAGGTCTATAATGCAGAGATGAAAAAGAAATAGAAAAAAAAATTTCTGATTTATGGCATTTTTATGCATTTTTGCATTTATGGCATTATGTTTTCTGGAGAAATGTGTATCAAAAGAGTTTGATGCTATCCTGGCTCTCACATTGCTTCATCTAAAGTAGAAAATGTAGAAAAGAATTCCCCACCCCAATGCTTTACACGGTGCAGTGAATGTATCAGGGCTAGTAAAGCAATAATATGCAAAAGGCTATGAGCATAAAATATTCCTGTTACACAGCATGTTACAGTCCCTGTGGTCCTCCCCATACCTCATGATCTTGTAGGTCTTGTTCTAAATGTAGTGCTTTTTTCAGAGCAGAAGCCACAAACTTCTTCCTTTTCTGTAGGAAATTTTTCTCCTTCGCACATAGATTAAACTCCAAGCGAGCATCTAAGTTTCTGGACCTCAAACAAAGTCCAGGGTTAAACAGGGTGTGCATAATCACTTAAAATTAATATCTGGATGCTTGTTTACAAGTTGCAACTCTATTATGAGGCTTAGAAGAGCTGCTACTGTGGCCCCACAAAAGCACATCACAATGGTATAGATAAGGTAGAGAAAAGGCTGATGAACTGCAAAAGGTAGCAAAATCTTACCGAAAGACGTATTCATTATTACTACACTGATTTTCAGGAAGTGTCTTACATAAATAATGCAATCCATATATGGATACTATAAACAGTGGAATCTTTAGGATTTCTTGCCTCAGGACCAAGAGATTTTATAAATATAGATACTCTGTATTTTTTACAAGTAAGGAAAGGAAAGGAAACACATCTTTTTCTAAATATATAGCTCTACAGATGTTGCAACCAGAAAACATTATTCTCCCCATCTAAACTGAATTTCTGTAAAGCAGCATAACAGGAAAATTCACCCAGCACAGTTAACCACCTTCTGGAAATGGGTAATGAACATAGGTGAATAGGTAAGTATAATCAATGACTAAAAACTTTCTCTCTTAGTTACAGAAATAGGTAAGAGGGCTAAAAAGCATATTTTTTCACAACCACAAAACCTAAAGACAGAATTTCTTACCAGTCATTTGACTTCACATGTAAATTGATTGTCTCATCCTAGGAAAAAAAACCCACAATATAAATACTTTTTTACATTCTTTCTTTATCATTTTACATTCTTTCTTTACCATCAGCTCTGAAGCCATTCTGTTTTTGTAAAAGCCACATTGAGCCACAAAGCCGTAAAAATCTTTAAACTTCTCCAGGTCCACGTTATTTTCCTTACGTTGTTTTATACTAAAGATAAAGAGAGCAGTATACAGCAAAAATCAACACCAGCTCTGCCAGCTTGCTCCATCCTGCCTCATCATTTGCATTTGCTCTGATCCGGGTTAATCCCTGAGGTGGTCACAGAAATCCCTTTGTCATGTGTTTGGCTGTGATTTTTTTTGTTCTGTTTGGTTCATATGAAAATGTACAGGTCCATAATGTTAGGAATTTTTAGGAAGTTAAGGGCACTAACAGTTACACTGTGAAGTAGGGATTTAGATAATGGGCTGATTAACTCATGCCCATTGATCTTTGATCTATAGCTTCATTTATTCTAAGAAGTTGATATCAATTACCTTTGCTACTGTCACTTTCTCACTGAATGGAAGTGAATCCAGAGGAATAGTGAGGGATGCATGGCTGTCTTTTTTGTCTTCATCTGAAGTACACTGAAAAATAAATTATAATGTAGAGAAATATTTCATGTATACACCATACAAAAGCACTGTCTCCAACTTAATTTTTTCAAATGGGTCCCTATCCAGCAGTTTTCAAGTTGGCATCTAATATTTGCATGCCTTAGGGGTTACAATGCTGTTTCAGAGCTCAAGTTCATGAAAGATAGCCCTCTATTAAAAACACTAACTCTTTCCATTTACCTCAGTCAGGTGTAGAAAACCATGAGGCCATTGGGCTTACTCAAGCTAATGATCACATACCGAGCAGAAATGAGACTTCTTCTCTGCTAGAGCCATGCAGAGCTCTGACAGGCTGTACTTGATGTAATGGAAGTTCAGGGGCTTCAGAGGTTGCCAGAAAGGGCCCAGTGACAGGGTCTGGCTCTTCTCATATGACCCCTTCACTGAAAACAAGAAGTCTTTTTCTAAAAAAAAATCCAAACATGAAAAATATACAGAGAAGTTAATGACTATGATCCCAGAAATGGAACATTAAATGGTCTTTCAGAAGTTTATATATAAACCCTTCAACAATGCTTAAAAGCTTCCAAACTCTATTTATCCAGCAAGGGAACATTACAAGAAACAGGAGGAGAAGAAAAGCAAACAAGCAAATAAAAAAAAACAACCACAAAACATCAAAAAGCTTATAAAGTTGCAGTAGATGTTTTAAAAACTCAGACATACAGGAAAATTGGACAAAATGTAAGTTGAGATGGAAACATGTTTTCTTATACTTTACAGCATTTATAAGATTCATTTCTTTAATTTCAAAGTCCAGGTTTTATAGTTAGTTAGCACAGACACACTATAACTGTTGGATCTGTGAACCTGCATATACACTCCTAACCATCCAGTTCTTGAGCTCTAATTGTAAGAATGAAGTAGGAAAATTACCAGGTAAGAAAATAACAAAATAAACAAACAACAAAAAAAACCAAAAAAAACCAACAGAGACAAAAATCCAAACAAACAAAACCAAAACAAACTAAAACCAAAAAAATAATTAAAAAAAAAACCTAACCAAAGCCAACCAAACAAAAAACCCCCAAAGCAACAAAGCAACCAAGAAAAGTCAGTTAACCATAAAATAAGGGGGGTTTGTTTCTAGTTTGAAGTCTAACCTGAAGGTTCTTTCTTTGTCCATCTGTTGTCCACAAGGACTTCTAAGCAGGAAATTTCACGAGACTGTAGCAGGGATGAACAATGAGAGAATAAAGTATATAAAACATGCCATATCTGAGTCATTTCACTTCTATCTGCTTTGGTCACCTGAGACCCTGGGGTCTGGAAAACAATCCACCCTGTGTTTGTTAGGCTGATAAGAGAAAGACTTTGGCACTCTGAAAATGTGACAGGTTTCAACTAAAGAAAAAATCCTTGTGGTGGTTTTGGACAAGACTGGGAAGAGAACGGAAATAACAGGGGGCAATGAGAGTGTGCTGAGACCTCCTGAGGGTAAGCAGTTGCATTGGCCAAATCACAGGGATGTCCTTGCTGCCTGCCTTGGTGAAGCTGGACAGTCAAGTGCTACCTCCTTTAAGTAATGAGTTAAGGGCAGCTGAGAAAGCAACTTCCATATCATCCTGTGGAAGTGGGGAAAACAGGATGGCCATGAGGGGGTCACAAAAGAAGTTCCCCAAAAGAATGACACAGTGGCAGTAAGTCAGTGAAAGACCACTTCAGACTTTGTCAATAGGCTTGATATCAACCTGCGGTGGTGAACAGGTCTCTGAGTACCCCAAACAACTGTGCACATTCTTTTCTAACATATTCTCCCACAGGGAGCAGTACAACAGGATGGCTACCTGTGTCTGATCCCCATCTCCCTCGCCTTCAGCCTTGCCTGCATTGAGGTGTTGGGGCACCTGCCAGATTCACCATCCCCATCACTATCATGAAAGCAAAGATAAAAGAGCAATAGTTTAAAATTACCACTAATACGCCATTGGTCACAAGCTTCTCAGGAGGGACTGGACTGAAAGACAAAAAAAAAATGCAATCAGAAGTAGCATCACCTAAAAACATCCTTAAATGAACACCAAAGATGTGTCACCCTGATTTTTAGCCTTCTGATGATCTTGTTTACATACTTCTAGTGGAGTCTCTCACGAATGTAACATAAACAAAAGTAGATTGTTTTCATACCTCTCTATGATGGACTCTGAATTGACCACTGGGGTCAGAGAGGTGTTTCTCTCATCTACCAATCCTTGACCAAATTCCAAATCCTATAAAAACTCCAAATCATAATAAACTGCCTTCCTTCTTTGCCTCACTTTAACCTCCCGGGTGCGTGTCGTTCTTTTGTGTCGTAAATTGCGACAACTTTCCTTGAAGTTTGTCTTGTCCAGCATAGACATGTCACTGATTTTAAATTTTAGGAGATATCTGAAATATGTTTGGACTTTTTTTTAATGATAGTGGTAAACAAAAGTTGTAATAAGTATGATGACCATAGTTGTTATTATCCTCCCTCTTCCAGCAAGTAACAGGATAAATTAATAACCAGGATGATTCTTGGTAGATAAGGAAGACAGAGTTTTAGCCAATATGCAACTAACTTCATCGACACCAGCCATTGCTGTCATGCTGGGCGTTTCAAACTATATTATACTAAATGCTAGAATGTGTTTGCTTGCAAAGGGGCATGTCTATGGTTCCATGTGGGTGTTACTCACATGCTCTCCGATGTAAACTCAACCTCTAGCATCTCCTGCGTCTGTAAAAAATTAATTTATTATAAGCATCTGAATTAATTTTACTTTCTTATTAGCTATGGTTATCAATTAATATTCTGGCTCCTGAACGAGTCCTTCAATCAAATCAAATTTCCTTCCAGCTCCAAGGTATAATGTGAGGAGTGAAAGCATTTGAGTTAGAGTGATTTTGAAAGCGTTCTCCCTCCTTTGTTAACCATCAGTCCTCAGGCCAAACTGCCCTGTTCTGTTTGATGGTGAGGCAGAGTAGAATGGCAGGCAGACCTGCAGCAGTAACTGTTGGCTTAAAGCTGTCTAAAGGCTTGGGTTTTTACTGTGTAATGTTATCTGAAGAGGGATACTGCTGTGCAGAAGAGAGCATTCTCAGTTCTTCTGATCAAAAGGACTCCTATAGCATGGACAAAACATTGGCCAGTGCCCAGGTAAGTTAAGGCAGACTGCCTGCTGACATCACTGTGGAGCTGAATACCCATATGTACCCTATAAGAAAAGTCAGTGAAATAGCAAATCTATAAAGTATCTAAATTGCATACCCACATCCCATGTTGAAGTCATCACGTAAGTGTTCAGGCACACTAAAACAATGAAATAGTTTGAGGAATTTGCCATCAACTGTTTTTAGCACCTCAGTATGGATCTTTGGATTGTATTCGGGTATATTCAAAAGAATTACAGGGCAAGGAATCAGTTTTTAAGTGAATACTGCAACATCTGTCCCAGAGTATGCTCAAACTCACAAATGCTTGTGCCAGGAAAAGAAATTCTAACAAAGAAACTTTGTGCAATGGTGATGAAATTTTGTATTTCCCACAAAACCTATTTGAGCAACAGAGTCAAGAAAGAGGGAAAAAAGGCAACTCTGGTGTCAGAAAAAAACACCTCCTAAGAGGTTTGATGAGCTAGCAAAAGCCTTCAGGATCATGTCCTTTTCTACTTTGCTGATTAAGGTTTGGAAGGTTCAGAAGGTTCTTCACAAGGTATATGAAGTGCATACCAAGAGGAAACAAACTCCCCTACCTATGATTGCTTTAAAAGAACTTATTTAGGAGGTAATATCAAAAAATATATTTTCTTCCTGTGACCAAGGCAGTTTTATCACTTACCTTTCGATTTAGGTGAAATGTCAAGTGAACAGTTTCTCCAAGCTGAACTTTAGCAACATCAAAGAGAACAGTGAAGAGGAGGTCATCTTTAGTGACGGCATTTTCATCATAGACTTTCATCTCAAGAATATTCTGTGAACAGAGGCACAGAATTAGGAACCTGTTTTGAAACCTTACAGAGACACAAGATGATGTGCTCTGTATGTTAAGGAAAACAGAGAAAGAATAGGGAGAAATGAGAGAGCATGCACAACCTTTGCATGCACACAGAGATGAAGAAAGATATTTTTGAACCTAAAACAGAGTCGAGTTTGTTGCTGAGTAATTTGTTTTGTAATTTGTTGCAGTTTGTCCTGCAGAGTAATTGGAATGACAAAAGCTAGTAGAATCACTGAATATTGAAAAACATATTTGGCCTCCAATTTGATTTGAGGTCACCACTTTTTCCTGAATTGTAGGAAACCAGCTAGTGGTCAGGATTTTGTTGCCATTGGTAGAATAAAAATCCTTGGATATAAGCAGCAATTAAAATACATTAAGGATGTACCATATAATTACTTCATGGTTGCATCATTTTATCCTGTAAATTATTAAACAGATCACATGCAGATAATTACCATGGAATCTACAGAAAGCGATATGCTTTTGTTAAAGTGCACAAATCCCACTCTATATAAATCTCCTCCTCTCCCTCCTCTGTTACCTGTCTGTTTGGATGGACAGGAGAGGGTAACAACCCTTCCTGTGCCTGATTGGTAGCTGGACATGGGCTGGATCAGAGATGCCTCCCAGAGCGCTGAGCAAGTGAACTTTAACTGCTGTTTTCTCAGTGGGGCAATAATTCAGGCCTCCCTCAATATATTCAGCAGCTCATTTTCATGCGAATTACAGGGAGCGCTTATCTCAGATTCTTACTTATGCATCAGATTTAACTGAAACTTGCCAAGAGGCTTGATGTTTATTAAAGACACACAGGTAGGCTCATGGTCTCACACACAAACACATGGATAAAAGACAGCGAGCACGTGAACTTTGCTGTCTCAGAAGTTCATAATGTATCTCAGAAAGGTCCATACCTAAATGTAATAAGTGATTGACTAGACAAATACACTGAAAGGAAGCCACTCCAGAATCCAAGCATTCAGTTTTGACATCTATCATTCTGCAAGAAACAAGCAAGGGAGAGATGGCAAATGACCTTGAGTTTGCAATTTACTGTCAGAAGACAGAAATGCCGCTGACCTTTAAGGCCACCTATATAAAAGTATCGACTGTGGTCAGCTCTGTCCATGACACATTGAAACATATTGTCAAGAGGCAGGGATAAGCAGCCAAAGCACCTTGGTTTACAGGCCAGCCATAAATAGCCTGTGAAGGATTATAGGTGGTGATGGAGGTCGCATGCTTAAAAGCTATAGTCTGCAGTAAGTACAAAGCAGGCTTGCACTGAAGAGCAGATTTGTTTTCCTAGCTGTGGTACTGCAATAGAGTATCCTTATCTGGCTTAAATGACTGATTTATTTTCTGAGTGACCAACTGATTCACAGTACCAGATACTCCCAGCTAGACAGGAGAGGCATGAAGAGGGTGCTGACTGGCCAAGGGAGATCTCTGGCCACACCCCTGGGATGCTGTGTGGGAAGCAGCCAGGGTTGTCCAGGCAGCTCACTGTTTCTCTCTCTCCTGACAGAGAATATGAGGGTGGCATCACTGGGAGTCAGGTAATGAGCAGACAGCCCTTGGCAGGGCTGTGTGCCACCAGCTCTGGGAAGGGTCATCCTCTTGGAGCTGTGGGAGTTGTGCCCACATCACAAGCCTGGGAAACCCTTTCTAACCAACTGTTTGTCAGACATTCATCCAAACATGCCTGTCAGTGAACACTACTGTTCATGGTAAGAACCAGCACAAACATGCCCAAACAGGTCTTTGCTTCCATAGTGACAGTGTATTATATGGTTTTATGGAGCTCTGGCTACCATAATTTAGAAAGATGCATACCTCAGCAAAACACAAGACAAGAAAGGAGAAAACAACCAGACCAGCAAACTCTGGTTCTGCTCAGAGGATCATGAGCATAGGAATTGCAGTGCATACAGAGAAACCTGCAAGAGCCTTAACTGCTGACCTTTGGTTGTGTCCCAAATCCCCAGGATACATTTTTGCAGCCTACATTCAAGCCACAGCTACCAGCACCATCCTGCTGTTGCCACACACTGAAAAATACCACAGCTAATGCCGCGTCTTGTCTCCTGCTGCAAATTTACTGCAAGTAAACATAAGGTCTTCCCAAACACTGCTCCCAAAGAACTAGTTCAAGCAGCTTCTGTGGCCAAGATATTTTTTTAGCTGTTCTGTGTGGTATTGCAGTTTTGAAAAACCTTTCAGGAAGAGCAGGTGCTTGTGTGCAGGAGTTGCAGATCAGTAGGTGTTTGTTCTCATGCTGCAATGTTTGTCCCTTGCCTTTCACCTCTCTGATAAACCTGCAGGGCTTCATGAAATTGTGCCTCACTGGCATTTTGAAAGGAGTCAGAATTTTTTTAGGTTTGCAGAGAAAGCACTGGCTGTAGGCCACAGATGGGCAGACATGTGAAAGCTGAAAGCTGTACCAAACAGGACCAGTACCACCTAACTGTGGAAGAAAGTCTGAGAACATATATCATGGGCAGCTTCTGCAGTGAAAGGCAAGAGGGAGACCCTGTTCACTGGAGACCCTGTGGTGCTGGAACACATTGAGCTATTCCAAATGCTCTTCTGGAGGAGTTTATCAATTCTTGAGAGAGCCAGGGAACTGGCCTGCTCATTTGCCGCTTTAGACAGTCCTGATCTGGCACCAGCACTAGGAAACAAACAGTGCAAGCTGTAAAGCAGAGATTGGTTGCCCCTGGTGTGAAGTGAGCTTGGTTTACTTAGCTTACCACTGATCTTTGTGGGCTCCTAGACCCTGATGTTGATGCTGTCTTTTGGAGGGAGAAGATAGTGAAACTTGCAAATCTTCTTAAGCTTTAACATTTATCATCATGATAAAAGTTCATCAAATTCTCTTTTGCAATCTTCAACTGTTGCTTTGTGACTTTTTATTTATTTCTGGTCATTACAAAGGAATAGTAATAAAATACAGCCCTTTGATGCTTTCCCTACTTAGCTCATACATATCTTTGATGCTATTCAATTTACTCTGAAATTTTCACATTTATTAATGAAAAGCAGTGATTTAAAAAGGGAAAGAAAAAGTGAAAAGTGATAGAACAGTATAGGAATGGTTATGAAATATCTTGGTTATTTTTTATATATCAGAAAATTAATTTTGCTGCTACATTCTACTCCAAATCCCCTTATCGCTATCCTTGTAGTCCTTCACACATATTTATTTCTATTTTTATTTTGCCCTACATATTGATCACACAATGACATCTCTGCCCCAAAAGAAAAACAAATGCACTCTACGTCTTACCTTTACTTGGCTCTGGATCCTGAAGCAAAATGTTTCATTCCACACTGGATCTTTACAGTTCTTAATGGTTTTGGTCCGGACAGTCTCCGGGGAAGCAGTGGGCAAGTACAGGCTTATGTAGCAATCAGTTTGGCTAACTGCATTTGAAAAGATATGTTGTAACCAACAGATTACTACAAATATCTTAAAGCTTAGCCTTCTAGCACTGAATGTATACAGCAAATTGCAAATAGGAGGTGTTTCGATAACTTTTCCAACAGCTCTTTATTCAAAACCATTCGCTACTATTTGTTATGTCCTGCAAGTGGGAGCTCAGGTCATGAATGGAGATTCAAAGAAACTACTGCAATAAAGGTAATTAGTAAGAATAGAGTACACAGAGCTAGTTTGACTTAATAAACCCGTTATTGGTACATGCCCTGTTGGTTGCAAATCAAGAGATTTCTGTGATGGAGAAGAAAAATGCCTATGCATTTTAAGAAAACCTTTTTTAAGAGTAAAATACTTTTTAAACCACCTTCCCCATCTGGTCTGCTGCCTCCACATATCTGTAATCCAGTCCATGTAATGAGCTGACTGTCCCACCCAATGTGTGATCGCATCCCTTCACCACGAAAAACATTATGCAAAAATAGCAGTGCACTTTTATCTTACTGTGATTTAAACTCTGAGCCCTGGTAGGGAAGAAAATTCTAATTTCTGAGAAAGCTGATAGTGTCAGCTTTGAAGGTTGCACAGTGAGCTACAAGTATGGCATTAAATCTTAATACACAGCAGTTGTTTTGCGTATGTTTTGTCTCCAGACCTGTCTGGGTTGGCACAGCTATCACAGAATCATAGAATAGCCTGTGTCAGAAGGGATTTTAAAGATCATCTAGTTTCAACCCCCCTGCAGTGGGCAGGGGCACCTCCCACTAGACCAGGTTGCTCTGTGTGCTAGGCACTGCCACATGGTGTGGATGAATTGTCTGCTGTAGGTTGCCAGAGTTTTCAGGTGACAGGGGAATTGGATACTTGTATATCTGTGCAACTAACTTTCCCTTTGTGTGTCAGTCTGATATATGTGGAGTATTTGGAGATGGTTAGATATCTCTCTGATACTGCTAAGGAGATAATTGAATTTTAGCAGGGAGCAATGCAGGGTATTTGCACCTAAGAGCATAAGAGTCGATGTCTTGTGAACCTGTGGTAGGGAACTGAGACCCTGACAATATAGTGAAGAATGGTGAGGCTCAGTCTCTTTACACTGTCAGCCACCCTTTCCAGCCCTCCCACTTTGAGCAAATCTGCTGTCCTTGCTAGGGAATTGACATTTCTTTTGTCTTCTGGGCATCTACAGCTGTCTCCAATGTCTCTAGCTCTAAGAACGTGTTGTGTATTCACAGGATAGCTCAGATTTGGGTATAATAACGGGCAGTTTGGTGCCGTGTGATACATGCTGAGAGGCAGCATGACCAATTGAGTAACCTGCTGGAAAAAGTCTCATGACATCTTAGTTCCAATCTCAGCTCTGTCACAGACTGCTAGGTCACTGTGGGCAATTGGTTTCATTTAAATTTATGTTGCTTCTCCATCTGCATTTCCCTACCAATAACACAGTGATAACTATCCTTTGCACTTTTGTAATCTGCTTGGATTACAAAAGGAAGAGAGTTTTATCAGTAATTATATAATTCTTTCTCTACCAGTCTCTTGGTTCTCCTTCCACATATTTTTTAAACTTGTGGGGTAAACCATGCTGCAATGAATAGGTGTTGCTCAAAGCAGTTTGTGCAATCAGGGGTATGACTTATCTTTCAAGTCTTCTGATACTGTCTAAACATGAAACATCTTCCAGTTTTTCAGCATGCACTTGATTGTTTCCCCCTTACTGCCCATATTACGTAAGAAAATACTTTAACATTGCACTAATGTTAAAAATATCCTAATATTACATACAAGAATTAGAGACATTTACATTTGCAATTTTAAAATGCAGAATATATTCAATATACCTGTTGATAACAATTTATTGGTAATGAAACTATTCCATTTTCAAAACCTCTTTCATTGATTTTTAACATTTGAAAAAGATCATACTAACTTTGCATAGTTACTTCCTCAGATGGTGCCAGAGGTGCAGGCTGTTTCTTCAGCAACTGTACCTGCAAGTTATGCTCTAATGATGTATGTGTGTTTTAGACAATTTGTTAATTTATGGTCTGGGATATCTCTTTGTTGTACCTACAAGCTATGACTCCTGGTTTAGAAGAAAGGCATTCATTATTTTCAGAGTATCAAAGAAGTGCCAAACTTGTGGGTTACACTCTTGTATCTAGATAGAGCTGTTTGTTCTTCATTCTCACTGAACACAACAGACCTATACCAACCTGAGGGGTTAGTCTCGTCTTTAGCAAGGCGGCTCACCCTTTATAAGAGCAAAAGCAGAGTCCCACAGTCTCTGATGATCCACATTTAACACTAACTAGGTTAGCACCCAGTGAGGTCTCAGTCTCAACATAGCCTGAGACAAGAATGTAGATATAGACAAAGATATTTGACTCTGGAAACAAGCAATTAAAGGCAGGACAGTGCATGAAGAATAACAAATTATACCCCAGAACTGAAACGTTGCAGGATGCATCTGACAACTAACATATACAATACAAATTTGATTACATTTTGGACCAGATCCCAAATACACAATATTAAAAGTGCAGGTGAACAGATTTAGCACTGAGATCCTTTTGCATACAGTTTTAGCCCTGGAGAGGAACATGTGGATGCTCACTCAGTGTCTTCCACTCTTTTCCTCCCTCCACTATAAAATGCTTTAACTCTTACCAGCTATTAAATATACCCAAATTGAAAAGGGTTGACTTAGGCAGCCTGGCATATGAGAAAGAGCTGAAAGACTTGAGTTTGCTAATTAAACAACAACAAAAAGATTGTCAAATAATCAGTTCTGTTATGTCTGCTCCAGCTCTTAGAGGATTAGCTCTAGCAAGACAGATTTTATAAAATTTTTAGGTAACTCATTTCAGACTGTGCTAGTACCCAGACATGTAAGAAACAGTGACAGACAAGCTAAATTTCATCCTGCTTCAAGAGATGATGACCCACCCAGGTGAACCTATAATGTGTCATATGGAAACGCTGCCACAAATAATGTCCATGTTTATGCTAGAGGGCAGAAAACAGGATATTCATATCACGTCAATTATAATCCATGGAAAACAACTAAGCCATTTCCCTGCCACGGCTGAATCTCAGGAATAGAAGTGATAGGACAGCTTTATATGCTACACCAGCCCAAGAGATCAATTGCCAGATAGCTGGGTACTGTCTCCAAAACAACTCCAAACCTCCTTCTTCAACACATATAAGACTGTAAGTTCCTTGGAAGAGTTGCCACCTTTTCATTCTAAACAGGTACAATGTCTGAGGAACAAGGCCTAAATCCATACACAGGGTCTCCACGTACCATCACAATACAGTCATCAAAATGAAACAACACAAAAAGCAACACAATGTAATGAAGAGAAGCCTATGAACAGCTCAACTACAAATCAGGCATTTCCATAAGCATACCCTTTTTAGAGTTTTTAAAAGTACTTCTACTATTTCACTGTTCCCACCCTCAGATAATCAGCCAGTAAGACCCAAAATGCTGTATATTTTTGGAAAAGAGGTATTATCAAGCAGTCAGATTTTCTTTGTTCTACCTTAGACCATCTTGGGGTGATGATGTGGTGCAACCACAGCTCTATCACTAGCTAAGATTTTTAAGAAGGTTCTTTCATTTCCTTTTAAAAATAAACTAGTCAAAATTAGGTCTTGGTCAGACATCAACACTGTTGATGCAGACACAGAGGGTAGTTAGAGCATCTAAAGAAACCATTATCGGATGAAAACATCATAGAAACAGATTTGGAAACAGGCTGCAAGCAGTACACACAAATGCCTTGGATTTCAAAGAAAGCAGGAGTGGGAACAGTATCAATACAAGAAAGAGCTGAACGACCAAATCAACACTCACAAATTTTCTTTCTTCGGGAAGTGTTCACAAGAATAAGAGAATAGAAAGTAATAAGTAAGAGAATAGAAACAAAATTTAAAATTTAGCTAAAACTTTTTGTTTCCTTAAGCATCATTATTTTGACTCAGAAATGCCTCTAACAAGGCATTCTTGTTCAAGATTGGTCCTAAACAAGTAAGAAAAGATGAGCACCTTTGTCAGGAAAATATTCAGACCTATTGTCAATTTAACAGCAGAATACCATGCAAACAATAGCACCAAAATTTGGGAGTGAATCTTACTTTTAACCTTCACTGGCTACTACTGCAGCACTACTTTATTGTCTCCTGCTGAGGGTACAGACATAGAAAGTGCCCAAAAGAGGAGCCATAGTCCCATGGGGACATTCTCATGTATCTTCTCAGCAGTGTAAACTATCACAGCCATGTCAAATCTGGCCTCTCTACTTTGCATTGGCCTCCCGCATAATAGCAAATCACATCTGGGTTCTCAGTCCTCATCTACAAGGTAATGAGTCTCCTCCCTCATCTACAAGGTAATAATGAGTGTCCTCCATTCAGCAAAAAGGTTGCTCCAAGCTCCAGAGACCATCACTGATAAAGGACCTCAAGCTCTGAGAATCTTGCCTGGGGGCAAGGCTTTCCCTGCCACTTCTCCAGGTGTTCAAAACCTCCACGGTGACCAAGACATACCACAGGCCTTATCGCATTGCATTGTGCTTTGTACCAATCACCTCAGCAGCGTTCATCTACATCCATTGGTAAGGACACTAAGAGAGACAGATGCATAAAACAAAACTTGTTTCTGCCCAGAGGGCAGAGAAAGAATGAATCACTAATGACAGATATCAGTCACACCGTGTAATGCCAAACTGGATGAACTGCAGATACTGATGTTTTTGATAAAACCAGAACAACCAGGACAAGTACTGATGTGGATAAAATCTATTGAGATTCAATGAACAAAAATGTATTAAAATATGTTTTTCATTAAAAAAATATCAAACATGAGAAGTTGTACCTCTCCCTGTGTCCTGGTTCCAGCCAAACCAGGGTTAATTTTTGCAGTAGCCAAGAGGGGACATGGCCAGGACCCAGAGGTTATTGCCAGGAGAGGGGAGAAGGGGGTCTATTCATTAATATTGTTGCTGCTACTGCTTCCTTTTTTATCTCATTGCTGTTTCCAGTAAATTGTTATCTCAACCCATAATCTTTATCTTTTTTTGACTCCAATTCTCCTCTCCAGCCCACCGAGTGGGAGAAGCAAGTTGCACTTTGTTGGGACAGTCTTCGTGGGACCACTAAATTGGGAAGTACCATTCTTAAACCATGACAGCCCATCAAATACCTCAAAAAATCTTGAAACAATTTCTGTAATGAATAAATCTTTTTTAATCAATCTTCTGTTCTTTATGAATTATCAATAATTGAACAGTTGAATTACCAATATCTGTTATTTAATAATTCTTTGAATGTTCAAATAGCAACTAATAGTACTGTCAACACAGTTCTATTGATATTCAATTTGTGGTTAATGTTTAGTATCAAGCTAAGTATACTTCAGTCCTAAACTCAACACATAATTGCGCAACAGTAAGCAGGGTATAGAGTAAAATATCGTCCTTATCAAGGATGATCAAGAATTCCAAGGTACAATAGTTTAAAAGAAGATGTAGGAGACTACAAGCGTGGGAAAAGGCAATGCTCAGCTCATTTTCTTAAATGGTGAGAAAGCATTACTCAGCTCAGCCCAAGAAAATGCGTAAACAGAAATCCTATTCAGAAATCAAAGAACACACTTCTTCATAATTATCTGCTATCAAGGTACAGAGGAGGCTTTTTGTCTCCACACTATTTACCATTAATTCAATATAGTAAAATTTTATATGATACAATATACACTACACTCCATGGCCATCAAAGACTTGAAAAAGGGAAAAAAAAAGGAATTAATCTTCTAGATTAGAGAATACAAAGCAGGTAACCTGAGGGAAACTAGATTTATGTGTGTGTTTGGTAACAATGAACTGAGGAAGAGCATGAGCAGACTTGGTTTGCATATGTGGATGAAACCAAAAAGAAGACTGAATAGAAAGGAACAGAGTTGTTAAGAAATGCAGCTATGAAACTGATTCACATAATATTCACTGAGATTATCCATTCATTTGTTACTCCTATTATTAACTGTGGTTGTGACTTCATAATAAACATCAGTTAAGACCAGGCCTCCATTTCAAAAGGTACCTCAGAAGTTATGCAATTAGTTCTTGAACTTGATCTAATCAGCTTAGAAGTACAGTAAAAAAGCCCTGCTCCAGGATATGACATCATAGGGAGGATCTTCTCGTGATTACTGGCTGCTTTTATACCTGTTTCAGTTTCTCAACCAGTTAGGAAATCACTGTTTACAGGATTTGTTGCAACTTGGCAGCTATCCACGTAACTTTTCTGTCCTTGTGCAGATTCTTCTTGCCAAGCATTTGTCTTGGGCTCCTTTAGGCTTTCTCTCCATTGATGCAAAAGCAGCCTCTCTGAGGAGGCAGTGACATCAGGAACCTAAATGAGGTGCCTGAAAAGCCACTAATGCTCTTTTTAGAAAGACCACATCCCAGGATTACTCTTAAACCATTGGAAACATCAGTGACCATGGGAAGAAATTTCACCCTACAGTGAATGTGTCATTAGCAGTGGCCAGCCCAGGCAGCTGCCTGTTGACACTGCCCATGTTGCCTGACTGCCCTCTTTGCACAAAGACTGCTGCTACCCTCTCACACCATTTCTACAGTGAGAAGTAAAGTAAAAGGAAATATACACAACATGTTGTGAGTATCTTCAATCAGTACTTTCCATACACATTAGTTTCCTTTGGAGAACATGCCATTGAAGGGAGTTTTGTTATTGTGGTGGTGTTACACAGGGTTTAGGTGGTATAAGGAAAAACATTGGTACTACTTCCTTCCAACTTTTAAAATCAATAGGCAGTGTAGCATTGTGAGCTTGCTATGAAATTACATAGCAACATGCTCAGATTTAATGATGCCCAGATTTAGTATTACAGCTAAAGAGAAGCCTAAAGAGAAGCCTAAAGCTTTATCTAATGAGAATTCTGATTGAGATTATCTTTTCTTATTAAAGAAAACAGACAAAAAAAAAGTAGCTGTAGACTATTCCAGGAAAAACTTTTTGTAGCCTTGGACTTTTCTAAGTACCAATTAGGACGTCTCCCCAATTCTAAAGACATTTTTTGACTTCGGAATGGAGTATTTTTGTTAAATACATGTATGTAGAAAACATTCATTTTATATTTCGCTTGTAGCCCATGAGGCAAACAGGTTTCTCTTCCATAAATATCAATTTGCAGTGTAGAAGATATTTTATCTCCTGAAAGATCAGAGAACCCAGCCACTGAGAAAAAGGCCATGAAAAACCAGATTTGCCAGCTGTGCCAGCCCATGCCCCGCTGTGACTTCAGTGGCAGCCTCTGGGATCAGTGAGTGCAGGGTGTGCTCCAGTGGGACTGTGCACAACAAGGCAGGTATGGGCAGCCACGCTGAAAACAAGATCTGCTCTGGAGAATCTACACAGCACCCATCCAGCTCTTGTTATAAGCAGCATGTGGGACGAAATGCAGTGGTACTTGGCTGGAAGACAAGTCTCTCATGAAAGTAACTGTGCTGTGGTTAAATGTTAGAAATGCAGAGCCCGGCATAAAGTTGGCTTCTATGAAATAATTGTGCGATGTGAACATAAAAACTATGCCCTCTTCCAGTGATCTTGTCTGGTGGACAACCTTGGAAAATAAGAACATGGAGAGCCCAGGCACCTCAGCTTATGACTTTTGCTCCTGATGCTGTCAGTGACTCCCCATTTGGCTGGTGCCACAAGTAAGCCCTGTTGGACAGGTGCAAAGAAATCACATCCTCCAGGCAGATTTTACAGAAACTGAATATACATTACTGAATGTATTTATGAAGATTTGTGACAGCCACAAAACTGTCTCACTTTTAAAGTCAGAGGTAGAGGCAGTCATATAATGACTAGCATTCTGCAATTATTGAGATAAATACAAGAGGGCAGTTGTCTTGGTGTGAGAGCTGACATATCTAATATGCGAAAAAGGCCTTTTCACACCAGCCTGAAAAGGACTAGCTTTTCTCATGAAAGCATTTCTGGCTCCAACAGAGCACCAATGGCTCTTTGCAGCTGGAATTATTTCTGTGCCATCTTTCAACTACCTGTCCTCACCTCTGTCTCTCTTAACAACTTTAAATTGTACAGAAATAGTTATTAAAACAAACAAATGTGAGCCACATAAAGAATTGTACTGCACTCTCACACTGGTTTTCTCATTCAACGTAATGCTTTTTAACACAATCTCATTTCTTGTGCTGTGTATCACACCAGATGGCATGGCTCCACTAAAAATATTATTTGCTCTGAGAGAGTGTACATGCACAGGGGAGATAAAAACTCAGTGACTCTCTGCTGTGACACTGGTAACTTGGTCCTGATTCCCAGAGGGAAAATAAAATGTGGTGCTCTCTTGCACACAATAAAGAAAGGCAGCTGGAATGGGGAATGGATGAAGCAGCTCCTCTAAGACCCTGTCACCTAGCACTGCTTCTTCTGCCTCTTTCTAGCAAAGACCTTTCACATCTGGCTTTGCAAGCAAATCTCCAGTGTTATAGCTTCAAACCTGAAGTCAGGTAATCAATCAGCTGCTTAAAATGAAGATACAGGATAAAGACTATTAAAAGATAAACAGCGAAGATAAATAGCTACAGATTTCTGGAAGTTCTATTGTCCTTAAGAATGTAAAGACCATCATTTCTAACCATTATAAAACACTGAGAAAGAGAGAAACATCCATGATTTTAAGGCCAGAGGCATACATTTGGTTATCAGCTCTGCAGGTGGTTGTCTTGATGCTATTTCCCATCAGGGCAACTTAGAAATTCCCTTGGGCTGGTAACATGCCAGAAAACAGTTCAGCTGAGATAGAAATAACAGAGAGAGAATTGAAACATCCTTTCACTTTTCTCTGAAGATGTGCTGTTTTCAAGAGAAAGCAATATCCCTGTGCTAGACATAATGGCAGAAAAGCAAGAATTTAGTAGGAATCTCCATGGAGGCAAATATACTTGCTGTGTTCACTTGGTCTTATTTGATATACAAAGATTGATATTCTCTTCTTTTCCATTTTGTTCCTGACTTATTTTTTCTTTCTGAGTCAGATATTTGAGCCATTGGGCTTTCCTTCTCCTATCTGAGTAACTGCTGAGATTTTTCTCTCTTCACTTCCACTTTCACCCATTCCAAGTCCTCAGAAACATTTCAATGGTACTTGTTTATCCTGAAAAGTCTATTTCAAATATATTTCAGAAAAATTTGACAGAAAAAGAAGTTGTTTGACAATAAGATATATAATGTTCCTTCTATTTTTTTTTTCTTTAAAGCGGAAAGAAATTCAAAAACTGCAACTAAGAATAAACACCTGAATTTGTTCATCAAAACTGGCTCTGAACCTTGTTAGCAGTTAAAGTACTTTACAGTACATCACAGTAGACTTTTGCTATTTCCACTAATAATAGTAACATGCCATAAACCAAAAGGTATTTTTTATATCAAACAGTATTCAAAGCATAGTCCAAATTCAAATATGGATCAATATTTGAAACCATGATGTCACTTCAGACACAGATTGTCACTTCAGACACAGACCAGTTACAGTGCTAGTAGCAAGCACATGTTCTCTACTTTCAAAAGTGAACTACTAAAAAATGCAAAGAAAGACTGCAATACTCACACAGATCTGCCTTTCTCAGATTTTTCATTCTTATGATTTTCACAAAGAATGAACAGCAGGGGCATTCATCACTCTGCAGAAAAATGACAAAGTTTATTACCTGCGTTAATTTTAAATAGTTTATGCTTCATAAAATGTCTCTCCTACAAATTCCTGTTGCAATTTTTTTTTCAAAGCCATGCAGCAAAATTGGAAGATGAACTGCTTGCATTACTTTGGAAGTTAAAATAATGTCTACATAGAGTTTAAAAAATGGAAAAAAATTGAGAGAATATTCCACTGTGTGTATCGGTCATTGACAGAAGAAATAATTTTTTTGTGGCACTGTTTGGTGAGTGAAGCATCATCAGCATAATGCAGCACAACATGAAAAAAAGCAGATGCAAGAAAACAGATTTAGAAGAGACATTAACAAATCTTCCCCACTCAAAACAGATGCTGGATATTTGCAGAAGGATCATTAGCTGAAATGTCAAGTGCAGGAAAGGCATATAACAGACCTGACTCAAAACAATTATTAATTCTTGCAGGTTTTAGTACTTGAAACTTCAGCTATTGCTTCACTGAAAGCATTACCTAGTACCTCTCCCATTCTCTGCTAGTAAAATGACTCCACCAAATTGCTTAAGGTAGTTATGTCACTCCTCTTCTTTTTCTAGTTAGGAATTGATCCAGGTGAGAAGTTACAAATTTTCCTATCACTCTTGAATTATGATAAGCTGACCTTGGTCTGTTTTTATGTCTAACTCCAAAAGAGAAGGGCATGTTTTAATGTCATCTGTCAGGGCTTAGGTTCTGGGTGGAAAAAGTTTCCTGTAACCCCCCTATCTCTAAGAAGCCTCTACTTTTACTCTTGATGCTGTTTCAGTGGTTAAGGGCAAGGGGAGGAGCAGAGAGGACAGTCTCTTTCCTTGCTTTCTTTTCAGAGTTTCTACGCAAAGACCATTGCCAGGTTCTCTTCAAAAGGATGAATTTGTAGATCCTTAGTGTTTCTTTGACCAGATTGGTTAGACATTCACGTGTGTTATTTCTTAAGCCATGGGGATGTCCCATTTGAGATCTGCAAGCATCAACGCACATTTATGTTAACACGTATATGGAGAGAAACTCTATAATCGCCATTACACAACCAAAGAAGCAGGGCACAGAATAATCAAATAATTTGTTCAAAGCAAATGGAAGGTTAATTTCAGAACTGAGAAGGAGACAGTATTTTCATTCCCTGCAACCCAACAGACAGTTTTAGGGCTTTCCCTCCCACTTACGTTTTGTGAAACAAACAAACAAAAAAACCCCAAAACAATATTAAAAAAACAATCAAACAACCAAAACCAAAAAGACCCCCCACAACTTCTGAGACAGATCAGGATTTTTTTGTGCCTCAGCCATGCACAAATATAAAACTAAGACCATGACTATTGATCCCTATTTTCAGACAGTGACCTTTCTGTGTGCATCACTACCAGGTGGCCACTAGCACAGCTACCTGAGCACCATATATGCTTATAGTCACAGCTGGCAGATGCTGCACTGTGAAAGAGCACAGCTAACGTAATGCTCGAGTCAAACCACAGATTTATCCCAAATTCACAGAAAGCTCCTGTGAGCACTTCAGAATGGCAACTAATACCAGCAAAGGTATAAGTCATCCTTACCTAAGTAAGTAAATACATACATAAAATTAGAAATAACAACTCCTAAGTCCTTTTCTCCCAAACAGAATCCCAGCCATAAACCCACCCCAGGCCATCTACAGCTGCTAGAGCTTTCACACCCTTACCTCATAAGCACTCCAGTATGAGCCCATCCTGCTCCCAGCTGCATACAAGTCAGAGAGAGATGGATTGCCGCTTCACTGTTAGAGGCAACAGCTGTGATTCACAAACTACCTCTGCAAAATTTAAGGATGCACGTGCTGAGGAGCACGTGTTTATCCAAGCCCCACCTTCCTCATTGCATGAAAGGGAAAGTATGAAGAGGAAAGGGCAGGGAGTTTGCTGAGTTTATTTAATAGCTAAATACCAGAGGTGTATGTTTGGAGAAGGCTGTACATACCAAGGTGCCAAGAGTTATCAGCAATTCAGGATAAGGGGGTGATAACACATAGCACTTATGCATGGTTATCTATGTTCTAGCAGCCTCAACAATGAACAAGCCAGAGAAGATAATAGTAGCTACATGTAGGCACAAAGCACCCCAATCAGCAAAAAAAGTATTGTAAATGAAATAAATTTAGAAGGCCTTTTCTTCAACCAAATGTATTTATTTTCCTTTTCTTGGAGATAGAGAGGCTGAAGTTGCTTACTGGGAGATGTTTCCCCAATTTAATTAGTATGTTTGTTAGTGGGATATAAGTTTTCCTGCTTTTGGAAGCCCTCTACAAACACAAAACTTCTGAGTAAACCAAGACAAAAACCCCTCAAATTCTGCAAATTCAGGCACACATTGATTCATCTTAAATGTTAACATCCTGATATTTTAAACACAATGCAGTGTCATCCAATTATGAGGTAAAAATGACACCAAAGTCTTCAAATTTCTGGCAGAAAATTGTAAAGCAGCAGATTAATAGCCATTGTTTAGGTCCAGCTACTAACATGCCCAGACATCTGATATGAAACCACCTCTCCAGAACTGCAGGATGTGATACTATATGCTCAGAGCAGCCAAAACCTGTCTTCCCCTTCCACCCTCACACATCAGGAAAATACACAATAGAGTAATTTCTGGTCTTACAACTTTTCTCTGAATGAAAATTACTTAAGTAAGCAATCATTTTAGGATTAGGAATCTACCCTCAACAACGTTTTAATTAAAGAGATGCGAAAGCTCCAAAAGAAGTGTGGCCAATAGGTTGAAGGAGGGGATTCTGCCCTTCTACTCTGCTCTTCTGAGACTCGCACCTGCAGTGCCATGTTCAGTTTTGGAGCTCCCAGCACCGGAAAGATATGGACCTGTTCAAGTGAGTCCAGAGGAGGGACACAAAGATGATGANCAGTCCTCTGTGAACTTCTCCAACCTGAGTCCTTCCCGGAGGCAGCAGTTCATCACAAACTGCTCCAGTGTGAGGTACTGTTTCCATTGGGGTACAGTCCTGCAGAAACACACCCCTCCAGCATGGGTCCCTGCTAGCAAACCTGCTCCAGTGTGGAATCCTTCTCCATGGGCCCACAGGTCCTGCCAGGACCCGTTCCTTCACAGGCTTCCCACAGTGGCACATCCTCCTTCAGGCATCCACTTGCTCCATGTGGGGCTCTCCAGGGATTGCAGGTGAATATCTGCTCCACCATGGACCAACAAGGGTTGAGAAGGACAGCCTGCCTCACCATGGTCATTTAAGAGCCAGTTAAATAGTTATTTAACAATTGTTTATCACAGGCATCAGGGGAATCTCCACTCCAAAGTCTAGAACACCTCTTCCTTCACTGGCCTTCATATCTGCAGGCCTGTTTCTCACATGCTCTCACTCCTCTCTNACAACCAAAAAAATCCAAACCTTCAACAAAAAAACCCAAGCAACACTGAGAAGCTGTGGTGGTTTGATCTTGATTGGATAGCAGATGCCCACCAAAGTCACTTTATCATGCACACCCACCCTTTTCAGCTGGACAAGGGAGGGAAAACTTAATGAAAGGCAAGTGGATTGAGATAGGGGCAGGGAGAGATCACTCACCAATTATCATCATAGCAAAACAGACTCAGCCTGGGGAAATCAGCCTAATTTATTACAAATCAAATCAGAGTAGGATAATGAGAAATAAAACTTAAGTCATAAGACACCTTTTCCCCTCCCTTCTTCTTGGGTTTAATTTTACTCCTGATTTTCGGTACCTCCTCCACCCCATCAGCTTCGCTTTCTCCAGCATGGGGTCTCTCTCACAGAAAACAGTCCTCTGTGAACTTCTCCAACCTGAGTCCTTCCCGGAGGCAGCAGTTCATCACAAACTGCTCCAGTGTGAGGTACTGTTTCCATTGGGGTACAGTCCTGCAGAAACACACCCCTCCAGCATGGGTCCCTGCTAGCAAACCTGCTCCAGTGTGGAATCCTTCTCCATGGGCCCACAGGTCCTGCCAGGACCCGTTCCTTCACAGGCTTCCCACAGTGGCACATCCTCCTTCAGGCATCCACTTGCTCCATGTGGGGCTCTCCAGGGATTGCAGGTGAATATCTGCTCCACCATGGACCAACAAGGGTTGAGAAGGACAGCCTGCCTCACCATGGTCATTTAAGAGCCAGTTAAATAGTTATTTAACAATTGTTTATCACAGGCATCAGGGGAATCTCCACTCCAAAGTCTAGAACACCTCTTCCTTCACTGGCCTTCATATCTGCAGGCCTGTTTCTCACATGCTCTCACTCCTCTCTCCCACTGCAATTGATGTTGCACAGGGTTTTTTTCTCTGTTTTTAGACATTTTCCTGGAGGCAGTACAACAGCAGCTGATGGGCTTGGCCTTGGCCAGAGGTGGGCGAGGTGTGGAACCATTGGGCATTGACTCTATTGGAGAAGGGGGAAGCTTCTGGCAGCTTCTCACATAGGCCACCCTTGTAGGCCTCTGCTACCAAAGCCTGGCCATGCAGACCTAACACGGGAATGTTCAGCTGAGGTAGGGAAGGACTGGACCACCCTGTGGTGGTGTAACACCAGCCAGAAATTAAACTCCAAGTAANTAAGTCATAAGACACCTTTTCCCCTCCCTTCTTCTTGGGTTTAATTTTACTCCTGATTTTCGGTACCTCCTCCACCCCATCAGCTTCGCTTTCTCCAGCATGGGGTCTCTCTCACAGAAAACAGTCCTCTGTGAACTTCTCCAACCTGAGTCCTTCCCGGAGGCAGCAGTTCATCACAAACTGCTCCAGTGTGAGGTACTGTTTCCATTGGGGTACAGTCCTGCAGAAACACACCCCTCCAGCATGGGTCCCNGTCCTCTGTGAACTTCTCCAACCTGAGTCCTTCCCGGAGGCAGCAGTTCATCACAAACTGCTCCAGTGTGAGGTACTGTTTCCATTGGGGTACAGTCCTGCAGAAACACACCCCTCCAGCATGGGTCCCTGCTAGCAAACCTGCTCCAGTGTGGAATCCTTCTCCATGGGCCCACAGGTCCTGCCAGGACCCATTCCTTCACAGGCTTCCCACAGTGGCACATCCTCCTTCAGGCATCCACTTGCTCCATGTGGGGCTCTCCAGGGATTGCAGGTGAATATCTGCTCCACCATGGACCAACAAGGGTTGAGAAGGACAGCCTGCCTCACCATGGTCATTTAAGAGCCAGTTAAATAGTTATTTAACAATTGTTTATCACAGGCATCAGGGGAATCTCCACTCCAAAGTCTAGAACACCTCTTCCTTCACTGGCCTTCATATCTGCAGGCCTGTTTCTCACATGTTCTCACTCCTCTCTCCCACTGCAATTGATGTTGCACAGGGGTTTTTTCTCTGTTTTTAGACATTTTCCTGGAGGCAGTACAACAGCAGCTGATGGGCTTGGCCTTGGCCAGAGGTGGGCGAGGTGTGGAACCATCGGGCATTGACTCTATTGGAGAAGGGGGAAGCTTCTGGCAGCTTCTCACATAGGCCACCCTTGTAGGCCTCTGCTACCAAAGCCTGGCCATGCAGACCTAACACGGGAATGTTCAGCTGAGGTAGGGAAGGACTGGACCACCCTGTGGTGGTGTAACACCAGCCAGAAATTAAACTCCAAGTAAGCCACCCCCTCTTGCACCTCCCATCTGGCAAGGGAGGGATAAAAGGAGATTCACGGGTTGAGATAACAATTTATTGAAAGCAAAAAACAATGGGATAAGAAACACACAATAACAGCAGAAATATTAATAACAAAAGTATACAAAAAGAGATGTTTTACCCACAAAAAATGTGTTCACTGCCTCAACTTAGTACAAGGAAGGAAAATTATGGGCCAATCTCAAGGCCTTTGTCACCTCTCTTACCCAAGGGTTTTCTCTACAGGAATTTCCTCCTGCAGGGCATGGAGCTGGAGAGAGCCCATCCCAGACATCGGCTGTCAAGTGACACTGCTAGAAGAGAATCTACTAGTAGTACCAGAACTGGCACTTGGGACAAAACATCTAGTGTGAATATATGAAACACCATGCCACTGGCTGAGAAGCTACCATTTCTGGTTTGCTTCGGATCATCTGAGATTTTAGGGTGCATCACAAATTCTGAGATGGGACATACAAAAGGTGAAGCAGGCTGTACCAAACACCTGCAGAGAACTGTTTCCATTGTCTCAGGAATATACATTTTCCAACCAGTCTGAGGCTGCTAAAACCAGGAAGGACCAGGTGCTCACCATTACTATCAAAAAACTCACAGGCAAAATCAAACAGAGTATCTAATCCAGACAAAAATGTTCCCAGGCAAATGGGATTGTTCCAGACAAATGTTGTTCCCAGGAACAACACTTGAGAATTGAAACTGCATCAGAGCTCCTCAGAGCCTACAGAATTTACAAAGCTGATGGAATGCCCAGAACTTTGCAGTCATGGGAGGACTTTGACAAATATAATGACACTCTCCCTGGCAGGCATTGAGGAGTCAGTCATGATACCCATTTTGACAGTTCAGGTACCTTAGTTTGAGCTCATGAGTGGCTGCTCAGATAAAACAGTGAGTGGGATTTTAAAATATGAGGCAGAAATTGTCTTTGTAACTTGTTGGAAAATTTGTGGAAAGAAGATACTCTTCTATAGCTCTTGCCTACTTGTTTTAGGCCAGGCTCCAAGGGACTTCTGTATGGCTCATCTTGGCTGACCCTTGACAAACTCCAAGATATCAGCATCTGCCTTTCTTTCACAATGCTTCTATGGGACTTTTACCTAAAATCAGCAAAAAACAACTTCTTAACTAGCTCCAGATCTAGAAAAGAATACCTCTCTCTCTCCAATTACTCACCTCTAAAGAAGAATTCACACCAGAAACAGAAGCTCTAAATCTCTCTCTGCTGGACCTTTCTTGGCCTTAAGTGTGTTTGGTATGGGATACACTGTGATGCGGTGAACAGAAAATTGGCATCTTACTGCATGTCTCCAGTGTTCAATTACTATACATCCTGCAATCCCCTTCACATGCTCTCTGTTTTCATAATAGTTCAATACACTATACTGAACAAGTTCTAGATGATGCTAAAGCAAAATTGCATTTCAGGGAGATAACTGCAGAACATATATGTAATCTGGGACAGGACATGGTTGTGAGAGGAAGTAGCAGTAGTCCTTCAAAACAATTTTTTAAGTTTGATTTAATTGATAAGAATAGATGTCATCAAAGACCTAAATGGCCACTGATCCATTTCTCTGTTGTCCAGCATAAATTTGAAAAATTAAACTTCCTTCATAAAATATTTATTTCATGGCAATTCATGACCAAAAAGAAGCACCTGGGAAACAAAACTCTTTAAAGGTAGAAGGCTAAAACTAAGTAAAATGTTTTAAATTGATACTGCCTGGTCACCACCTTCTGTGTCTGAAGAGGGCTTTATGGTTTTGCTACCAATAGTCCCAGTGAAATGCCAAAACATTTTGCATATGAAAAAGTATCAGCAACTGGCCACCAGGAGCATAAGAGATTGCAGACAAGGAGAGCTAATGCTATTTCCCTATCACACAGAGCTGAATCTTCATCTTTTTAACATCACAGTGAGATGGTATTAACAACAGAAACTGCTGAGCTTAATGCCACAGTTCTGGGTAAGATTGAGAAGGTTACTTAGAAAGACATAGCCCCTGTAAAGAATGGTGAAGTATTTATCACATGTATGCTGTCTTGGTAAATGCTTAGCAAGAGACAGGAAAATGCTGTTCAAGCAGAGGGCTGTGCCTGTGATACTGGCTGGCTCAGGGTTTGTTTCTTCCGTGCCACAGCCATGCGCAAGGCCTGCAGAATCATGTTCTCATTGTTCATTACGTTGTAATTAGTCAGCTTCAGAAGCTTGTTGAAATCTTCTGCTTTCAGTGTGACCTCCCTGGTTGAGTATGGAGAGGAGAAACTGGAGATGTCAACCTTGCCCTGTTCCATTTCAGCAGCAGTACGTGACATGCCTGTCAAAGGAAAAAAAGGAACATGTTCGTATAATCCCATGCACATACCATACTTCGATAGGTCAATAAAAACTTGGAGAGCTCATATATGCAATTATTATGAAGATAAGTGCAGTGCTATGATCTCTGAGTGCTTCGATCAAAGCCTAGTGGAATAAAACAAGCGTCATTAAACGTCATTTCCATTGCAATCAGCACCATCTACTGGCCACCTCGTGGCACATCACTTTGTGTGGTCACTGCTGCTCAAGGCTTACCAGGCAGGTTCATTGGTACAACACAAACTAAAAGGAATGGAGATATACAGGACAGGAGGAAGCAGAATATTAGATGGCTTGGAAATCATCTTAAAATAAAAGTCTCCATCTCAAATACTAATTCAGAAGGACACTTTATGTACTATTGCTTTGATATTCCAGCATATTCAACCAGCATATTAATTGGCCTAAATAGAAAGCACAGTGGCCCTCCACAGAAGCATTCTATACTGTGATTCTCACCTAGATCTGAATGTCATAAAACCACACATAATTTGAAAAACATACTTTGTTCTATACACTAAACTAAACTCTTGGGAATCACAAGAGATTAGTTTCCATTCCTCTAATTGAGGAACACATTTTTTTCTATTCCCTTAATTGCACCAAAACACAAATAAAATTATGCACGAGACTTCACCAGATTTTGCAAATGGTTTGAATCATCCCATTTTGCAATCTATTCACTAGAATGAACAAGCAAACAAACAAAGGGGGCTTTTATTAGGTTGAGAAAAAACCACTCAGGGAGTGGGAATGTTCCTTGAGTAAATAAAGTTACCTGGATACTGTTAACTTACCAGGTGCTGCATATCTTTGAAAAGTGTCATTCACTAATGGAAAATAAAGCAGCAGAGGAGCTCCTGGGGTGTCTGCACCATCGAACATGTAGCACTCTTTCAGGTTCTTCTCATCATCCGTCAGTCCAATGCAGGGAAATGGAATTTCCTGCTCTGCAAAGTATCTGCAAGCCTGCTCCAGAGGCTGGTGAACAGCAGCAGCACAAGGAACAGAAAAGATAACAATGATCAGACTGCTGCCAAAGCCCAGCAGTTCATGCAAAGTTGAATGAAACAGACTGAGAGCCAGACAGCCAGAAATAATGTGGACACCTGCAGCCCCAAGGACTGCTTCTCAGCTGCCTGAGGAGCCGTTTGGAAACAGTCTTCCCAGAAAACACCTAATATCAAGATGGCAAAGAGAGTTTCAATCTGTACTAAGGCATGCCTCTAAAATGAGAATATGAAGTAGAAACAGAACAGATAAATTCAAATCATGTTATAGACCATTAATTAAAGGAGAACTAAGTCAGAAAAAATGTGGTTCTAAACAGAACTGAATTTGCAATCTAACACAGTAGGATTCCCAGTCCCATTATCTGTTTCTAGAGCAGGATAACTTGTGAGTTGACCTCAGTAAACTTTAGCAGGGTTTTAATACGGACCTACCCATATCTATAACTTTGAATTTTAGAAATAACATGAAATTTTCAAATAACATATTTTAGACCTCAAAATATAGCACTAAAAACATTCAGCAAAAAGCCCATTTGTGATGACCAGCTTCGTTAAATTATCTAACAAAAAAGTACCACCTAATTTTGAATTAAATATTTCCAAAAGATTTCAGAATACAAGAAAGAAATATAGTAGAAGATATTATCATTTCTACTGCAGTACAAAGACAAGTATTCTTCATGGGTAATTGCACCATTGAAGTGTCTTCACCTTGGAAAACTGACAGAACCTTAACCACTGAACTTCGTGTTTTTTGGGGTGTCCCTCAGGGACAGGTTTACAGTTAGAAGTCTGTTCTATATTTTGAAGTCTAAAACTGTCTGTTTATGTGGTAAATACTGCTTTCAAAATGTATATAATCATTTTAACCAAATTAGATTTCTGCAAGAGCAGTAAATGCATTTGATACCTTGCTTTAAGTCCACTATTTAGGGAGAAAAAAATGTATTTATTAAAAGAGATAAAGATGAAGAAACCCATTACTAGGCTGTTCTTGCTAGAAAATCAACATTAAAATAAAAAACAAAAAAACCCATACATGTATAAGCAAAATGCAGATTAAATTCAGCACATGAACCACAAAAGTTTCCCAATTATATTTGTGCTATTAAACATCATATAGAAGACTATAATAGGCATTGCAGCTAGACTTCCTTAACTTCACTTTGCCTGTCTGTATTTCACTGGTGAAGAACTTAGGGATATTTCAAAAGTAGTTTGAGAAAAATACACATATTTTCCTCTCTAGCAATTTCCATTCTTCTTCTAAGGTTTGAAAACAGCATGTTACTAAATTCCACAAAGTTCCATGTTTTACAGAGACCTGTTTCAAAGTAGTGGAAAGCAAAGTAAAAGCTGTTGTGAAAGAAAATCAGTTTTGAGACTTCTCACCAATGTCTGTGATCCACCTGTGTAATTTAAGTGTATGATGACATCCACTTTCCTCTCTGGTCTCATAAGGGGTGGGTAACTGGTTTCAAAGAAGAAAGCTGCATCCACCAGTTCCAGGTGTTCGGAGTTGCCCCTCAGGTCATTGGGAGAAGTGTCTAGTAAAGTGTCTAAAGAGTGGAAGATTAAGAGCTATTCGCAAACTGCAGAAAGACATCTGTCAAGTTAGAAGGCAAAAAGAAGGTGAGCTCCCCTCCCCATCCAGGATTTTCCCTTTGCTTTAGGGTAGGTAGCATGCAGCAATCCTAAAGTTTCTTCAGCCTCTCCATTCACATTTTGTTGTGTTTCTAAACCCATTAACTACACAAAAACCTACACAAATGTTGCCTTATATGCAGAGCCCCACCCTAGAAATTTTTATTCCTGTGAGGACTTTGAGAACCCAACGAGTAAATAATTGAACATTTGTGTTACAGAAAGTGAAAGGTGTGAGGAGTTCCTTCATTCTCCCTCCTCTCAGTGAGCACTAAGAGGTAACCACAAAACCCACTCAGTTCCCTCCAGGACAAGTAAATGTCCCTCACTAATTCCCAGCCCTGTGCCTGCCCCAATGAGACATGTAGGCAGGAGAGCCACCCATACCTTTCCATTTTGTGAAATGTTCATTCTGGATGTACTCATTGTGCATCTGGAAGCCCCTCAGGAAGTTGTGGTACTTGGAGACGGCAGGGCGATCCGTCAGGATGTCCCGGAGCGTCGTGGAGAGGCCGCTCGTAGGAGTGAAAACACACGTAGCCATCTCATACGGCTTCTCAGGCAGGTCTGGTTGTTCCTCTGGAGATACACAGCGTAAATGGCATGAAATTAATTTGGCATAATTAAGAAGAGGCAACACACAAAGAGGAGAAAGGGTCAACAGGTCTTCTGTAATCCTGTGTTTACACCTCAGCATTGCATTATTTTCCCTACGATCTGCTGTTAGCTCCAGTTAGTTTCATGACAAAAGTATAAACTTACTTGTGTTTTCTAAACTCTGGTTAGTTACACATGATTGAAATGTTTTTCTCATAAAACAGTATGATTTTGGTACACACTGAGGTAATTGACTTTTACAAACAACAAACAGGGGAAATAATTTTGTTATTACATTTTAAGGGATTACTGCTTTTAGATTCCATGTAGGTTAAATATTCAATTTAAAGCTTACTTTGAAAAGCAGAGAAAAAATTTAGCATTTTACATTCAAGCTAAATATTTTTATTTTTAAAAAGCTTGTTCTATTTGGTTCAGTTGTGGACACCTGAATTCAACAAAGCTTGCAAATTATTTATATAAACTCAACCAAACATAAGACTTTGGGGTTTTTTTTAATGAAAACATAGTGTACAGAAATGTGACCCAAGTCTGATCACTGGTTTTGCTTGAATTTTGTCATGAAGACGCTCATGAGTATTTCTGAGAAATGGTCTTTCAGTATGGAACTGCTTCTCTCAGCTGGTGTAAGAGCTTCACCACATTGATCTTGTTTGACGTCTACTAAGTCTTTCAGTATAGTCAGATTTTGAGGGAGGGGTGTGCTGTGCAGGGCAAGGAAATATTGAAACAGAAACAGTCAAGCTCCTTTCTGGCTAACAAATCCATGACATGAGGCTTTGACAGAAGTATTTCTTTCCCAGCGTTTTAAAAACAACACTTTAGTGATCACCTTACGTGTCCATCCTTATCTCCTTTATATCAAGGCCTGTCTGATGGTGCCTTTCCCTACTGTCACAGTCTCACTATTTAAGCAAAGCACTTGCTATTCAGTAAAATCAAATAACTTCATTTTTCTGGTATATCCCATGCTCAAAGAGAAATAGGATGACAGAAAAGCTCAAAAAATGGGAAATGTGAGTGCAGTTACCCTATTAAGAGGGGTCTGAAAGAAGATGTTTTGGTTTACCTATTTCAGTCACTTTGTCTTGGGTCCACCTGTGCCAGAAGTCTTCTGAATTGTCAGCTGCATGCCAGGCATCCAAGAGATTTTTGGAGAAGATACTACTCCACATTCCTAGAAAGTGGGAGAGGTATAATAAACAATGCAAAAGTAAACACAAGTTCTTTTAAAACCGCTGCCTTCTCCTTCCCCAGCTCTTCTCTAACTTTTTCATATTTCTATCCAATTTTTGCATAAGTTCAGGTATCTGTCTCAGTGGTAGACTCCAAAGGCAAACATATTTAGGCAAACTTACTTCAGAAAAAGTTTCCAAGTCTTTTCCCTCTCACCACGTTTTACCTGGAATTTTTTTTTTACTTAATTTTATATTCAGTTTTCATGTTCCTATTTTCATTTCCTTTTTCCTTTGATAAAGAAATATTTTCAGCCTGCTCCTCTGATTCTCCTCTTTCTCACCCCACTGATTTCTTTTCAGCCTTTTATTTGGCTTCCAGAGGGTATCATAGATTTCCAACTTTGAAAAGTTTTTGCAAGCTACAGGAAATGATGATGCCTCAAAAAGCACTCACAAAGGTACATTACAACTTCTTTGCCATTTATGTTTATCTTTATCTTAGACCAAATGATAAAACCACTTTTGCTGGCAAGGGCAGTTGAAGGAGTCTCAGGAAACAGAATCATAGACTATCCTGAGTTGAAAGGAACCTACAAGGATCAAGCCCAACTCCCAGGACCCCAGGAATCACACCCTGTGCCTGAGAACATTGTCCAAACCCTTTTTGAGCTCAAGCAGGCTTGGTGCTACGACCACTTCCCTGGGGAGCCTGTCAGCTGACTGACCCAGTACCTCTGCTGCCTCATGGTAACAACAGGTTTCTGGGGACGAATTCCTGAATCATTAATGTTTCTATTAAAATCTTGTCACTCCCCCAGGTTGGTGAGTTACCTTGCATGAAGCAGATTCGAGACTCAGGGAGTTTCTTCATCAGGCGACCCATGAAGAACTCGCTGCCAAAATCCTCCGCACGAATGAAGGCGCCATATTTCAGGAAGCCCACCTCGTACGGCGTGAACTCCACCCACTCTGCCAACACAGGCACCAAGGTTAGCTCCAATATAGAATATAGGCCAGTTGTCAGGCTTGTAATAAGCCTCTCAGACATCGGCTCTCACAGGAAAACTAGCTCAGCACATGTCCTGTGCAAACCCTGCCAACAACCATTGCTGAATCAGCTATCACACTGTCCCCAAGTCTGCGTAGGAACTATGGCAGGCCAGGGAAAATTTAAATTCTTCTACTTTTTACCTAATGAGTACAAATTTTTCTCATGGAAGGTGGACTAGAACTCACATTGACTTCAATCACCTTTAGCCAGCTATGAAAAACAGAGTAATAGAATGGTTTGGATTGGAAGAGACTTTAAAGATCATATAGTTCCAACTCCTGTCATGGACCAGAACATACATTAAGCAAACTTCAAGCTCTAGTGAATCACTTTCTTGAAGAATTCACATAACTTCTGAGACTTTGTCACAGAATTATACTGTGTTATCAGTCTGAAGCTAATATCTGGAAAGACGTAATCACATGCCAAGAGATCTTACAAAATACTGAACTCTTGATGTGTATCATGTGCCTGCCCAGTTCCTCTTTACATTTTTTAACACTGCTTCTCTGAGCTTGGAGTGAGAATTTGAAACAATTCATCTTTATTTACTGTATCCCCACAGTGTATTTCCCTCAGTAAAAATATAGCTCTTTTTCACAATTGAAATATTACCTCTGAAATCTTTGGTGGCAACTTTGTCCTTGACATTAAGGGCAAGGTAGATGGGCAGTGGGTTCTGACCTTGGTTCACTGCCTGACGTTGATCAGAAAGTCTGTGGTGGCTTTTCTGGATTTGAAAGAAACCTCAAAGTATTAGCTTATAATCAGGTCCTTAAAAACATCAGGTTATAAAGACTCATACTTCATTTTCCTGAATTTGCTTCTAAATTTACTTCCATGCACTTGAATAACAGAGGACGAGAAAGCAGAACAATTTTTGTTAAGATAACCTGCCATGTTCAGCTTTCAGTATACAATGACAGCAGTGAATCATTTCATACTCTGTTCTAGCTCTGTATGGTTAAATGTAAGATAGAATATATAGCATATCTGGATAATTCAACTGTTATCATATACTTCATCTGTTAATGATAAGAGTTCTTCAAGGCAGCATGTTAATGACCCTTCTCATCAAGATTTCTTTTTTTTAAATACTATTCTGAAAGCTAACATCCACAGAGAAAAGTCCTTCAGCTGTCCAATACTAACAATTTATACAGGAAATGGAGGTTTTGAGTATGCTTCAGCCAAATTAAATTCTAGCAAATTTTGCTATGTAGCACTGAGGCTGGAAACACTGTGTGAAATATGATATGAAATGAAATTTAATTATATCTGTTTGATCTAGACAAAAAGTAAACCATGTTTATAGAATTTTGAAATAAAATCGCTTTTTTCCCAGCTATCATCAGTCTGGAAAAAGTTTGGAAAGTTTTTGTTTGTGTCATTACAATAAATTAGAAATTGAAGATCCTGAGAGATCAAATTCAAAGTAACTGAAAGGCACCCACTGTAGCTAATACATCTTACCAGCTCTGGATCTATATACTTTCTTATCACTAAGTCACAAACTGCTGGACATAACTGGTACATCTGCAGCACATTCAAGTTAAGAGTGCAGCTTGTGCAAATATTGCAGCAGTGGGAAATAAAAGCATAAGGCTATAAAAAACACCTAAGAACGTTAAAAATTTCTTGCACAGCTGTAGTGTTAATCAGCATTCTGCTTACTTTAGAGTAGTCAGAGCATTTCTGCTACATTCAATCACACTTCAGGTTCCAGTGTCGACATGCACTGTGTCTCCAAGTTATTAACATAAATAAGTGTTCTGCCTGTGCACCAAGTACAGTGTTACTGACCAAGTGTCTCTTCCTAGGGCTCTAGTTTCTTGCAGTGGTCGTAAATATTAGGTCAGCAGTTTTATGAGAAGAAAGATGTATAGACATTACCCCATCATTTAACATGGCTTCAATCATGAGCCCCCACAGATCAATAAAAGATGTTTTATGTCCTGCTTGGGTTCTTTGGCTTAGCTCTCTGTAATAATTCCTCAGACTTTTCAAGCAAAATGCCCCCATCTTGCACTTGGCTGCTTGCTTCCGTGCTTCAACAATTACTTCCGCAAGATCCTTACGTGACCAGTCAGCATCTTCATATAGCTTTGTCATTGTCCTGCAGACAGGAAACATGATGGAATGCAGAGAGAAATGAAAAAGATGCTTTTGAAACTCAGAGAATAAACTTTGTAGGGTTTTGGGCACGTATCATTTTATCTTTTAGTTACTCTCCTCTTTGAGCTTATTTTGAGCAGAAATGCTAGTCTAAAGGCAACCAGTCAAAAATCACTTAATCTGAGATGTAACACAAGCAGCTACACCAGCTGTCAATGCTGTTTCTGTCAAACGGTAAATAACAATAAAGGATCATTTTTTCATAGGATTTCAGATGTTTACACTTCCAGTAAAGTCTCCTCTTTTGGTTAGGGATAGGTCATGGTGCACAATATTTCATAGGTGACCTTGGCACTCATAGCCCAAAGATGGAAACAATAACTCAGTTGATCACCTTTACCTTTTCTGAAACCAAGACAGAACAAAGTGAGATCCAAACAACAGTATCAAAATGACTCCTCACCATGTTGTGCCAGATGAACCACTGATGTATGAAACACAATCCAGAACACGCAACTTTTGGAGACCCAAAATGCTGCCATACATGGCAGTGAGTGCTCTTATGCCACACCCTGCTGTGGTCACAGCCACTATAGGCACCTGTTGGACACAAAAAAAGAGCAGAAAGCATAGATGAAAGAGTGGCATTAAGGCACAAATAATGTCAAAAGATTACAGAAATTCAAAAGCAGCATCCAGACACAAGTGAAATAAAACACGTAAATTAAGAGACAGAGCAACATTTTTCTATACTATACATCCCTGTGGAATATACTAGGTCTTAGCACTTCACAGAGGATTTTTAAGAAACACAGACCAAACTATTGGTCTGAAATGCCTTCGAATAATTCTCTTGTATGCAGAGAGATTTTGCTCATCTAAACAGACAGTTGAACGCTCCAGCTGAGATAACACTAGTGGCAAAGTGCCCTGGAGGATGAGCTGATGTTAACAATCAAACAATGTAAAAAAAACATCCCTCATCTCCAGGCTTGAAGGAAAGGGGAGAGAAAAATCCCCCAAAAGAGCCCTTAACTGGTTACCTCATGCTCTTGCAGATCTTCCTCCAGATGAAGAACCTCCTTTAGTGCAGCAGCAACCACTTTCTTTCGGTTTTGCAGGAAATTCTGTTCATCTGTGCAGAGGTCAAACCCCAGGCGGGCATCAAGGTTTCTTGGTCTGAAACACAGACCCTGAGTCCTGAGACCAGGGAACAGGCATTGTTATACTATTAGTCACCATGGACAACTCTAGCTGTGCTTGTGTGTGTTTACAGACCAGTTTGTGGACAGTATAATCCAATAAATGAGAAACAACACCACAGACAGGCCTCTGCTAATTGCTGTAGCTGAAAATGAGAATGCAAATAGGAGGCAGAGCAAATCATGACAGACTGTCCATTATGGTATCTACTACAGACTTCTGATTTTATTTGCTTATATAATTAATTTTTCAAGTTTCTGTAGTGCTGCCATGCATCCTGTAACTAGATAACCATTGTCAACAGGCACTGCAGCTGTGAGATTAGAGAAACAGCTACCATGCCTTGAAGTTACTTTGTTTGTATAATTCAGAAATGTGATTTCTTTGCAGAGCTGCTCTCTCCATCTGTGAGCATAATAGTGCACACAAACCATGACCTATTGCTGACATGCACTAGAAGCTTGGAAATTTGGAGGACAGGGGACACATGATTTAATTTGCCATCAATTAAAAAGGAGAACCTCACAAATAAAAGCCTACAACCCAATAATGAACTCACACATCTGCTCCCATCTGAGCCTGCATTGACCCCTGCTGATTTCAAATGAGTTTTGTGTAGGAGCAGATGCCTCCCAGATACAGAATCAGGTCTTGCTGGAGACTCACTTACCATTCATTTGCCTTTGTGTACAAGTCAATTGTCCTGTCCTGAAAATCGCAATACAAACAGTGTAAGCATGCTCAAGTCGTTACTCCTTCCTCCCCCACTCCATCTAGGGCCTGAGTTTCACTATGTTTGAATTCAGCAACATGGCTAGAGAATCTGGCCAGCAATGGTCTGGACTGTGAGAGACCTTCACAAGTTCCAGCACAGTCTGGGTTGAATAAAACTTTGCCATTCACCCAGGCTAGGTGGGCTTAGGGCCCCTCAGCTTCTCCTATTTTAACATTCATTATTTGAGAAGATTGTTGAAAGCTGGGCACGTGAAACATACACATATGGATGATCTCTATTTTATCTTCTACTTCAGGCATTCCCTTTGCAAATATAAGTCCTAATTGTCATATCCATTACTGTTAGCATGCGTACAATGTTGATGAACATACATATTAGACATGTCCTGAGGAAGTTAGTTCAAACTCAGAACAGGGTTTCACAGGGCATGCCTGGACCCACGTGCAGAACAAAAGAAAAAGTAACTATTGCATAGTTGCAGATCGACTGTCATTCACACCTTACACCATAGCATGCTTCGTGTCTGACAGGAACTGAATCACTGAGCTCCAAGACTAATCATCCACCAAACTGAATGCATATTGGGCTGTTTTCTGTTAAGAAAGACTTGTTCTCACCTCTCCTATTGCTATTTTCTCCTGTATAGGAAGTGAGTTCAGAGGTAGAGTCACAGATTCATTCACATTGCTTTCATTTTGACTTGACATAGACTGGAAAAAAGGGTAAGACAGAAAAATAAACAAGTTACGTATTCAAAAAAAAA